>SSNS01000152.1:1112706-1269956 GCA_006937985.1 Aphyosemion australe | reverse complement strand
TCTCACAGCTACATACATCACAGGAACCAACCAGAGGCTGCAGGGCTTTTTCTCTTCACTCACATTTAGCGCTGACATCTACCTTTCCTGTTCAGCTGTCCCTTCTGCAAGGTCATTAATTCAGCTGGAAAAAGAAAAATCTGTCACCTGTTGTTTATTCACACCCTCTTTGTTTATTTCTGTAGGATTCACTTACCCTTGTTGCTTCTCAGTTGTTTCTTAACGACATCTCTCATCCTCCACCACTTTGCTTCTCTTCATGGTTCTTAGGGGCTGAGCATATTGGCGTGTTCCAGCTGAGTGGGCCTGCTTGCGTTTCGTGATGTACATAACAGCATGGACTAATGGATTCAGTCTCAGTATTTGGATGGGGTGCATGTGCTGCATCGCGCACCCCCTTCCCTGACTAATGGGGCCCCCAGGCAGAAGAAAAGTATGTGTGTCTATGACGTTTTTATTTTAAGTGTGTGTGGAACCATACCTTTTATAGCCTTTTCTACTCAAATTATTTATAATTTTTATAGTTTCTTTTATTTATTTAATTCTAATCAAGTAAAGTTTATTGATAAAGCTTATTTGCAACAACCAGATTTGACTAAAGTGCCGTATAAAAACCCCGATATAAGGCCATAAAAACATCTAAATGAAGATGAACAAAATCATTTAAATTAAAATATAAAACCAAGTAAATAAACTACATATTTTGCATGCATATTGTGAAGAAAAACTAAATTGTTGGTAAAACCTGAATACTTTTCTCCATCAATTCACATTTTATTTCGCACGTTTCACTGAAACATGCAACTGACTTAATAAAAAAAAGAAATATAATAAATAATATAGGGATGTTTGAATAAAAAATTGGTAACACTTTACAATAAGGGTCCCTTTATTAATGTTACTTAGTGTATTATTAAGCATTAATAAACTATTAAATAAAGTATTAACAACTACTTAATATTAATATTATGTAATGCATTACTAAGCAGACACCCCCCGGCCCTTTGTCCAGACCTTAAGGACACTTAATACATAACAATATTGCAAACGTTAATAAAGGGATCCTTAGTTTATTAATGCTTAATAATGCACTAAGTAATGTTAATAAAGGGACCCTTATTGTAAAGTGTTATCAAAAAGTTAAATATTATTAACTTTTATTATTATTATTATTATTGCCTCAGTATAAATATTCTTTCTACATTATTATCATAATATAACTTGTATTGTTCCAAATAATAAAACATACAAGAAAATAAGTCCACTGCATTTTCCCTATGGACAGTAAAGTTTTAAATCATTTCTCTCCAAAAATAAAATATATCATGTTAATTTCAACTAAAGGGGACATATTATGATTTTTTTTCTTAAGTTACAATAGTTTTATGGTCGATACGAAACATATTAATGAAGTGCTTTGCACAAAATCCCTCTCACATAAAGATTATGGAGACAATAAAACTAGCTTTCAACATAAAAATACCCATGCTGCTTTAAAATCATGCAATATATTGTCTAAATGACTCCTATTAATATGGATGTAATTTGTCTAAATCTAGTAAACAAGTTTATATATTACTTTATATGACATAACCAGCAGCATTGTGTGTGTGTGTGTACTTGTCTATGCATCAAAGTGAGGACCAATGATAAACCTTTCACCTGTAAAGTGAGGACATTAGTTGCAAAGCGAGGATCTTTTGCCTGGTCCTCACTTTGGTACAATGTTACAGAACTCTACTGATTAGTTTTAGAGGTAAGTTTTAGTTAAGGCTAGGGTTAGGAATAGATTGGTTATGGTTAGGGTTAGGAATATTGGTCTCAATGGATTCCCCCTGTCACCCGATGGCTCAGCAGAGTTTGGTATGGAAACCAAAGATGTACACGCTCACTTGAGATCAGGTCCAATCTTGAGCATCTGGTTTCTGGTTTTTATGGGAAGTGCATTTGCAAGTGGTTGTTCCGAGAGGCTTTCAGCAATCAACCTATTGAGATGAGATGTGCTGTGTAAGGTGCAGTGAGTTAAACCTCGTGGATGCATGCGCCTCGTTGGGTGAACCCAAACTGCTTGGAGTGTCTTGTCATGTGCTGTGCTTAGTAGTAGTAATTTTAGGGTTAGTATGGGGGGTGAGGGAAAGGTTATAGAAGTAGCAGGAGGGTTAAGGTTAGGGTTAAGAGCTTTACTGATTAGTTTTAGAGGTGTGGTGTGAATTAAGTTTTAGTTAAGGCTAGGGTTAGGAATAAATTGGTTAGGGTTACGTTTAGGGTTAGGCACAATCCGTTTTGCATACGGTCCTCACTCTTATGCAAAACGAGAATGTGTGTGTGTGTGTGTGTGCGTGCGTGCGTGCGTGTGTGTGTGTGTGAATATATGAGAGTGTACGGATGTCACCAAAGTGATGTTAAAAGACTTTAAGTGATTGTCTGGTCGGGTGAGTCCTGATTCGCTCCTGGGAGCGAGCGGACTGGCAGGACTTGTTACTACTTGGCTCTTCGCTCCCATCAGCTCTTGTTTAGCCTCATTCTGACTGAAGATCCTGAAAGGAGGAGGGTCTTTAGATGCAGGAACCTTTGAGAACCTTTTTTTTTCCGTCTAAATTTTGGTGAAACACTCATAACTCCTGGGTATCCCTGCATTATATCAGGTCAACAAATGGCTCATCTCATGTCTCGTGAGCAAATGTAATCCAGGCTACAGTCCTTTATGAACACATCTACAGATCACAATATGAATCAGTTATTTCACTTTTTTATCAATTTTATGTCAAAGCAATTTTAGGCCGGTATAAAACACATTTCATAGTGTTGTGCATGCGTCGCTGTCACAACCACTTAAGAGCTAGTCTTAATGATGACTGCATATTTTATCTAAAGCTAAAAAAAGCTCTTAATTAACTCTAAGTGTTCAGCATTAATTCATGTCCCCAAGGGTCAGCTATTCTAGGAGAGGAAGCACAGCAGGCTACATCAGCACAAGTTACTGACTATTGATCACGCTATCAGGAATGAACTCTCTCTGTCCTCTGTGTGAGGGGGGAGCAATGGCACCTTGATGCTTTGACTCTGTTACTGTAGATTTTCTGATAAAGCTGGAGAAAATGTGGCTGCAAACAAAGAATGGACTGAGCAGATATGTTAACGTATGAACGGATTGTGGTCCTACGCTTCACGATGAATACCAGCCATCATGTTCAGAAAATCTGCAAACTGTAACCAGATTACTGAAGTATGATGAATTTACATCTGGTTGAGTTTGATCTTCTTTTTTTGTTTGTTTGTTTAGACATGTAATCAAATTAGGAATCACACAGTAGTTTGTCAAAACCTAAAGGTGGCTGTCCTCCAATGAGCCACACTGGTATGGTTACATTTGCAAAATCTCAAAACTTTTACTTCTTCTGTGCATAAACTTTTTTTCGTTTTATGATTTTTAAAATTTCTTAAATCCAATCTGAATAATTTATTTCATTTATTTTATTTTAATCTCATCTTGTGTCTTACTATTTGTGCTTCATCATTAAAGATGCCAAGATACAATTAAAAATACAAGACACTAATGATTTTAAAAGAAATCACGTTTTCAGACACATCTACACTGTAAAAAACGATATGGTGACATTACCTAACCAAGTCATGCCAATTGAGTTGCTTAAAGCCATACTATGCAACTTTTTCATATTTTCAATAATTTTCTTGAGCCAGTATGTGCTAAAATGACCCTTTAGAGGGCTAATGAAATATCAGTCAGACCTCCACCGCCCTCTGTGGCCAGAATACCACACTTGCAACTTCAGAGTGCCGGTCCGGTCCCTGTTGGACTTAGAAAAAGTGGAGCTGACATGCCTGCTGCTGCAGTCTGCTTCCAGCATGCTTCCTGCATGTTTTAGATCATGAACACAGCTGATTTGTTTGATTTAGTGATGAACTGCTCCTGTAGACACTAATGAAGGCTGAGGAGACATTTCAGCAGTTAGATTAAGGTGTTAAAAAGACAAACGCACAGCGAGGAGATAAGTTTCACTTTTGCTTTCACTAATGGACGCTAGGGGGTGCTAAAAGCAAGCCAAAACTGCATAATATCCCTTTAAATGTAAAGAGTAATATACATTTACTTATAAGATACATAACATATAAAAATGAATATTACTCTTTACATTTAAGCAGCTGGGTTTAGTGGGTTTAACATAACTTAAATAAACTCAACATTTCCTCTCTTAGAGTGTATTATCATGCGGTGTGCATGGTTTCACTCAGTGACTCAAACTCTAAGTAAAACTTGTTTGGACACAAACTTTTGAGACATTTTGGGTTTTGTTTGCAGATGCACAACTCCATTTCAGTCTCTGTGTTTTCCACCACTTTAAGTGATCCCCTGTGTCACATAGATGCAACGCTTTGCCGAGCATGAGAGACTTTCTTCCTGAGCAGATTAGTGAAAAATCCTAAAGGGAATGAAATTGTTTTATTATATATATATTTTTATGAACTCCCTTGAAACTCTTGACTTGGTTGATTGAACACAGTGATTTTATTTATTTGATTGTTGTTTGGATCTGAGGGAGTTTGCTAGAGGTTTCTAGCAAAGAACATAAAGAAATATTTAAAATACTCGCTTTATAAATTTACAGACAACGGGATCAATCAGTTGTTTGTGACTATTAAAGATATTTTTATTTATTTTATTCTAAAGCACGTTTCAGAGGAATGGATGTAGTAGAAATATCATTGTTGAATGTTGCTGCGGATAATTGGAGTTTACAATCGTTGATATTTGAATGTGCTGCTTGGTTTGCTAGGTTGCTGTAACTAAACACACCGGTGGATTTGGTGTCGTGATTTACTTTGGCTACCTTTGCAGTGAGAGAAGGATTGTGTGTTTACTGTCACACTTCGCTTCACCAGGAGACGCGAGCCAGCTGGCTCTGAGACTTGTGGTCGTCTTTTCTACTTAGAAAACCAGGCTCTGCTTCCTCTGTGGAAGCTTATGCACACACACACACACACGGATGCAAGACAGACTGATGTTTTTCCAACCACACTGACGCTGACTTGTCACATTAAGAGTCTGAGGTGTTTAGTAGAACTGATAGTCACTGCTGAAGCCTCCGAGGATTACGCATCCTCCTGAGCTTTACGGTGGCGTACCAACTGGGAATTCTACCCATACGTACACAAAGATCATTTTTCCTTTTTAGTATCTTAAAATGTTTTTTTAATCAAGTAAGCACTGAGCAGATATCTGGTTGGGTACTTCCACACATTTACTAGATTGCCATTGAAAATAATTAGAAAAATGCAGAAAAGATCCATCCTGTTTTTCTTCAAAACCTTCTACCCAGAAGACGATAGAAATCCGTCATAGCTGATGTTCTAGGTTAATGATCAACTACCCCAGGAGTTCAGCATTAAAGAATAATAATTGATGGACTGATAACATCCGAAGCAGCAGGTCTTATTTATCTAAACAAAAGTGAACACTTTTATGTAGGCAGGTTTGAATTACGGGGGAGCTGGAAGCCGTCAACCTACACACCCAGGGGAAGCCCGAAAAAAGATCCTGTTTCTACCTATATTACATTATTTATATGGACTCTCAGCGCACCGGGGATTTTTTTGTGCGGAGAGGACAGATGATGCTGATTATTGATGCGCGCCGGGCAGCTGTGCACGGCCACAGTAACATTCTCAAAGTGGCGCCACCAAAAAATATAATTAACACGCGATCGTTCATGTCCGTTCATATAATCTGGTACTTCTGTCTTTTAATCGTATCAGGTGGCGCGCTTCGTCACCTGCGCTCAGGTGATTTCACCTCACCTGCACGTTAGACTGCATGTTAGACCACATGTTAGACCACATGTTAGAGTACATGTTAGACTGCATGTTAGACCACATGTTAGACCACATGTTAGACCACATGTTAGACTACATGTTAGACTACATGTTAGACCACATGTTAGACCACATGTTAGACCACATGTTAGACCACATGTTAGAGTACATGTTAGACTGCATGTTAGACCACATGTTAGACCACATGTTAGACCACATGTTAGAGTACATGTTAGACTGCATGTTAGACCACATGTTAGACCACATGTTAGACCACATGTTAGAGTACATGTTAGACCACATGTTAGACCACATGTTAGACTACATGTTAGACTACATGTTAGACCGCATGTTAGACCACATGTTAGACTACATGTTAGACTGCATGTTAGACTGCATGTTAGACTGCATGTTAGACCACATGTTAGACCACATGTTAGAGTACATGTTAGACTGCATGTTAGACCACATGTTAGACCACATGTTAGACCACATGTTAGACTGCATGTTAGACCACATGTTAGAGTACATGTTAGACTACATGTTAGACCACATGTTAGACTACATGTTAGACCACATGTTAGACCACATGTTAGACCACATGTTAGACTACATGTTAGACTGCGTGTTAGACCACATGTTGGACCACATGTTAGACTACATGTTTGACTACATGTTAGACCACATGTTAGACCACATGTTAGACCACATGTTAGACCACATTCGCTTACGCACCGGAGTGGACAGGCAGGGAGAAAATAGACGTACAACACAAAAAGGGAAAGAGAGGGTGAGAATGGAGGAACTTACTTTTCAGTTTTTGATCCACAAAATAAAAGTCTTATAGACTCATGACCTTGACTGTTGATTGTTTAAATATACAAATGTTTCCAAAACGGCAATTAATAAAGAGCTTCATAAACCACATTGCTATCTCTTTTTTTACAGCTGATTTTATATCTGTCTGATAGTTACGGTTGAGTGAGTTCTACGTTTCTGAAAGGCTTACTGCTGGAGGACAGGAAAAGGCAGACTCGTAGGGTTCTGGATTAGTTGAGCTGACTTGGAACTCATGAGACATGAGACATAATGGCAAATTGCTGAATCATTCATTATTTTGTGTCTAATTAAATGTGCCATAGATATTTTTATTTCTGGAAAAAGTGGAGAAGACAAAAATAAAACTAAATAAATAAATAACTTTCCTAAAAATCCTTCTATAGCGCAGGGGAAAACTAGATGAATTGGGAAATGGGAATTAATTATGAGTTTTGGGTAAAACTTTGCTTTGTTCTTGTGTTTAGGGGAAATTTGATGTCTGACTAATTATTAGACCAGAGTTAAATAAACTTTTTAAAAAAATCTATAAGAAACTGAACAAAAGCAGCCAATGTACAAAGAAATATTTTAGAAAACCTCCAGAGGTGGACTCCTCAGAAGCAAAAGAAATGAGAAAAAAGCTCAAAGTGTTTTAAAAGCTAATTTAGAAAAAGTGGGGGGAAAAACTCTAGGAAACTCTTTAAAATGTATTTAAAATAGTCATATTTCTTTGTAAACAGCTAAATAAACAGCACCATTTTAGTTTGAGTTTTAATATTTTAATATGGAATAAAATCTAACAGTTACAATACTTTGACATTTATAAACACTATAATCACCTCTGATCTGTAGCTCCTCATATACAATATATTCAAACGTACTCACACCCTTTTACATTTGATTATATCATAGAAAAATAAGTTTAATAGTTATATTTCCTGATGAATTTACAAATACACATGCCACATTTCAATCACAAGTTTTCAAACCTTACATACTCAAGTTTTATTTATACACAAGCACAGTGTCAGTCCCAGTTTGTGAAATACTACCCAGTAAACTGGTGAGGAGTTTAAACAAAGGAAACTTCAGTTTTACAATCTTTAGTGAACAATAGCAGCAGCTGATTTTTAAAGACGTCACACGATTGCCTAAAATAACCACAGGACACATTATGGCTACTCAGAGAGGAATGTGTCTCTTTTTAGTGCAAGAAAATTAAAAAATAGCAAAATACCTAATTTAATGTATACATTTGTTTTGTATTTTCTATTTATGTACAGTAGTGAGTTTAAATGATTTCATATATGTGTCTATTTCTGCAAAACAGCCATAAAACTGCATCTTAAAAACAAATACTATTTTTTCCCTATAATTAGAACATCACTGTACATTTGACATCATAAAATAAAACACCTTCACATAATATTTAGTGTCACAGTGACCGTGTGTGTTTTAAATGATTCAGCAGCAATACACTATTGTAGCACAAATACATAAAAAACTTTAATAACACGACTGGTACTGTCAGTTTTCTACTTCTGTTCTTTCATGATGGTTTCTTGGTTTGGGTTTCCTGGTCTGAACTCCTCACCAGAACCCGAGGGGACGCTGGTTGACTCTTGGTCAGGTCAGATTTCCTCTGTGGTGTGTTATCCCTTGTTTCTGTCTGTGAGTGCATCTCCAGCGTCTGACCGTTTCTCTGCTCGGCTGAATCAGAGCCATACTTGCACCTGTTGCACAGATCCCTCATGTCCAGGAGTCCCTGCACCAAGCACTTTACAAAATCAGCTGAACATGTCTGCGGGCTCTCGTGGAAACTGGACACAGAAAAGATGATGTGATCTGACTGAGGGTTGTAACACGCCCCGTATCCATTTGGAACCACTGGTCCGTAGCAGCAGAACATCTCTACAGTGGTTGGGACCTGAGGAAAATACAGTTTTATTTTATTACCATGAATTTATGCACTCCAATTGTTTCAAATGTTTCAAAATTTGAAAGTCACATTTTCTAATGAATATAATTTAAAGGGGACATAATATGCAAAGCTCACCTTTTGCATCTTTTGAGCTGCCATGTGGGTCTCTACTGACTCTATAAACACTCCAAATGTAAAAAAAAAAAGAATCCATCTGTATTCTGTCAGTGTTTGCTTGTTGGAATTATGTGCCTAAAACAAGCCGTTTCAAAAAGTCCCCATTTGTGATGTCACAAACAGGAAAATTAGCATAGAACCACCTCTCACATGCAAGAGACAGCTGCTGCTGGAGGAGCAGCAGCTCTACTCCCACATATTGGAGCTTTTAAGCTCATAGCAGCCAATCAGGGTAGTGGTGGGATTGGCCAGCTCCAGTTTGTTTAAGTGACAGAGCCCTGAAATGACTCATTCTGGAAAGTACTGGAACTATCAAGAACAAAACTGCTGAAATTGCTTTATGTGAGAGAGATTTAGTGCGAAGAACTTCATAAACATGTTTTGCATTGACCGTAGAACTAATATAAATAACAAAAAACTCATATGTCCCCTTTAAATTGGTTAATTAAATTGCTTATTTTTCTTTTTCACTTAATGTATAAATAATTGAAAACTAAAATTTAATTATTTTCTTTATTTTTCTCATTTCAAGGCAGATTTTCTAATAAAATCTTACATTTCAGAACAAAAATAAATGAGAAATCACCTGACTTGTTGAGAGTATGAACTGATTGCTGATTAAATAGGCCTCATCTTTGAAGATTTCTGGCTTCTCCATCTTCATTTCTTGTGCGATTTCACGTAATCCCAGTAGGTGATTGTCTATCGCCTTACCTGTGATTGCCTGAAGAAGACATATAAAGTTATTTGACATCATCAGTAGCACAACGGGGTAACAGAACTCTGGAGATGAAGTAAGATTACCAGAATAGTATACTTTGTCTGAGCATTGATGGCCTCTCGTAACATCTCCATCTTCTCAGCGTCCTGCAGATGTCACAAATGGATGATAAACTTTTTATTACATCAACACAAACAGCCATCAAAGTCAATTGTTTGATAAACAAAGAAAAACTGATTCTGTAATTCAGTTAACACAGAGAGCACAAGTGCAGCATCAATATTAAAGCGTCTTACACTTGAGCTGAGCTTCCCTTCAGTCAGTGCTTTTACAAAAGCCAAAGCTTCCGGTGTGGCAGAGCGAATGTTGTCTACTCTGCCCTGCTGAAAACGACGTATGGAAGCACTCTCATAGGTAGACACTAGTCTGCCATGACACCTATAACGATACACAGACAAAAAGTCTTAAGGGTGTTAAAATCAACATTACACTGCAAAAAATGATTTTCAAGAAAGTTGAAAAAACTTGTTTTTAAACATTTTATCTTATTTTTTTAGTCTAATGAGAAAAACATATCAGCAAAAACAGCACTACTCAAAACAAAAGAACTATTCTTAAAGGCCCAGTGTGTGAAAATTTCGACTCTTTAGCGCCACGCAGTTCAGAGTAGGTATTGCAGCTATGGTAGCCCACACACATCAAAAAGCCAATATGTCTTTGGTGCTATTCAAACTAACCAAGTACAGCAACAGTGTATTTATTCTCTTCTTAGTAGGTTTGGCAGACTACATGCTTCCAGGGTTGAGTGCTGCCCCCTGCTGTTTCTTTCAGGTTACCTCATGCCAAAGCGCAAACGCAAAATGCGGAACATTATATCTTGTATGTCCCTAAACAGCTACCATATTTAAAGATGGTGCATGACTATGAAGCATCGACCACAGTTTATGTATATAAAAATGTACATTTTCAAGTTAATAGGAAAACTTAGAATAGACGTCAGTGAGAAATCTTAAAAAGGACACGTTTGTGATTGGAATATGCAAAATTTGATAGTAAACAACAAACACTGGGTCTTTAGATATGATCTAATTTTCTTGTTTTGTTACACTGCAAAAACTGATTTTCAAGAAAGTTTTTAGACATTTTATCTTGTCCGATATCTGAAATGAAAGAAAATATTTGCTTGGCTAGACTTCTAACAACTAGCAAACAAATCCAACAGTTATTTTTCTAGTTTTAAGAATTTTAGCCAACCAAAGGTTTTTTTTCGTTTTAGACATAAAATAAGTAGGGATGCTCAATATTGGCTTTTTTACTGATATCCGATATTGTCTGACTCTCCCAATAACGATATATGCTGTGTCCCCCTCTCATAAAAAACAAACCGTTAAGGTTACTAACATCGCATATCTCCTATCATGCTTAAATTAAAAAAAAATTTCTATGCAAAATGACAACTACTTCAGTTCAATTTAAGTAGCTGAATCTCGTTCTCCCAAAACGTGACGCTAAGATGTGTGTAGTTAGTAATGTATTTATTTCTTTTTCTGTATATTGCAGCTATGGTGCTAAAACATTTATAAATATTTTCAGATAATAAAAACAAGCCTTGGGTGAAGATTCCTGTTTTTGTTTTAGTCGTTTGTTAGCTATCTAGCTACACATAGCTACGTGATGTGAGGACAGCGTAGGTTCACTACATAGGGCAAATTTCTACTTCATAAGTTGTGCCAAATAAACTAAAATATCTCAGAAACTTTACCTCAGATCTGTTATATTTGGACAATTTGAGAGAGAGGAGAAGTAGCTGTAGAGTTTGATGTATAATAAGTGTATGGTATGTAAAGGTTGTCATTAAAAGACTGAAAACCGATACCGATATTTTCCGATATTAAATTTTAATGCCGATATCAGCTGATATTAATGGTAGACCGATAATATCGAATGTCCCTAAAAATAAGATAAAATGTCTAAAAACATGTTTTTTTTAACTTTTTTGAAAGTCAGTTTTTGCAGTGTAGTTTGACAAACATGCTGATATAGTTTAACTTGTTCTCACCGGTAGAAAGCCAGCTGAAGTGCAACCTGGATGTAGGCATCTGGACTCATTTTCTGCTTCTTGATGAACTCTTTTCCATAGTCATAGAATTTATGGACATTCATGTCCAGATTTTTCACCAGTCTGACCAAGAAAAACAGCATTTTCATCAAAGTATCAAAGATTTTCCTTTAAAATAAATATCTGGATTAAATGCAAACCTGTCAAGGTTTTCAGCAGATGATGAGATAGGTTTTTGTATCTCTGGAAGGAACTTCCAGCGGAGTCTGCGGGGCGCAGGCAGCTCACTCAAACTCGCAGCCCTGACCAGCTTCGATGGGCTGCCAATCCTGGTGCCACACAGGAACCAGACATAAATTAGAGCAGCCTTTTTTAGATTCCATATCTTTAACAAAACAGCAAACATTACGATTAACACCCTTCTTTCTCACATGTATTTAAGGAGATACTCTGTGCACTGCACAAGAACAATTCCTTCAAAGGGCGAGTGTTCACACACCACTCCACAGCAGCCACCAGCTCCTACAACAAACTGAAAAACGCAGTCTAAGAACATTTGCAACTTTAGTTTTCACCTTAATTTGTGCAGCTGTTCTGAAAATGCAACATCCTTCATGTGCATATGGACAAATTACTAGGGAAAAAGTAGAATTATACCAGTTTTCACTTTCATGTCTAACTTTGGCAAAAATAACTCCACTGGCACTGCAGGAGAACACAAACATGCTCAGTCATGAAATTTTCTTCTTCATCTGATTAAGTAAATAATCTAAAATTAATCAAAATGTCTTTCATCCTGCACTAATAGCTTCTGGTTTTCCTGAACAAAATTCAAAGCTCTTGCACTAAATGTGTGCTGAATGTTGACGAGAAGAGCTGAGCTCACTGACCTGCATCGGCTTGTCGTACCAGCGGTTGCCCCCGTTCTTGGCTGCTCCGCCTCCGTGCAGCATCATGGTGGCACATGTGGTGTCACTCAGCTGAGGACCACAAGCTTCATCCAGACAGACAAGACACAAACATCGCTCAATCATGTCCAGGGAGTCCCTGTTGGTCGATTCTATGGACAAAAAAAAACATGTCAGTCAAATTTGGGAAATGCTGATTGGATGAGGAATCGGTTATTGGAATGCACCTCTCATCAGGACGCCGCGAGCCTCGGCCCACTCTGTGCGTCCGTTGGAAGTGAGGAGACCTATAGGAGGTTGACGCTCTTCTTCACTTTCAGCCATTTTGACAATCTTCTCCAGCTGAGTCAGCAGGTCTCTCTCATTTAGCCGACGGAAGTTTATCACCACATCCAGGACAAAGAACTGGAAAAGACAGGATACGAGCTATTTGGAGTAAAAGCGTTTCTCATTTTTCTTAAAGACTTTGTTAAACCTGCTTGTGATGTCATTTAAACTGAATTACATTCAAACCTATGTTTTTGCATTTATTTTTATTGCCACCATAGCAGGTGATGAGAGCTGACACCTCTTCAGGTTACAGTCGGGATCAATATATGTGTAAAAACTTGTCTCAAACTCTCAGATTCATTATTTATACATTTTTCCCCAATAAATTATTGTGTTGTCACTTAGAGTTCTGCATGAACCACCAAGAAAAAGAAAATAATACAATAACAACATAACATCTTGTTTGTTAAAGCAACATTCCGCAACTTTTACACCTTAAAATTATGCTTTTTTGTAAAGTTTTTGCGTCATACTATTATCTATTATGTTCATTTTCATACCTGTGATAGTGTTGGGGGGTCCAATGTCTGTTTACTGCACTATACAGTTTTTGAGCTTCGGGTAGCCGCAGGATGTACTGACTGGGCGTCGCTTTACGGCATCATATGGCAAGCCAAAGGGATAAAAAAAGCACGTGTTCTAAACGGGCATTATGTCCGCCAGAATGCGCGTCCTGAACGCGCGTTTTGATGCCAAAGGGGCAAAAACTCACGTGTTCTAAAAGCGAGCATTATGTCCGCCAAAACGTGCGTCTTGAACAAGCGTTTTGGCGGACATAATGCGAGTGTAGAACGCACATTTTTTTTATCCCTTTGGCTTGCCATAATTGTATAACGTAGACTCGCGGTTTAGCAGTGGCAGATTCACCAAAGAAAGCTAGAAATCCCTTATCAGAGGAATATAGGAAAAGAAAAGAAGAACGTGATAGAGCAAGAGCAAAGACCAGAGTTATTATTGGGCCGTCTTTTCCTCGCTGGAGAGCTCTTTTAGAAAGAAAGGCATAAACTACGGACTCTGACCTAGCCGTGCTGCTAATGGTAAATAGGTAAGTAATAAATGATTTCACCAGGGTTATTGTGTTTGGTCGGGCATAAAGTTGTTATACAGTCCTGATAAAACTATTTATTCAATGTGTGGAGGTGGAAAAGTTTGTTTTTGTTGTTTTGCCTGATATTAGGAATGTAAATATGCCTCTTATGCCCGAGAGATTTGATTTTACGAAAGTGACGTTACGCAGCAAGCCTCTAGAGGGCGACAGAGACCATATAACTGCAAAGTTGCGGAATGCTGCTTTAAAGGCTCCACATCTGTTCAGTCTAATTATATTTTAGCATTTTACACATTATTAAATCCTCAGTTTGCATTGCTGTATTCTACAACTTTTGTTCATGTTTACTTTCATCAAATTTTTTATTTTTGCAAATATTGAGTTATTTTATTGTCTTATACTTTTGAAACTTCTGAAACAAAGTTACAAGTGAAACTTGAAAAATTAGAATATAGAATAGAATAGAATAGACTTTATTGATCCCACAGTGGGGAAATTCACTTGTCACAGCAGCACCATCACTCAAAAGGTAATTAGAAGAAGATAAAAAAAAACAAGGATACATGTATATACACATAGTCAGTAATCTAGTATTGTAATCCTAGATCACTAAAAAAACCACAAATAAAGATAAAAACAGACTTGGTACCAACACTATGGTGCAAAACTTCATTTATTTCAGTAATTTAATCTAAAACTAATCTATGAGATAGACTCATTACATGCAAAACCAGATATTTCAAGCATTTATTTGTTATAATTGTGATGATTATAACTTACAGCTGATGAAAACACAAAATTTAAAATCTCAGACAGTTAGAAAATTGTGAAAAGTTCAATATTCTAGACTCAAAGTGTCACACTCTAATCAGCTAATGAAAGCAAAACACCTGCAAAGGTTTCCTGAGCCTTTAGATGGTCTCGCAGTCTAGCTGAAATTAATGGACTTTTGCACCATATTCTAATTTTTTGAGTTTCACCTGTAAATCATTATAAAATGTGTTTCTGAAATGGTTGGGAAATAAGAAGTTATTCAGCTATTTTGTTAACTGTCAGTTTAAATGTACATTTTACTCATCTTTTTACTTCCTTAGTTAAATTTTTGGATGCTTGGGTACTTTTAGGTGTTAAAATCACATCACTCATGCAGTGAATCTCCATAACAAAATCCACCATTTTTAGATGAAGACTAAAATAAAGATGTCTCCTCATGTCTGACCTGATTTTTACACGCCACAATGATGTGTTCAGGCTCCGGCATCACCGTGCTCTCCTGGGCGACGAGCGTGTCCCTCTCAGGCCCTGGTAGTCGGTACGATGTGAAGAGGCGATAATACTGCTCCATGCAAAGAGGAGTTCCAGCCAGCTGGCCTCGAGCGTAGTCCACGGGCAGGGCATGACTACACACACACACACGTGCATCTTTGTCCGTTATATAAAAATTTTCCTGGAGAGGATAAATCCATTGTGACAATTGTGACTTACGCATCAAGAAGCGTCTTATACTCCAAAACTCCTGAAAGTAAATGTGCTGCAAACCTAAAAAAAACATCAGAAATTAAAACGAGTTCCTGCCTTGCCTCTTGATCTTCATTAACCCTCAGGCCTAACCTCTCTGACCTCTCAGCTCAGTAACTAATGACTCAATCTTTCAGTGTGGAGCAACAACGTGATAAATCACACAAAGAACTGTAATTTCTCTGTTCCTATGATGTAAGAATCAATCACAACACTCTCATGTCCTCTACAGCTGGTTTCTTCTCACTGTTGGCTGTTTGAGAGGATAGAAAAGTATCACATTCTACCTTAAAGAGTCAATAGGTGCCCTGAAGTTTTGTTGGGGGAAAACCATGGCTGGACTGGAGTTGACGGGCAGAGCCAGTCGGTTGTTCAGGTACATGTCATTGAGCCAGAAGTCATAAACCTACAGGGGAATTTTTTTAAATTAGACATTTTACATGATTTAATCAAAATGAACATATTTTCAGATTTTTCTGTTTAAAGGTGCAATTTGGAGGAATGACATCCTGTGGTCAAATGTGGTCACTGCAGTCCATTTTCAAGCTAAAATATTACTTTCTCACTCCCGCTCCGTGAGTTTCACGGCTGTTGCCAGTTATGGATCAGCAACAGAAGATTCTAGATGACAAGTAAAAACTAATTGTACACAGTAAGTTGATAAGTAGATAAATACATAGTCATATCTGGTGTTAGCACTCGTGGGTGTTTTATGGTAGGGAGCACTTACTACACTTATTACGGTAGTTTGTCTCCGGCATTAGAGAAGATGTTGTTTGCCATCTTGCTGTTATAGTTCTGAACGACTCATTAAAGGAAGTAAAACGCCACGATTTACTCACTTCACACATACATTCCACTGTAATGCTGAGTTGTTGGTAATTAACCTTTCGCCGGCCCCGCCCCCAAAACAGTTATTGTCCAATCACACATCATTGCAACTGCTACTGTCCTACAACTTCAACCAAGATGGTGAAGCTAAGCATTAGAGTAGTCGTGTCTCCTTTGTTGCGTATTGTCAGAACCACCTCATCAAGCTCAACCAGCAACAGTCAAGCATGAGTGCTCCCCGCCCGCAGCTGGGCGGAGGTCCGCCTCCCAGACTATGCAAAGGGCTCACTCACTCAGTCATCGTGCGTTCTTCATGCATGAGCTCCTCCTGGTCCATGTTCCGTCCTACCAGTCCCCGTAAACCTTACTCACGAGCCAAACAGCCTAACTCCACAGCCGACTCCTCTTGGTCACACCGCTCCTCTGATCCACGCGTCCCCAGATGCCGCCTCCTTCCCAACTCCTTGTTCCCCGCTACGCTTCACTCAGCGAAGCCGACATGTATTTTTATATTTTGAATGTATCCCTCCACTGCACACTGTAACCCTTTTGCCTCGATCTGGATGATATTGCGGAGGAATTGCTCCAAAAAATGTAGCTGACACGCATCTGTCTACTTCTTTCCATTGCAGCGATCTGCCGAGCTGGTCAGTGTTTGACCCACTTGGTTGTCGGACTTAGCAACAGTAACTAAGGGGGGCGGGGCTCAGCGAAAGGTCAGTTGAAGAAGTTCTTTGTTATGTTCATTCTGTGTTGATTTTCTGATTCCATTTCTTTTTCGGTTCTTTTCTAAACACGGAGTACTAGAGCTTCTTTTTACTTTTTTGCTGAAAGTTTCGGCTTCTGCTGTCGACTTTGTCAGAGCGTCACTGGTGTTAATAAACAGGTGCCACCGATCCCTCCGATCACCACCAGCCTCTAGCTTGCTTCACCCGATATTAGAGTATAACAAATTTATGCTGTGGCTTCTTAGGGGTACAAGAAATAACTTCTGGGTCGCTCCTGTTTACTGGCTTTGGTTATTTTAAAAACTCTGGAGCTTTTTGTCTGCTGGTGTTGAATTACAAATGTGTTTGCTTGCTGCAGATTCAGCAACCTCACAAACTCACAGATTGTAATCAGTAACTATGTCCCTGTTGTTGTTGTTTTTTTCAAAGGAGAAACACCATCAACCCTCCAACCGGTTGAGAATGAAATCTGTTTCATTGTAACCTTCCCTCCAACATGACTGAGACATTAGACTGTTTTGTGATTATTTCACTGTAGAATTCTTACATATTGCACCTTTAAACTGCATAAAAAACACTTTAGAAATGAATCTGAACTTTAAAGCTGAAGTCACATGGATTTTGTCCTAAATAGCTTTAATTCACCCAGTTTGCCTTTTTCTCCCTCCTCTCGATGAGTTTGCGCTGTAATAACTCTCCCACTCCTCCAGGGGCTCTAAACTCTTTCACTAGGTTCTGGGTCCTGCTGAACTGTTCTTTAGTGAGCAGGTGTTTCATGCATCTCAGGTAGATGTCCAGCGTGTCCTGGAGGCTGGGCAGCGGCAGCTTCGGCAGACCCTGGATGACGAATTAGAAAGAAGAGCTTTTTAACATCTTACCTCTCGTTAGATTTGTCTGATTTAACCTTTAAAGCCAGAGATTCTAAGTGATCTTTCAAAATAAAACGTCTTACATGAAACACTTCACTTGGGTTAAATGTCTCAATTTTGCAAAAGAAGAGAAGAAATTATTTTAGTTTATACTTTATGTCATTTAATTTCCAAAATTCTAATCACCGTACATTTAATTTAACAGTTAAAGTTAGCAAAGAAAAAGGCTCATAGAGATGAAAAAGAATCATGAAGCAGAGAATAAATATTTACATCTGCATCCCCTTCAGTTTTGGAAGGCTCTTGCTCCAGAATTGGCATGTTTGCAGCACAGGGCTGTCGACAAGGTTGGTTCACAAAATAAAACAGGAAAAACATGTTTTAGGCAAAGCAGTAAATAAAAAAAAAGCTTTAAAAACCATGCCAGTCATATCTGGGATTAAGTGTGCATGCTTGTAGAAATTAAAGTTAAAACAAAAAAAAAACATTTAATGCATCAAGTTATTATTATTAGGTATTTGTCACATCACTCACCACACCGTCAGAAGCTGCCCCTCTCTTCAGACTCAGGTAATCACTTCATCTTGATCCATCTTTACTCAATTTTTTGGAAAGAGGCATAAAAACTCCTCCACTTCCATCTTTTATCAATCCCAGCATCTTTCTGTCCTCTTCATGGCATCAGCTCAAACTCCCTTGTTGGCTCAGAGAGATGCTGAGAGGATACCTCAGCCTCCAGGCAGCCAAGCTCCTCCCAGAAGTCCTGTTATTCGTCCAGAAGTTTATTTAGCAACTCTCATCTCCACTCCACCTCATTTAGACTCCGACTGACCGCCTCAGTCAGAACATTGTTCGTTTAGGACCAACATGGGTGCACATATCACTTTTCACTCACTGCGTCATGGTGTGCTGATTTCCTATGCAAATATCAGACGCAAACACTGGGTTTTATATTTTATGGTAACCCATTATTAATCATTATGCTCCAGAATGTCATTTATTATTTAGAGAAATTAATTTATAATGATAATTTAGTTTTTAATATGACAAATGATCAGATTCTTATTAGTTTGGGTTTATTTTTTTATTTTTTATTAGTAGTACGGTTTATAAATTAACCTATAATCATGATTTTAGGGACATTTGTGTAAGTTATGATTTTTGTTCATCTGCTAATTAAAATAAAATGATGAAACAGAATGGCTCACATAATGTTGATTTAATTATATACATGAATATACATCTTTTATACATTTTAGGCTTTGCATTCCAGAAGCACATCATTCAATAAATCAGTCAACTAAATGAAGAAGATGCAGTTAATTCGCTTCATTCTAAAACTGTCGCGTGACACGTTTTTGCATATTTAATTGACCATCAAAAAGAAACACAAATGACATCAGAAGACAAACGTTACAATCGTCCCTTTTTCTTGAACTACACCTTATTCCTTGATTACGTCACGAGCCAGCTTCAGTGATAAATACTTTGAATTGGACATTTATTTCAGCACATCTCAACACTTTAAAGTGAAAACGCGGCTTTGACTGGACAGAAACCAACATTCTCACTCATATTTTTTCTCCTGTGGATTGAATTTAAAAGAACACACGTCTACGTTGGCACTTTGATAGGTATAAAAGTCTTTTACGCGTACTCTCCGCCTGAGGACTCATCCTCCGAGTGCGAGCGCTGCGCAAACGTCTCGATGCCATTCTCGTCGATTGTTGTGCACAAGCCCTTTCTCTTCTTGTCTCGTTGCTCCATCTTAATCGTGTCGTACAGCCCCGTGGGGCCGTCCTCCAGGAGCATATTGCGCTCGGAGAAGGACGGCTTCATCTTGGTGACGTTCTTCAGCAGCAGGAGCGCCGGTGCGTAAAGTACGTTTGCGAGCCCCATGCCCAAGTTGAGCTGGACAAAACCCAGGTCGTGCACGATCTGTCCGGCCACAATGGGCCCCAGGGCGTAGGCCACGCAGTAGGAGATGTCGGCAATGGCATACACGCTGCCGTATACCGACACGTGGCGCACATCCACCAGGAAACCTAAAGTCGGCAGAAGCGCCGTGTCCACGAAGGCGATGCCAAAGCAGATGCCACACAGCGGAATCATGAGCTGCCCAAAGTTTTTACAGGCTGGCACCGTGCAGGAGCTGGCCCCTATGAACACCATCCCTATTGCCCCGTAAAACCACTGCAGATGGGGGTACTTGGCTGCTAACTTTACAGTCAGATACACACCTAACACGTGAGGGAAGAAGGCAGGGAACCACGTCATGCCAATCTCCCACTCGCTGGCCTGCATGTTGTCCTCCATCCAGTTAGCGATGGTGGGTTCAAGGAAGGCTAGAGGGATGTTGCAGATGATCAGAGCTCCGGCCACCACAGCTATATACGGGTCAATCATCAGCTTATAGATGGGGGTGCCCACTGGCATGTTTTCTCTCTCCCGGTTGGAGAAGGGCTTCAGCACAGCCAGGCACAGCACGCCGTCAGTGAGGCAGATGCAGGCCAGGATGAGAAAGGGCACGCGCTTCCCCGCAAACTCATAGAGGACTCCACCAAACGGGGGCGCGACGAGGCTCCCGAAAGAGATGAAAGCCAGGGCGATGCCCAGCGCTTTGCTGCGCTCCGACTCCTCCGTGAACTTGTCCGCGATCAGAGCGATCCCTGAGGTGTCCGCGAAAGCAGAGCCGAGGCCCTGGATGCTGCGCGCAAGGAACAGCGTCGCGTAATTGTCAGCGAAGGCAAACGTGAGGGTGGAGAGGAACATGATGTTGAGTCCGATGAAGAGCGGGATGTCATAGCCTACTCTGTCTATGAACGTGCCACTCAGCGGGTTGACCAGGAGCTGCAGGATGGCCTTGGAGGCAAACAGAACCCCGATCTGCAGGTCGAAGTTCCCTTTGGGTCCCTGGACGGTGCTGTTGGAGGAGTTGGTGTGCGCAGCAGCAGCTGCTTGATCCGCTGCTTTCTGTAACTCCTCAAGGTAATCGGGTATGATTGGCACAATCACCATATAAAGCATGTTGTCTAATAAAAGTGCTATGCAGACAATCACAAGGATGATGCGTTTCTGTTTTTCTGGGTCTTGAATTGCGCTTCCCAGTTGTTTAGTTCTTTCACCCATCTGGGACAGTTTAGAGGCGGCAGATTGCGCCACATTAGTGGCTTGTTCCTCTGCGGTCCCCTCTGGCTCCATGCTTTCCTCCTCTTTCAGCCCCTAAAGAGTTTTTTTTTTCTCGTGAAAAAATCAAATTCAGCTCCCCGAGTTACAAAACTTGACACATCTGTTCTGCGTTAGTTTTCGTCTCCAGAACCGGGAGCCCTGATTAGCTCGACAACTTTCCGCTGCTTTACCTCTTCTCTGCCCCTCGCGCTCTCCGTCATCGCACGCGCGTTTCCACTTCCGTCACTTGGACTCGTGTTCCCTCTTGTTGCTTCATTGTCTCGTATCCCGTGATTGAAGTGACGTGCCGGTCCCGGACAGCGTAAAGTGCCGCGGCTCCGCCTGCGCGCTCTCCCGGTTTGAGGTCCGTCTGCCGCGCCGCTCCGGCTCCCAGACGCGCCCAGCTGTCTTCAGCCACCTGTAACGCGCTGAGCTAAGTCATCATTTCACATCAGCCGGGTTGGGTTTTTGTCGGTTGATGGAAGGAAAACACACAGCAGTTTTTTCCTTTTACTCCCATAGGTGTCCCCCCTCCCTCTCATCTTCATCCATGGCTGTGACGCACAGTCCTGCTGCTCTTTTATGCTAATTAAACACGAAATCCCGAATGCGCACTGCTGGTCAGTCAGCTGGATCAAAGCAGAGCCGGAGGTGCTTTGTTAAAGGTGTTCTCTGTGTGTTAAAACTACAATCTAAGTCAGTTTTAAATGGAAAGTTTTAGCTTCAGCACCACGGGTTAGTGGACAGCTCCGCGCGGAACGGTGCTCGAGTTTACTGATGAAACTAGTTTGTTTCTGCAATGAAGGATAATTAAAACGAACAAACGTCCATCAGAGAAGGTCACGCTTCCTCTAGAGGGATGATTGTCGTTAAAAGAGGAATTACAAACAGAGGATTCCGTGTTTTCCTTAAACTCCTGCAGCCTGACTCATAACATCAAAACACTGGTTTATTTCTCATTTTGTATGTTTTCATTTATTTTAGAAGAAATTTTTATTTTCGCAGAATTTTCTTATTTTAAACTTAAAAGTTTAAATATTTTCAAAAGAACCGTGCAGATTTTTTATAGATTTAAGCTAAAAAGTATCAATATTTTGTTTATATCCTATTAAAATAAATGACCCGTCCATCCATCCATCCATCCATCCATCCATCCATCCATCCATCCATCCATCCATCCATCCATCCATCCATCCATCCATCCATCCATCCTCCCTCCCTCCCTCCCTCCCTCTCTCTCTCTCTCTCTCTCTCTCTCTCTCTCTCTCTCTCTCTCTCTCTCTCTCTCTCTCTCTCTCTCTCTCTCTCTCTCTCTCTCTCTCTCTCTTTATTTATTTATTTATTTATTTATTTATTTATTTATCCTGATCCTGACGTGAGGTCCGGAGCCTCCCTAAAGCTGTCAGGTGAGCTCCCCAGACTTCAAAAACAGCACGACACTGCCCTCTGCTGTAATATTTAAGCATCAGCAGCTGTGACTAATACTTTATTAAATTACAGTCAGTAAAAATGTGGAGAAAGTTGCTTAGAATGAAACCAACTTTAACATATTTATGGGATTTTCCTGAGCCGTTACTCAGAAGTCAGATATTTATAACTTTTCTGATTCTGATACTTAAATTAAGCTCAAGCAGAACATTGGGATCATTTCAGTAGAAACTGTTTTTTTAATTGAAGCATTTATCTGGTTCTACCTGAAAAGTAAAGGTGACGGTGCTTTTGAGGTCCAGATCTGCCCAAAACTCCTTTTTCTTTTACTGCTTTTTCTTTTTCTTTTAATTTTATGATATCATCTTCTGGATTTAAACCCTTTCATCATGCCCTTCCTCTATTGCTGTTTCTCTTGGTGTTTTTATTATTAATATTTTGACATTTCCTGCGCTGCACTTTGGTGCTGCTTTGTTTGTTTACTTATTTAAAACAAAAAATCAAATAAAAAGACAATTGTTGACAATCAACACTGTTCAAATGGAGGTAAGTTGACGTAAACACTTTTAAGGCACCTTTACACATTTCCATGTTTCCAGAAGAAAATCAAATGCAAACTAAAATGTATTCATTCATTCATTCATTCATTCATTCATTTGGCCTAATTTACACTTTTGTTTCTCAAATAAAAAACAGGGAAAGACAAAAAACACAACAAAGTCAAACAAAACAAAGGCTCTCATCTCTTTTTTCTGGTTTTTACTTCATTTACATTAAAGATTTGTTCTTTAAATTTTTCTCTTTATTTATTTTCTTAAAGTGCTTTATTAATAAATAGTTATTGAATTCTGGCAACAGAAGTCAAGCAGCCATTGAAATATGTTTTAGAGCAGCACTGACATCCAGCAAAGACTTAACCACATAATAACTACGACAGAATGAAGCTTAATTAAATAACAACAAATTCAGTTATTTATATCAGGCCTGCTGTTATGTTCACTCAGATCATTTACAAGTCTTATTTTATAATGAAAATGATAAAGGATGTTAATAATTTCCCAAAATCATAGAAATGACTCATTTAGACTTATAAGTGAAAATTTTATTTAAAAAATTCATGAGAAATGGAATTTCTTCCTGCTTTCTTCTTCATGAGAGTTTAATGTCAACAGTTTAATACATTTCCTGAATTTTATAATACAACAAACTATTTTTTAATAGTTTTGATTATTTGCTTATAGGATGCTCTTCCTAACGACTGTGGCTTTTGGCCTGAAGCCGATGTCATCAGATGGGGCCAAACCTTCACGGGATGTTGTGACCCTTAACCTCTACACCCTCCTGTGGGCGGGTCAGCAGGTCACTGCCCATCTGCTCCAGGACTCCAGCCCTTGTCCTCCTATAGAAGAGCTTCTTTCTGCAGCCTCTCCAATCCTACTGATACCGTACATTTCTCACCAAATTATCTGAGCGTAGTGTGTGTCAACCAGGAACCTTCTACACCCCATCTCCTCAACCCCTTCGCTCTGCAGTTCATGACAATATTGTGATTTTAAAGCTTTGGGTGGATTTTATTTAGTGGGAGGAAATGCAGTTATGTCTCAGTACAGTAGAGTTGCAGAATTCTGCCTTTACCATTCTTTATATAAAATTGTATTTATTTATTGTTTTTTAACTTTTTATGACTAATTTTGCTGATTGGCAGAAAACAGAAATATTTATGACACATTCATTGATTTAGAAAGGTAGAAAACAGTCTGCTTGTAAATAAAATATACTTTCAGTTATAAACTGAGGCCTTTTGTGTTGAAATGTTTGCTTTCAGTCATTTTTGAGATTTGAATTAATTGTTTATTTGTCTTTATTATATCCCCGTCTAACCACCAGATGTCCTCGTATCCCATCTAATTTTCAATCAATAACCAATAAAACCAGTAACATATTAAAAATCTGTTTCTTTTTCATTTTCTACTCACAACTTTTAAATCTTCTCTTTATTTATTTTTAAGAAATGTCTATTATGAGGCTATCTAGTCGTAATCAATACAAAAAATGGTTATCTATGGTTTCTGTGAGATGAGAAAGTGAATAAATTTGTTTTAAATCACAGAGGAAAAAGAAAAATGAACACTTTCTCTGCTTCATAGTAAATTAAATCCCATGGTGGATATTTTCAAAATTGTAGCGCGTTCAGGTTTGTCATGTGGGAAAATCAAAATGAAGATGGGAAAAAGCAACTCAGCATTTTTGAGCAGCAAATCTCACCAGAGAACACATTTCCAGTGCATTTCAAACAAATCCATCAGACCGCTGTTTACCCCCAGAACCTTACGTGACGTCAACAAGTTAAAACCCAGCTAATAAATACCGGGAGTCCAACCAGAAAGGAGGCTCAACATGTTTCAGTTTTATTTTTAGACAAAATGTTACGTCAGAAAACAAAATAGCTTTGATAATCACATTTATTTCCCTCAGTGAGCATATTGCTGCTGGTGAGCTTTGGCAGAGTCATGAGGGCTAAAATTTGGCTTTGGCTGCTAGAGACGACATTTTATAATCACACACACGCACGCATGCACACATACATTCAGATCCATTGCATGCACCGTAGTATTTTTTAAATTTTATGTTGTTTTTTTTCTTAACTTTTTGCACATATTTGTTTTTCTGCTTTTATCTGAAATGATCGCTTATAGGAGATCCAAGATAACTACGTCATCTTGAACGTTTGCCAAAGTATTCATCTGTAGCTGCCAGACAAAATCCCAAAGCACTGCAGCCAAAACGCACGCAGCATAATCATCAAATATTTCCAAAGAAGATCAAAAGATTGCATTTAGTTTCAAAGTAAAGGAGGAAATATGAGCTATCAGCTACGCGCTGTAATAAAAAAAGACTCGCTTTTGAAGAAAATGAATATTTTATTTTAGTTTCCATTATTTGTTGTGCCTTTCAGTCAGAATGTGTGTTTATGGAAGTTTTCTGCACTAAACCTCAACTCTGAAAATCAGAAAAATCAATAATGCATCTTTGCATTTCTTTGACACGTGCTTGGTGTTTGAGAATTTGGTGAATAAGGTTGTAAGAAAGGTTAAAAAAATGCTAATATTTTTAATGTATTCAAATAGGCAAGAAAATAAATCTAAATACAAAACTGAAATAGAAATCATTCTCCACATGAATGAATGAATGAATGAATGAATGGTTTATTGAACAAGTGAAGTCAGAAGGATAAGGAAAATAAAGAAATAGTACAAATAAAAGAAAAATTATATGAAACGAGAGAAAAAAAAGAGCGGGGTTGGGATGAAGCTCTCACTTTTAAAGTTCCCCTCCTTTTCTTATTTAATAGCCTCTTGAGCACAACATGGGTTTATTTAGTGTGTGTGTTGGTGTGTGTCCTGGTACTATGACCCGCTCAGCATTGGCCCAGTGTGTACTTCATTGATTTAAAACAGTGATTTCTAAAGAGCAGTGACGCACATCTCCACTTTAATCCAGATTAGACCCAAACATGAATCCTGCCTCGAAAAATGCAGTTTCTTCTACACAAATGTTTTTTTTCCCCTTAATGTGTGACATGTTGATTCAGCTCTGTTGTTTTTATATTAACGCTATGGGTAGTGTTGTCAAACAGCTGTTGTTTGTAGTTTTTGATTAGTAGAATTTAAAGTTTATCTGCATATTCACAAATTTATCAAACAGATTGGAAAAGCGTCGGTGCTCAGCTTTAGCATTCATTGTCCTGTGGCTGCTCAGCAAGACGTGTGAATGAGCGTGTGTGTGTGTGTGTGTGTGTGTGTGTGTGTGTGTGTGTGTGTGTGTGTGTGTGTGTGTGTGTGTGTGGTGTCAGCGTTATATAATCAGCTTCACACCAGGCAGTCGGGATCATTAAAGGAGAGTGTGGTCGACCTGAGGTCATCTTGGTTTGTTTGTGACCTGCAGTTCTGTCAGAAGGCATTAGAATAAAAGCCTGGTTTAACTAAATGAAGCTGGTAAGATGATGCATCTCCCCTCATTGAAAATTGGATTAAAAAAACCATATGGTATATGTGCACTGGACGGCCACCAAAACAAAAGGTCACACACTTTAATATTTCGTTGGACCGCCTTTAGCTTTGATTACAGCACACATTCGCTGTGGCATTGTTTCAATAAGCTTCTGCAATGTCACCAGATTTGTTTCCATCCAGTGTTGCATTAATGTTTCACCAAGATCTTGCATTGATGATGGTAGAGTCTGACCGCTGCACAAAGCCTTCTCCAGCACATCCCAAAGATTCTCAATGGGGTTAAGGTCTGGACTCTGGCATTGTCATCTTGGAATATGGCCGTGCCGTCAGGGAAGAACAAATCCATTGATGGAATAACCTGGTCATTCAGTAGATTCAGGTAGTCAGCTGACCTCATTCTTGGAGCACATCCTGTTGCTGAACCTAGACCTGACCAACTGCAGCAACCCCAGATCATAGCCCCGCCCCCACAGGCTTGTACAGTAGACACGATTGGTGCATCACTTCATCTGCCTCTCTTCTTACCCTGATGCACCCATCACTCTGGAACAGGGTCCATCTGGACTCATCACACCAGTTTTTAATAATGCGTTGGACAGTTCTTAACCCAGTTTTAGTCGTTTCTGCAATCTCCTTAGATGTTTTCTCTGCTTGATGCATGTCAATGACGTGACCCTTCTCAAACAGACTAACATCTTTTCCACATGGTTGTTTAAGAAACGAGAAGCAACTCATTGCACCAGTTGGGATTAATAACTTGTTGCCAGCTGAAAAATAATCGCTCATGCAGTAATGATCCAATAGGAGTCTCAGACCTATTTTCTTAGTTAAATCCAGGTGGCGACTTTTTTTTTTATGTATTTTAATTCAGTTTCTCCTTTTTACTCACAATCCCATCATACATCTGAACTTGTCTTACATTCAGGCTCTCAGAATAATTTTTTATGCAATAAAAACAAATAATGATGAAATCCAAACAAATCACACGACCCAGATTTCTACGTACATCAACAAGGATGTTAGAAGTGTTTTTATTTTTCATTCTTTCTGCCTGCTGCTCATTCATGTAACGTCTCTGTCTTTCTCGAACCGTCCTCACTCTCTTTGAATCCCTCGTTCTGCTGCACTGGTGCTCATATTGCTGTGTAATCCTCTCAAAAAGCCCATATGAAAACTTCATTGGTTGACCAGACATAATCCTCAGTGAACTCTAAGTACCTGAATATGTTTGATTGTAAGAGAGGGAAAGCGGATGAAAAAAGGAAAAAAAAAAAAAAGCTAACCGTGCTCTCCCGCCAGACATTTGGATTCAAAGCACAACATAATCCATCAGTCATTTGATGTAAAATCTTAAGCCTGTGTGCTTTAAATAAATAATCTGTGGACGTAATCTATGACGACACATGAATATTAGCTACTAATAATCTGTTTAAAAGGAGATTTTTTTAAACGTTCTCTTATTTTTGGTTGTTTCATCAGGCAGAATGCACTTTTGAAGTCTTCAAATATTACACGAGACTAAATTTTGTCTTTAAACAACAAATAAATGTGCATATATTGCATTTATCTACAAGTGTAATAATTAATAGTTTAAATGGATACTATGCAGTTTTGGCTTGCTTTTAGCACCCCCTAGTGTCCGTTAGTAGAACCAAATGTGAAACTTATCTCCTCGTTGTGCGTTCGTCTTTTTAACACCTTAATCTAACTGCTGAAATGTCTCCTCAGCCTTCATTAGTGTCTACAGGAGCGGTTCATCACTAAATCAAACAAACCAGCTGTGTTCATGATCTAAAACATGCAGGAAACGTGGTGGAAGCAGACTGCAGCACCAGACATGTCAGCTCCATTTTATAAAGTCCAACAGGGACCAGACCGCCACTCTGAAGTTGCAAGTGCGGTATTCTGGCCACAGAGGGCGGTGGGGGTCTGAGAGACATTCATTAACTCTGTAAAGAGTCATTTTAGCACATACTGGCTCAAGAACATGATTTAAAAATATGAAAACCTGCATATGGCTTTAAGTAGTTCAGGCCTGTCTGATTTCTTGGTAACAGGAGAGCGGGACTTTTCTTTTCATGCTTAAAAACAAAGAAAAAAGTAAAAAGTCTTCATGTGTGTTTTAGCTTTATTTCTTGCATAATTTCTTGTT
The DNA here is from genome assembly GCA_006937985.1 of Aphyosemion australe. Lineage (NCBI taxonomy): Eukaryota > Metazoa > Chordata > Actinopteri > Cyprinodontiformes > Nothobranchiidae > Aphyosemion > Aphyosemion australe. The sequence goes on along the minus strand of SSNS01000152.1, from coordinate 1,241,434 downwards.
AATTATTAAAAAGGAATCAGGTTGCTGATCATGTCCAGCAGCAGTTCAGGATGTGGGGTCAAAGTAACACTTCCCACCATCTGACAGCTCCACACATCTGTCAAGCTTTGGTCACTGGGAATGATCAGAGAAACATCTGGAGAGATAAGTTATCAGAATTAGAGATCAATGGATTGCTACCCCCCCACACACACACACACATAATTTGTAATGTCTTTTTCAATTTAAACAAAATAAAAGAAATAGTAAACGATTTCTGTATATTTGCAATACTTTATTAATGTTTATAACAAGGAATGGATTGGTTCCAACATTTTATTGGCAATAATAACTGTAAAAAATGAACTGTACATTTAGTTACATTAAACAGGAACAAAAGCACATATTTACCATTATGTGAAGATTTTAGAGGATTCAAATATTTTACAGAGTAAGTGTGGGCTGATCAGTTGTGCTTTTTTTATGTTTGCAAAAAAAGCAGTGTTTGTATTTGCCACTTTAGATCCATAAGAATGGCCAGCTTGAATGTTTAAAACATTTAAGAATTTTGATCGTGGAACATCAAAGAGCTGCTGTTTAGTGTTATTGGACAAAAACACGTTCAACAAAAGCTGCAAAATCGCTGCTTCCAACGAAATGTTTCTGTGCAAAATCACAAGTGATGAAACATTTTTACTGATTTTTAAAAGCAGACTGAGTCTAACGTAAACATAAAGGATATCAATTTAGTTCAGATAGTTAAATAAAATGTATTATTTGAGTTTTTTATGTCACAAATGACTGAGAAGCATTTCCAGTTACTCTATAGCTGCAGACTAATCTCCAACTTGTCATGAGGACTGCAGATTGAAGAATGGGGCCTTTGTTTGGAGGACTATTGTAGTTTTACTCAGAACACAGAGATATGTGACTTGTGCACTTTCACATCTCAGTGACCAAAAATAAAAGCAGAATGCTTCCTATGCTGTCCTCATGGCTGACGTATGTAGCTTCAACCAGACGAAAAACAAAAATGACATATTTTGCACTACAGATATAATAAAGCAGAACTGCTCGTTTTCCAGTGTGATGATAAAAGTTTACATCATAAAAGTTGCGAAACACTTTAAAAAGCTGCATAATTTGGTTTTCAGCTCCACATTTTAGATGCTTTTTTGGACAGGAGTCTTGAAATCACCATGTTTAAATAATGTTGAAAAAAAAAAGAGTCACTTTTATGCAATGAATGAAATGACATTAATACAAGAAACCAAAGAAAGCACATTGGTTACAGAAAAAAAGCCACATCCAGTGTTTTGCAGTATTCACCATCTAATTCAGTCCATTATAGCAGCAAGTTGTTTTTTAAACCCTAAATGTTGTAAAACACAGCTGCAAAGGCAAAATGAGAGCAAGCAGATGCACGCACGAGGTTCTCAAGACACAAGACGCGAAGGCTCACGGACAAAAACATCAAGCTGAATGAATTGTGTTTATTTGGACTTATTGTCTGTTTGAGGAACATCGATCTTCTCCCCAGTGAGAAGCTGCCAAATGCCTCCTCTGTAGTTCTCGTTGCCCAAAGCATACAGAAGGGGGTTGAAGGTGGGAGAAGTCTTAGCCAGGATGGGGGCGATCTGTCGGCACAGAAACGACACCTGAGAACAGTTGAAAGGTATAAATGTATAATAATGGGGTGCAGATGATCGTCTTTACCATTCTGAGTTTAGGTGAGACCAGGGTGGCGTTCTCCACAGCAGCGTAGAAGGCCAGGATGCCGTAGGGCCCCCAGCAGAACAGTAGAGTCTTAAGAGGAGTGTTGGGGTTGAACTACAGAAAAAAAGCAGGAAGAAGACAGACAAGAAGTTGTTGAACTGAATGAAAAGTGGGTCAGAACACGACTGATTTGTTAGCCATCATCTGTAAAAAATGCCTCTTGTCATGAGGTTTTCTGCTCACAGACACGTCACATGCCTGGGATAATAACCGGGAGACTAAGAGATTGTGTTTGGATCTTTTTACTGAGCTGGAACAAAAAAAGTGAGTGAATGAAAATCTTAGAGTCCTAAAATCAGAACAGATGTTATTCAGAGTTGCAGTGCACTTCCCTGTTTAAGCCTTGCAGTTTGAAACATTTCAATAAAGCTCTCTGAGTTTGAACAATAAGTGGCTTCACGGGATTAAATTTAATCTCTATAAATGACAGATATGACATTTGGTAAAATGCTAATTGTGAAACCAAAAAAACACTTTTGAGCTAAACCCTTGAATGGTGGAAAACACTCAGCAACAACAGTGTTTCCAGCCAACTCAGATGACTGTGAGTAATGAGCTTAGGCAACAAAACACAGGGCCGTTTGATTCCACTCCCACAGAAGTCTAGTGAAGCGGCTCTTTGCAGATTCATTGTTTTGGTGGCTACAAAACCAGCTACAGCCTTTCTGCATTCCCAGCTAAAACACTCAGTCATCCTCTTGTGGCGGTGACCTACATCTGTCACAACAAGCATGCTTCTTATCATCTGTTTGTCGTTGATAAATAACAGTCATGTGAGGGAGGTCTCCCTTTACTGATAATCCTCTGATTTCCTCCAGTGAGTGACTTCAAAGCACAAAGAATCGCTGCATATTTGTTGGACTTTAACGTACTTTTTTTTAAATGTCAGGTTTTTTAGATTTCAGAACTTTATGTTTGATTTATTATAGTTTATTACCATAGTATTCATATGTTTAGATCCCTAATAGAATCTGAAATCTTTGTGTTTAAATCATTTCAGTTGCAGAAAATATTAAGTTGCAAAAATACCCTTCTACATTAAAGCTGGGGTGCATTAGCACATCAAGCTAGCTTGAATGCTAACTCACCCTGTATTGAATTAATGTCAGTCTGTAAACTTCAAGCTAACTGTGGAAAAGGATGGAGGGGAAGGAAAAAGGAGTTATCTTTTGTGTGTTAGAGCCAAGCTCTCCCTTAGAGATAGGGTGAGAAGCTCGGCCATCCGGGAGGGGCTCGGAGTAGACCCGCTGCTCCTCCACATCGAGAGGAGCCAGTTGAGGTGGCTCGGGCATCTGGTTGGGATGCCTCCTGGTGAGGTTTTCTGACTACGTCCAACCGGGAGGAGACCCAAAGGAAGACCCAGGACACGCTGGAGGGATTATGTCTCTCGGCTGGCCAGGGAACGCCTTGGGATTCCCCCAGAGGAGCTGGCCCAAGTAGCTGGGGAGAGGGAAGTCTGGGCCCCCCTCCTTAAGCTGCTGCCCCCGCGACCTGACTCCGGAAAAGCGGAAGAAAATGGATGGATCGATGGGTCTGAGTACTCTAGTTTGCCCCCTAGCGGAATCCTCCAGTACTACATGCCGTGCAAGAAGCAAGTATGTGAACAAAGACAGCCTGCTGCCTGCGCCAACATGAAGTTAAACAGCAAGTGTATTCCAGGCCTAAATGTCGCGTAACATCCATGAACGTTAGTAGGTACGCTACAATTATTGTAGTGGATGGATGCGTTTCCACCGAGTGCAAAGCGTTACATTTTGGAAGCCTCTCAGAAGCACAGGAACACGTTGCTTATGTTTTGAGTCCATTTTTTACACGCTACACTTCCAGAAGGCGTCAAACTGCAGTTCAGATCAGGCCAGACAGGAAGTCATAAACAAACATAGTGTAAGACATCCAGAATTTCAAAGTAAAAGTCACATGGAGATTTCTAGTAAACTAGCAAAATAAAGCACTTAATTTCCTGTGCAACCTCTATAGCTGAGTTAAACAAAACATAAAATAAACCACAGACCCTTTAGGATAGCTATCATCTTTCTCCTTGCTTGTTATTGCGTGAACTGCCGAGCTCACTTCTTGCAAATCTGCTGTGATTTAGTGACTTTGCAGGACCAGCTGCATGGAACGCATGTCTGTTATGTTAATTGCCACTTGCACATCTAGTGGAAAGGCTTGGTTAAGCTACATTGGACTACTGTTTTAGCCTGTTGTAGCATTAGCAATGTTCACGAGTGCCAGTTTCCTGCCAGTTTTAGATGTTTCCCTGCTTGAACACTGCATATTTCAGTAAAACAAATGATTAGCAGCTCCTGTAGAAACAGATGAAGGCTGTGGAAATATTTCAGCGGTTAGAATCAGGTGTGTCTGAGTAGGAACATATCAAAAACATACTTATCTGTTAGCGCTACAAGGCTATTTGTGTGCGTGTGAGGCTTTCAGCTCCTTCTAGAAGGGGAGGGGGAGCAGGGGCAGAGCTATAGCCGTTCAAATTTCAAAATCTCCTCCTCGTCTCCTTGATGACATCACACCCCAGCTTTAAACGACATTGATGGATAGCAACCGACTATTTTACTTACCTTGGGGTTTCCAGTCTTTTTGAATTTCTGTGCAATGGACTGGTAGGAGGACATGACAACAAACACTTGAATGCCCATGTTGAAAATGCTCATCGGGATCAAGTAGGACACGTAGTTTCTTTTAAAAGAGAAACACAAAACCGTAATCTGGGGTTATCTTGATGCTAGATCCAAACACATTTCATTAGAATCATAACTGCTAATAATGTCAGCTGATTCTGAATTAAAGCCTTCAAAGATAAATCAACAAGTTCAGAGCGTACTGAGGCGTCTTTCCAGCACCTGTCTCCCTTGCTGTAGTCCAGTGTGCAGCAGGTCCTGAGAGGCTCGTAGTCGTACTCTCCCCAGCCAATGAGGGGCATCGCTGCCCAGAAAGCAGAGCACATCCAGACAAACGCGACCAGACTGATGGCGCTGCTCCACTGCAGCTTTGTCCCTTGAATGAACAACATTAATTGTGATGGTTTTTAACATCTCTTACAGCATGAGTGCTAGAGTTAATGCAACAGCTTTGACCCCACTCTAATGAGCGGGTACTGCCTCTAGGTCAAAAGCTGCAGCTTTTTATTCCTAATTGCTACTAAGATAGCACAGGAAGTGTTTGTCTCATTGCATAAATAATCCCAAAAATGGAACGTTTTATTAAAGACTTCCTGCTCAAACCAGAGATTAGCTTGTATTTGTTATTATAGGACGATGTCGTGGTCCCAGCGTGTCATGGTAAACACCACAAAGGAGAGAATGCACATGTTCTATTGTGCATTACCTCAGGGTGTCATCTTACTAGTGCAATACTGGTGATATCTGTCCCAGGCGATGGCTGCAATGAAGTTGAGGCTGGCAAGAGCTGTCATAAAGCCCTGGAACCCGTGAGTCTGGCACCCATCTGAGCCGTAAGGCCAGTACCTGCAACAAGGTTTGCAAAATTATTCATTTTCCTAATTCAACTTTACTAAAAACTTTATTTTATTTGGGCAAAACGTTTAATAGCATCTTCTGTCTCCCCATTTGACCTTGTGATGATGAGTTATCATGCAGCTCAGCAGCATCACTTTTTCATTAGACCACTTTCCATTTGGCCGTTACATTATGAAAGCTGCGGTTGCGTAACTCACCTCAGAAAGCTGGAGAAAGCTGCGACGGTGGCGTTCATGGAGATGCCGATGTCAGCCATGGCTAAACTGAACACCAGGAAATTACTGGGAGTTCTGAGCTCTCTGACTTTGAGGAAAGCAACGATTGTCACCGCATTTAGGGAGATGCCCAGCAGACCTTTGGGTGAGAGAAAGGAGCAGAAATGTGAAAACCTCCTGGCTGGATTTATTTGGATGCGTGCCAGAGCGCACGGCGGGGCTTATTATGAGACAGTGACACATCAAGACGAAGCAAAACACCAGATTGCATTCATTGTTTGCGTGCGCACGGCACTAGTGGAGGTTAATTTGTGACTTTATGTGGAACAGCAATAAATCCCGAGACACAGCGGCAGACATCCAACCAAACACTCACCCTCCACCAGCAGACACGATCCGAGGGAGAACACATCCACCTCGGAGAAGCCCTCCGGGAGCGGATACGACGAGACCATCCTCACGCCTTCTCTATTTCTTATTGTTTTTGATTTAACGCAGAGATGTGCGGACAAGGCTTCTCACGCGTCTCCGTCTGCTCGTTTTGCGTTGCGCCTCGCTGTGATCGCGCGCTTATAAAGAGTCATTTCACGTGAAAGCATGCAGTTCATTATATAAAGCCCCCCCTCTCCTCTCTGTCACCCCAATCCGCGCAGGAATGTTTTAATGAACATAACCGCACACACCGTAACGCCTAATGCGCATTTGACGGCGCAACAATAAAGTCCTCAGTGAGTTGCACAACAAGCCTTTGTGCTTGTGTTTGCGGGTCCCGGTGAGGATGCAGCCGCTGCAGCCGCGGCCCAGCGTCGCTTCTAGGAAGTCCAATAGTCCAACAGGTGTCTGCAAGGACGCGGTGTTCAGCCAATCACAATAAAACGACACATTCAGCACCAAATGTTATTTTAGGGAACACTTCATAATAAAGATCTCTTTATTAACGCTACTTAGTGCATTATTAAGCATTAATAAACTATTAAATAACAACAGCTAATGTTATTAGGTAATACATTGCTAAGCAGACACCCAGAGGCGCTCCCAGAAAATGTTGATGAAGGTGGCCAGACGGGGCCAGAGAGGATTTTGGAGTGGCACCCCAAATTTGTCCTTGTGGGAACTCTGGTAGAGCCTGTGGTGAATCATTGCATTGCATTGCTCCTTTATTGATTTATTTTTTTTTTCATTAAAAACAATAGGCATTCAAAACTCAAATTTGAGAAATACAAAAATATCAGAAAAATACATTTCAGTTTAAATGTTATTTCAAAATTTATTTTAGAATTTTATTCTTTTGTTTAAATCGCCTGTTGCTGTCTTCACACAAAACTGTGGAGATTTAAACTTTATTTTTGTGAAAATGGTGAGCAGCAGAAACATATATACATGTTTTTTTTATTCTGATTACTTATTTACTCAATAATTATATCATCTTTATCGGGTTTTACGTTTGTCTTGATTAAATAAGATGAATTTATGGTTTGAGTGATATGATTTATTAAAGAACACTGGTAAATGATCTGTATTTGATATTTGATATTACCCTGGTCTTCATTGGTGGGGCCAGCAATTTCCTAGGGGTGGCCATGGCCACCCCTGACCACCCCTTGGGGGCACCACTGCAGACACCCATCTGGCCCTTTGTCCTAACCTAAGGACACTTTATAGTTAACAATAGCGAAACCATTAATAAAGGGACCTTTATTGTAAAGTGTGACGAAATTTTGTGTTTTGACCCTGCATGAAACAACGATCACAAAGCGTGCAAAACACTGTGCATGTATTTGCATGCACTGCAAAATTGCACGCAGTGTATAAAATCCAGAAAGATTGTCATTTCTTTTATTTTCAGCTGGAGACAAATGTGCATCTATTATAAATCTTCTGATTGGTTTAGATGTTGCAAAATCCAGAAAACTCTGTGATTTATGAATTAACTTCTGTTTAAACAAGTTTCTTTCTTGAATATATTTTTAGAAACCCAAAGGTCACAACAAGAGCTGAGTAATATTTAGTAACTACATTACAAAAGAAAATCCTTTGGGATTTTCCTGAGCGGGATTGCTTCCAAAACGGTCACTGAGGTGAATAATAAAGTTAATCTCTTTTAAACCATGTTTTGTGGCAAATATAGCTATACTCCTGTTGGGAAGACTGGAAATCAAACACAATATTTTATAAGGGACTGTCTTTAGAATTAAAAAAACAACAGATTTTATCTTCAGTTGATTATTCTATAGGGTTTAATGATGTAGGGTTTATGGTTTAGTGTTTAATTTGTGCAGCTTTTCTGTTTCTTTCTGGAATATTTCTAGTTTTCTGTGATTTTTGCATCAATAGACCCAATTGCCTCTTGTTTTTCAGCTCCACCAGCTCATAACCCCCCTCCCTGTATTTATTCTCCACAGTTTCCCCTCTCAGTTTTCAGTGCTGTTATAGTGCAATATTGTTGTGTTGACCTTTCTTTGTGTATTATTCTTCTCTCCTGAGTCTCTTGCTTTATTTTGCACAAAATAAATCAGCTCCTGAAGTCAGTAATTTCGGTTTTCTTTAATTCACACATTATGAGACAAAAACCCCTCTATGCTTGATCTATTTTGCCATATTTGGACACCTAAAAATCAAGAAGTTTCATAAAAAATGAAGCTAAATGAATTTCCCACTGCTATAAAAGCAAAAAAAAAAGAGTTTTTAGAAAAACCAACAGTGCTTTAGCAGCATCAGCACCCCAGCATGTACTGTGATTTCAAGGCCACCTTGTGGTAAAACAAAGAGTTGTTGGATCACAGCAGAGAATGAACATGAGAGAAAAAAACAGGATTATGACCATTTCCGAAGTTTATTTTTTCCCTTTCTTTCCCCCCCGCTCATAAATAGGGACGTCTCTGCACAGCCTATCAGATTCGGGGATGAAATACGCATCCAGATGAAACGAACGCCAGTCTTTTCTCTAATCCTCGTCTATCCGTTTTATCCCGGGACCCGCAGCAGCCTGATCACTATGGGACAGCGGAGCGGCGGGGCAAAGCCATGCAGAAGACGGTCCTGGAAGTGAGAGGAAACAGCTGCTCTCTTTGACTTTAGCAGGCGCAGAACGGGACGCATGTAGGCAAATAAACGTATGCGTAAAAGCGGGCCAAAATGTTCTCCGTCCTGCTGCTGGGGCTCGGCGTGGCCACATTTGAACTTTTCTCCCCAGTGAGCTCCTGCCCCTCACAGTGCAGCTGTTTTTATCACAACCTGAGTGACGGATCCAAAGCCAGGTAAGGAGTGTGTTTAATATATCAGAAGAATGCGCACAGGATTGGGTTTGTGCGCAATGGCGCATCTCAGGTCTTGCAGACAGATGTTTCCACAGAGGTGAGCACGTGTACGATAATTCAAAAAGCTCAAGTCGATCCAATTTTTTATTTAATACAGGATTAGAGCTCAAATGCACTTTGGCGTTCCCATTTAGGACTTTTATGAATTTGGATGCACTGGGGATTTTTTTCCTCCTGACCCATAATCCACCTTATTTTTTGCTGAGTGTGACCTATAGTCCTTTAATTGTTTAACAGTTATTATGATTTAATGAATCATTGTAGGAAACGTGCTCTATGGATTTTGCAGATTCGACTAAAGACCAACTCTTGTCTTTCAGGAGCGTGATATGCAACGATCCCGACATATCTCTGGTGCCTGGCGGGTTTCCGGTTGACACATCCAAACTACGGATTGAGAAGACGTCTATTCAGCTGATTCCAAGCGAGGCTTTCATCTACCTCTCCAGTCTGGAGTTTCTGTGGATGTCCTTCAACACCCTGTCCGCTGTCAAACCGGACAGTTTCCGGGGACTGTTCAACCTGGAAGAGCTTCGTCTGGACGGCAACGCCCTCACTGCCTTTCCCTGGGAATCTCTAATGGATATGCCCAGCCTCAGACTTCTGGATTTGCACAACAACCAGCTCACCTCGCTGCCCGCGGAGGCCACCATCTACATCAGAAACCTCACCTACCTGGATCTGTCCAGCAACAGCCTGCTGACCCTTCCCACGGAGGTGCTGTCCACCTGGCTGGCTGCAAAACCCTCTCAAGGACCAGAGAGCTCCAAGATGATCCTTGGTAAGGGGTGGTGCACATCACACATGTATATTTTAACATCTTCTTCTTTTATGGAACAGCTGGTACTAAAAATCTATCAAACAAATAAACTTGTGTTGGAAAAAAGTGCTTTTCTTTTAAGATGAAGTCAAGACCTGACATATTAAATGTTAACTGGAAGTGGATTTTAGATTTTTGAAGCTCTAATCAGGCACAATTTATTGAAGAATATCCTGATTAAAAACAAGCAAAACCCAGAAAACACAACAGATTAAAGATGTAACCTAATAGTTTTACTGTTCCAAAGAAGCCAACAGCCCTAAAATCTGACATATTTCATAAATTGATGTTAAATCACTTGGCTCAATGCTATTGTTGAAATAAATGTGCATAAAATAGAGTTTCACATGTTTAAAAGTGAAAGTTTGTGGCAAAAATATAATATTTTACATTTTAATTTATAGAGAATGTGATAAGAAGTTTGACTCTGGTCATTTAAAATCATCATCATCACCATCATCATCACCACCATTATTGCCGTAATCATGGCCGTGATGTAGTTTATGAATTAAACGTAAATCCTCTTACAGGATTATAACCATAACATCCACACCAGCCATCTGCAAGCTGGTCTTTCACTTTTGCAAACAGCTGGACCCTCGTCTTCCTCCTGTAGCCTCACTTGTAACCTCGCCCTCAGGTCTCCATGACAACCCCTGGGTGTGCGACTGCCGGCTCTACGATCTGGTCCAGTTCCAGAAGTCCCCCACTCTCTCTGTGGCGTTCATCGATACGAGACTCCGCTGTTCGGCCCCTGAAAGCGTGTCGGGGGTCTTGTTCAGCGATGCGGAGCTCCGGCAGTGTCAGCTCCCCCGTATCCACACGGCGGTGGCACGAGTCCGAAGTGCGGTTGGAAACAACGTGCTGCTCCGCTGCGGGACCATTGGGGTCCCTATCCCAGACTTGACGTGGCGTAGGGTAGACGGACGAATGCTTAATGGAACAGGTGAGTAAGGAGTCGTGTTGGTTCCTTCTGTGAAACAAATGCAATAAGATGATTTGTTCGCTCTGTAGTGCAGCTGTTAATTAAAGAGAGAGCTACCATTGGAGTTTGTAAGACTATAAGTCTGACTGACAGCTGCAGCCATCACACGGAGTTACGCAACACAGATCAATGAATGCAACATTGTGTAATCACCTGCTTGGCTTCTTTTTGCATCGTGCAGCGATTTTTGCTCAGTTTGATTTAAAATGTGGATATTTTTTGTGATTCTGTAATTATTAACTCTCTGCCTCCACAGTCCAACAGGAAACATCTAAGGAGGGAATCACCTGGTCCATCCTCAGCGTCCCAGCCGTTTCCCATCGGGATTCTGGAAAATTCATCTGCAAGGCGACCAACTACGCTGGGAATGCTGAGGCTGTCATTTCGCTTGTTGTCTCTAACTCGCCAAAAGCAGAAGGGAACCAAACCAGCAATGACAAAAAGGTTAAAGCCAAGAAACCAAATCAAATGGGCAAAGCTGCATACCAGGAGAAGCTGGTAGCCAGATATTTGGTTCCAACCTCCACCCCTTCATCCTTACCAGCCATGGACTCTGACCTTATACCCGATCTTGGTCCGGATCTCGGACTAGTCGGTGACGGTCTGGCAGACAAAGCCACCCAAGAGGCTGCCGCCTCCTCCAACTCTGATGCACTGCTGGATCTGGAAAAGACAAATCTTAGCAACCTAGCGGCTAACACTTCCTCCCTGCAGCAGGACCCTGACAGGGTGGTCCGCTCGGTGAAGGTGGTGGGAGACACAGACAATACCATCTCTCTGAACTGGAGAGCTCCCAAAGCCAAGAACACGACGGCGTTCAGTGTGCTGTATGCCGTGTTTGGAGAACGGGACATGAGGAAGATCAATGTCGGAGCGGGGCAGAACCGCGTAACTATAGATGGCTTGGTGCCCAGGACCAAGTACATCGCCTGCGTGTGTGTGAAGGGCCTGATTCCCAAGAAAGAACAGTGTGTGATATTTTCCACCGATGAAGCAGCGAGCGCTACGGGCACCCAGAGGCTGATTAATGTGATCGTGATCACTGTGGCCTGTGTCATCGCGGTGCCGCTCACTGTCATCGTATGCTGCGGGGCGTTGAAGAGACGCATCAAAAAGTATTGGGGGAAGAAATCAAAGGACATTCAAGATTCATATGTGACATTTGAAACGCTTTCTCCTGGCACAAAGGCCAAAGGGCTGGAAGGCGAGTATCTAAACAGACTCAACCCAGAGGAGTCCAACCGGCTGCTGTCAGCTCGCTCCAGCCTGGACTCTGAGTCCACAGCCAAGATAGAGGGACAGCCTAATGAGTACTTCTGCTGACATCATGCTCCAGCTCCGGCTCCTGCTCCACGTCACTGCCCTCGCACTCATCCACATGCACGTCCTAATCCAAAGCCCAACACCCATTCCCATCACCACCCGCATCCTAATCTGCATCCACATACCCACCACCACCCGTATTCTCATGCCATGCCACATCCTGACATCAATCTCCTGCCCACTCATCCCCACACCCACGCACCGTGGGATTCCCCTCCACCACTTCCCCCTCGCTGGATAGTGCCACCAACTCCACCGCCACAGAGAGCCAACTTCTATCAAAGGACTTTTGCACGCTGCACAATCATGGAGATCTCAGTTTAAAGAAATTGGGCAGATCTTGAATATTTCATCGCTTTTGCAGATTGCTCATTCAACGGCTGTGCACACATCCATCCATAAGCAGCAGGACTTGCTTTTTTGTGCATGAGAATGTTTTTATCACTAAGCCTGTAAGAGAACAAATCTGTCAGAGCATAGCAAGCATCGTTGATTCAATTTTATGTCACTTGCATGAACCAGCAAAAAAAAAAAACCCTTTCAACCTAACCTGTTTTAAAGGGAACGCAATGGTCAAACCCCCATTGTTTATATCACATATGTATGTGTATGATTTGTAAATACTGACTGGGTGATGTACACTTACATATACAGTTTATTCTGTGCCTCTGTATATATCTGTCATATGTTCGGAGAAGATATACACATAGGCATGGTTCAAGACTGGTGGATGGAGAGAAGCTGGAGCTGGAAAGAAGTACAGAAAGACTGAACTATGACATCATGTAAATAGGGTGGAGATGATGCAAAATGAAACTTATTTTCTCCCAACATTAAAGACATCTATGCACCTGTTTAATGTCAGAAGCACCACCATTTAATGTAGAACAATGCATTCCAAGTGAATCACACACGTGAAAATAAAGAAACTTTTGTACAAATTTCTCAGTTCTTACGTTGTTTGTTTAAAGCCGTACTGTGCAATGTTTTCATATTTTAAATCATTTTCTTGAGCCAGTATGTGCTTAAATGACCCTTTACAGGAGTAATGGAATGTCAATCAGACCCCACCGCCCTCTGTGGCCAAAATACCATACTTGCAACTTCAGAGTGCCGGTCCGGTCTCAGAAAAAAAGGAGCTGGCATACCTGGCGCTGCAGTCTGCTTCCAGCATGATTCCTGCATGTTTTAGATCGTGAACACAGCTGATGTGTTTGATTTACCGCTCCTGTAGACACTAATGAAGGCTGAGGAGACATTTCAGCAGTTAGATTAAGGTGTTAAAAAGACGAACGCACAGCGAGGAGATAAGTTTCACTTTTGATTTCACTAACTGGACACTAGGGGGTGTTAAAACAAGCCCAAACCTGCATAGCGTCTCTTTAACTCATCACAATGATTTCATTTAGTTTTTATAACCAATATGGTTCTGAAGTACTGGACAGCATCTCAAAATTTACTGGTTAATCTGTTTTTTTCCCCAGAAATTTAAGATCTGGGTAACTGAATCATGAGTTAATAATAAAAACAAGTGTTTTGAAACGCCTGCATGCAAATACTTACCGGCAACTTTATTCAGCACACCTGTTCAGTTGCTTTACTTAAAGGAGTCATCACCTGAAATTTCCACTTGAAAAACTGTCTATAATGGCTTCCTAATGATTTTTCACTGGCTGAGAAGCCGATATTTAACATTGACGCGTTTGTTTAATTTGATATAGAGCCTTCCAGAGTCCTAGAACCCCCAAAGGTGCGTTACAACACAATCAGTCATTCACACCCTGTTGGTGATGAGCTACATCGTAGCTACAGCTGCCATGGGGTGCACTGATGGAGGTGAGGCTGCAGTGCACAGGTGCCACTGGTCCCCCCAACCACCACCAGCAGGCAATATGGGTTAAGTGTCTTGCCCAAGGACACAATGACAGCAGCAGAGTGAGCAGGGCGTGAACATGCAACCTTCTGATTGCAGGGTGTTAACTTAACTCCTCTGCCACCATCACCCCATATAAAGTACATTAAAAGTAATCAAAAACGAAAAAAAAAAGGTTCATAACAGTGGCGGCTGGTGAAAAGGAGTTGTTGGTGGGGCTGTGTCCCTTATAAAAATTCAAATGAACGACTGGAAAATGACCACAATTCCAAATCAATTATTTATTTCCCTTTAAAAAAAGTTTTACAGTTAAGTCAATTATCTAATTTACAGATAAATTAGACTATGATAATACCCCAAAAAAACCACAAACAACATTCAAGAGCAGCTGCAGAGGACCCAAGCTTGGAAGGATGAGACCACCAACGGAGGGCGAGATGGGAATTTATTTATATATTCTAAATTCTTTTACCTTTTAGATTTGGTTCACCCTACCAGCTCCGGTGGCCTAGTGGTAGAGTGTCCGCCCCGGGACTGGGAGATCGGGGTCCCGGTCGGGTCATACCAAAGACTTAGAAAAAATGGGACCCAATGCCTCCTCGCTTGACACTCAGCATTAAGGGGTTGGATTGGGGGGTTAAACCACCAAATAGTTCCCGAGCACAGCCACAGCTGCAGCTCACCGCTCCCCACCATGGGGATGGGTCAAATGCGGAGATGTAATTTCAGCAGTGTGTGATGATGACTTGGGACTTTAACTTCATATCAGGAACTGTGGTGCCTGAGCGCCCCCTATGGAGAAGCCACCACAGGTTAATGAGCTACTTAGGCTCCACAGCATCAACAAGATACATTGAGCTTGTTAAGGTAGTGGCCAGTGGCCAATCAGTGACCAGCGCCTAGCTCCAGTTAATAAAATAAAACTTTATTCTTACATGAAACATGAAAACAATTAAACATGTTTCTTCAAATGACTAACCGGAAATATTACAGTAAAATAGTGTGAAAATCCGTCTATGTGATGAATTTCTGATGAACGTTGACTTAATGGGGAATTGGTACAACCAGACTAACATTTACCATAGAAGTCAATTATTTGCAAATGCAGCCATTTCAACGCACCGACCAAGCAAACAAAGACATAAATAAGGTATTATTGCTGCCTCTGACGTGCCACAGTCAGGAGTTCCTTGTGCACGTCTTTCCTAAGAATTAGATGTCACTTGTTCCTGCACAGCATGCCAGGGATTACACTTAATAGGCTTCTGTCGTCTGCCGTGTTGGACATGTCTTCAGCACGAATGTAAACCTCAAACTGAGAACTTTCTGCAGACTATGGACATAATTTTCTACCTTCTAGCTGTAACTCTGTTTAGCACTCAACTGAATGAAAGTAATGGTCAGTGTTTACGTAGGTGCAGCTGTGTTGTGGATCGGCATGGAAGGTAAGACCTGATTGTTTATTTTTAACATGCTTATCTGGGTCAGTGATTTCAGTGGTTCTCAGACACAGAAATGATTAAGAGGTAGAAATGTAACTAATTCAGCCCTATTGGATCAAATACAATCTCGTGAGGGTATTTTTTACACAAAGTAACAAAGTGATTGTCTTCTCTTGAATCATAGATCTCTCATATGTATGGAGGAGAGTGCCTTTGGGTCCGTACCAGACAACCTCTCAGATGATTTCACCAAAATACGCATAGAAAAATCTCACTTCACAGAAATCCCTAGAGGAGCTTTCTCTAGGACGCCAGCTTTAGAGAATTTGTGGCTGAACTTTAACGACATCACAGTTATAAACTCGAAGGGTCTGGAGGGTTTGGGGAACTTGACTGAGCTCCGTTTGCAAGGGAATAAGCTGCGTTCAGTACCATGGACAGCGTTCGAGGACACCCCGTCTCTAAAGATCCTGGACCTGAAGCACAACCAGCTGGACGTCCTGCCGGAATATGCCTTAAAATATTTGCCACGTCTGACATATTTAGACTTGTCCTTCAACAGGCTTACAGTCATTTCAAAAGAGGTCTTCCAGAACTGGCCTCTTTACCAAAAGCTGCAGACCATGGAGGAACGGCAGGCCACCGTGTCCGGGCCGAACGTCATCCTGGCGCTGCACGACAACGCCTGGCTGTGCGACTGCCGTCTGAAGGGCTTTGTGGAGTTCATCATCTCCCTCAGCCCCCCGGTCATTCTGATGAACTCCTACTTGACCTGCTCAGGGCCGGACTTTAGGACGGGCAAGTTCTTCCATGAGATCGAGCTCCAGGCGTGTATGAAGCCTGTCGTCAGCACCTCGGATGCAAACACGAGCCTGCCGCTGGGCTCTAACCTCACCCTGCAGTGCCTGGCCAAGGCGAGGCCAGACCCCTCCGTGTGGTGGACATATGGCCTGAAGATAATCAGAGGATTTCATGGTAAGAGTGTAATGTTCATGGCGCGTCATCCACACAGCAGCTGTAAGGCGATAAATTTGGACAAATTAGATACTTTAACACATATTTTAATCACAGATCACCGTAATGCTTCTTAAAGATGCCGAGGGTTACATTTGGACGTTGGTCTACAGTAATAGTAGTAATCACCACCACGATTTCAATCTGCTCTATATCATCAGAGTTCATTTAGATGATTAGAGACTGAGAGCACAGATGTTTGCATAATGTCGGGTTGGAGGGATGCAAAGTAAAGCTCATTTCACTTGACCTTTGGAGTGGAGATCTTTCTGCAGACTGGGACTCTAAAAACCAGCCCTACTGACACTAATACAAATCTTTTACTAATATACTATTACCATCATTGCTGTTCATTCATTTTATTCATAAAGCACCTTAATGCCACCAGCCAAGGCGGCCCAAAGTGCAGCACATGATACAATCATAGATCATATACATTAGAATTAGAGACAACAATAAGAGCATAGTAAAAATAGAAGACATAAAAACACTAAACAATCAAATCAAAAATGCACATATTGCCTAAAAACAATAAAAATAAATAAAAACATTCCAAGAATATTGCCAGAAAAATAACAATAAAACCAAAAAGTACAAAAAAAGTATAACTAGAATTGTAATACTGCTTCAGTTTAGCTTTAAAACTCCAGACAGTAGATGACTCTTTAATATCTACCATCATTGCTGTTCATTCATTTTCTTATTGTCTACAAAGCCGAGGGGAAATACTCCATGAGATGAGCACAAAGGCTAGATGGTGGATGTCTTGTAACAAGTTTAAAGCGTAATGTGGAAAATAATCTTTATTAAAATCAAATAAAATGACAATTGTAAAATTGCTTTTTAAATAGAAATATGACAAACAGTAATTATTATTATTATTATTATCACTAACTCACCCATCTTCTTAACTGCTTTATCCTCAGTAGGGTTGCAGGAAGCCAGTGTCTATTTCCATTAACTGAGTGAGAGGTGGGGGTCAACCTGGACGGGTCGTTGGTCCATCACAGGGCCACACAAAGACAAATAACCATTCACACACACACTCACACACCAAGAGATCATTTAGGGTGACCGACTAACCTGAACATGCAAGTTTTTGGACAGTGGGAAGAGACCAGAGCAGTCAGAGAAAACCCAGGCATGCATGGAAAGAACATGCTTAACTCTAAAGGCCACAGTCAGGATTCAAACCTGTGACCTTCTTGCTTCAAGGCTGTGCAGCCGCTTTTTAGACTTTTTTTATGCACTGTTTGTGAGTGCCATTAGGCGCGTTTCCACTGTTGGAGTAATTTTACAGGCACTTCCCGGCATGTTGCCACTTCACCGGGTCGGCCAAGCGGCTGTTTTCCAGGCCATTTTCAGGAACCTTCGGCGTACCTGATCACAGGTAGTAGCTGAGTGGAGCTTTTGGTTAACTCATGCTGATTGGTTGAAATTCAGTAGGAAATTACATCAGCAGAAGCCGTTCAAAACAACCTGCATTAGTAAAATTAAGAGTTGCCTGTGAAGCAGAATGGAAACAAAAGAAAATAAGCACCAATCACGCTGCTTTAAAATCGTCGTTTATCAACTCCCAACACTGGAAAACACGGCAGAATTCCCCTACAACGACATAACTGTTGTCTCAAAGAGCTCAGAAAAAAACGTAGCTTCTTCTGGGCATCGAACGCCACATTTTACATCATGCAGCTGCTCTCATCCTCCGAATGAACTAAATTATGCTGTACTTCAACAGAATAACACTTTTAATGTTAATTATGTTACTGTGGACGCTTTTTGGCGCTGATCAGTGACATCACTCACCATCGTATCTCCCGCTCAATTTCCTCCTCCCAGAATTTACCCTGAAGTTCCAACAATGGAAACACACCTATTGTATGGTGTTATTCTATGATCTTCTTTCTGTCTAAAGAAAATAGTTTGTTATGACAAGCCCTGTTTCAAAAATCGACTTTTCATTTTATCAGGATGAGAGTAAAACAAATCGCTTTGGTTTTGATATCGCTGCAAGTTCAGATGAAAATGAATCAGAATTGACAGCATGTAGCGATCATGGGGTGCCCGGTCCTGGAGAGCTACTATCCAGCACATTTGAGTGGTTTCTCTACTCCGACATGCTTGATTCAGTGGTTGAATCACCTGTGCAGCAGCTCATCAGGCTCTGCAGAAGCCTGTTAATCACCTGCTGATTGAAATCAGGTGTGTTGAAGCAAAGTTAAAACTAAAACATGCTGGATACCGGCTCTCCAGGACCAGGATTGGGCACCCCTGGATTAGACCTAACAGGTGAATCCTTGTTCAAATCTTCATGTGCATACGTGAGTAGTTGGGTGGCAAGAAAATAAAAAGGGTGCTGATAAGACGTGACAAACACTTTCAGTTTGAGGGCGAAATCCCCAATAAATAAGCACTTTAGTTTAGCTTAAAGTTATTCAAAACCCATATGATGAAAAACGTTGGTCTGATTGGCTCGGTCACAAATCTGAAACAACACATCCTCACTAAATAACAAAAACATGTCACACGAATTTACCGTGAATAAAACGAGCCTCTCAAACTGTCAGCTGCTGCAGGGATCCAGACTTTCTTTGAAGCATCCGGGTTTAATCTCCCGATCGCCCTCAACCATCTCTTTTATTTTTTACCATACAACACAGTAAGATGGAATCAAATGCTTTGCTAACTCTTCCTCCAAACATGCAAAAACTCAAATTATAGGTAAAATAAGCTGTTTCTTGCAACAAAATCTCATGATGCAATGCAACCTAAACACTACGTTACAGGGAAATCTATGAAGGCTATCCATACAATGTGTCCAAAAAACTCACGTACTTTCATCTATTAGTTCTATAGCACATGCTAATTTTATGTTTACTTTATGGATTCTTTAATCATCTTCCCAGAGTCTCAGGAGAGAGTGGCTGAAGACACCATCAGATCCCTCCTGGTGATCCCCTCCCTGAGTGCGGCTGATCGTGGCATCTACACCTGCACTGCTGTGAACTTCATAGGAAACTCCTCAGTCAGCATCTATGTGGACATCCACTCTGTTGACAGCGCCCAGTCAGCCCACCTCCCTGAAAAACCAGCTGCTGCAGGTGCACGAGATGAAAATGTCTTCATTGACATTCGCATCTCCAAACAAACCGTGCGCGGCATCTCCATCGAGTGGTTCGCTGCGTTAGAACACCCCTCTGAGACATGGTTCACCATCCACTTTGGACAAGCAGATGACGACAGAAGAGAAACGACCTACATCGGACCTGGCATTCGCACCTATTCCGTCTCAGATCTGATGCCTGCAACCAAATATGAAATCTGTGTAACTCTCAAGAACCAGGCGCCACATCCTGGCCAGTGCATCGTGTTTGTGACAGGAAGTGATGTCACTGAGATGGAGCAGAGGGAGAAGCTCATTCATATAGTGGTGATAGTTTTGGCCATGGTCCTGGCTGTGCCCATAGGTATGTACGTCTGCACAACCGACATTAGGTTTGCCTGTCTGGAGGTGCTAATGGAGACGTGGAAGAAACGTCAGAGAGAAAGCAGCTCGCCCGCGATGGAGCACGAACGGCAGGGCACCTTCGACAGTCTGCAGGCGGCCAGCGATGAAGGGTTGGTCAATAGAGACTCCAGTGACGACAGGAAGGTGAGGAGGACGTCCGATGAGAAACTGCATAGGGGCAAAGCTGATCACAGCAGACTCACAGCTGAGCTTTATTAAAGTAATATTCACTGAGTGAACTTGGGAAAGAGCAATTTATAAACACCTCTGTTTAAATTAATAAATAAAAAAGATACATCTGACAGGACTGACTTACTCTGACTTTCATTCGTTTCTGTATTTAAATCTATATTTAGATTTTCTCAAAAGTCAACAATGTAGAAAAAAGGCAAGACAGCTTCATTTATATAGAACATTTCATACACAGAAGCAATTCAATGTGCTTTCCAGGTGCAAGAACATAAAACAACAGATTTTAAAATCAAACTTAAAATACACAAGTAAAAACAGATCAAATTTAAATTAAAAGATACAATTAGATGTAAGAAATAAAATAAAAAGACAAAGTTAAAGGGTGAGCAGTTACAGTGCAGAAGGTGCAGCATAAGAAACATTCATTCATAGGCTGATGAATGCATGAAAGTTTTCTATTTTGATTTAAAAGTTACTAGAGTTGGGGCACATTTGAGGTCATGAGGAAGCTGATTCCATCTGTGTGCAGCATAGTAGCTAAAAGCAGCTTCACCCTGCTAAAGATCTCAGAGCCCTGCTGGGAGTATAAGCTGGAAGGAGATCTGACATGTATTTTGGCCCCATGCCATTGAGTGATTTACAAACTAGTAGTAGCACTTTTAAATCGATTCTGTAGTTTACTGGTAACCAGTGTAGAGATTTAAGAACAGGAGTGATGTGCTCGGTTCTCATGGTTCTTGTTAACCCCTACTGCACACTGGAAGCATCAGCGTTGCGTAACGACAGCGTAACGACAGCGTAACGACAGCGTAACGACAGCGTAACGGTTTACTTGCGAGTTTCGCTGCGTATCAGTACACTGCCGTGCTCCTTGCTTGACTCACAAGATCACAAAATCTCTCAATACTTCAAAGGTCATGGTTTGTTTATGCTATCCGCCATTAAACCAAAAAGGAGAAATTCACATGTGATATCGTTGTTTGATGTCATATATGATGTTGTTCCTCTCCACTGCCAGGATTAAAGCCATGAAAAACACACCGATGAACTTCTCGAAAGATGCAGGGAGTAAATAAGCCGTGAGGTCACATGTATAGATGTAATCTACATAGATATGAAATTGCATCGTTGCAATAGACTTTTATTTTGAAAATTACTGGATGTTTTACACTGAAACCGCGTGTGATTTCCTGCCCAGCCCTATGTTAACTGCAGAAATTGACGTGTCCCAGAAGCGGCTTGCGGCAAAAATAGAACCCGATCCTATCATTAGCAGCGCAGCATGTCGCTTCTGGGATTCGCTTGAAAATTGCAGCATCGCAGATGGTTTGGATCAACCCCATAGACTATAATGGATTCTATTTGAAGCAGCGACGTTCCACTGCCATTCCGCGCCGCTGATGCTTCCAGTGTGAAGTCGGGGTTAGACTCTAGCAGCAGCATTCTGAATAAGCTGCAGTTGCTTTAAAGCACTTTTGGGAAGACCAGCCAGAAGACCATTAGTCCAGCCTGCTGGAGGTGAATGAGTTTCTCTAGGTCCTGTCTGGACATGAGACCTCTGAGTCTGACTATTTGATGAAGAGGGCAAAAAAGGTCAATTTAATTCAGTATTTGGGTGAAATTTAAAATATTTTGGTGGGAAATATAAAAATAAGATCACAGGAAAGTCCAGGATGCAAGTTTTCTCTGGAAAATATCCAAAAGGAGCTTTGTTTCCTTGTCAGAGTTCATAATCTTGTGGCTGGTTATCAAACAGGATAAAAATAATCACCCTCCTGCCTGTCACACACATTAAACTAACTTTTACACGTGTGTAACCTTTTTTCAAGTTGCATGATTTATTTACTGTCATTAGCTTTAAGTATTTTACGACTTTACTCAGCATATTTTAGCTCATATTCATGTAGAAATGAGAGATTAAAAGCCTATAATTGATATTCAGATGTTTGTTTTAATCTCATGTCTTCCTTTGTTCTAGGCCCAGGAGGTTGTTGGAAACATGTGAATGGTGACCGTTTTGTCAGCAGTGTAATGCATGGATTTGCAAATATAGACGCATTCATACGTTTGCTTCTGTATATGTTTTTCAGTCAATATTAAAAAGTTGATTCAGTTATTCTGAAGCTGTTATTGTCTAATTCTTTGACAGCAGACGTTCCTCATATGTTCTTATACACGTGTTGCTAACTAGATTATCAAAATGAAAAAAAAAAAAAGGTTTTTCTTTTTAAATTAAATTCTGTTTTCACATGTGTATGGGATGTCTCTGTGCATTTTCACCCTTGGCATAGCGTTCAAGCACCAGTTTCTTGATGTGTTTTTGTTCAAATAAAGAAAAATTCATGAATAAAGCCTTTATTCAATTATTTTAATTCACTTTTTTTTTAATAGATGTCAAATAATGATGAGTGAGTGACATTTTTCATGTTTTTAGTAGATTTTGTCTCTTGTGCTCATTTTATTAATGGATCCTTGTCATACTGGACATAAATATTCAGTCCTTTGCTCTCTAAATTTGTTACTTTATCACATCCAGCAGAGAAAACTGATTTAAAGTGTGACATCATTACTTTAAAATCACATCAGTTAAAAAAATAACATTTGCATATACAAATAAATATGCCATTGTTTGTACAGTAAGTCAACATAACGGTTTGATAAATCTCTACAAGAGAAGAACCCATTTTTATCTACTGAACGTGCACGTCACTCTCTCTTTTTCTGCTTTTTTCCTGCGTATGCAACACAGCAGCTACACATCAAATCTGATTTGCTGGGACCAACTGGGACAGATGGCTCATCGGATATGCAGCAGCCAATGGCATTGTTCTTTTGACATAATACCCAAACACTGGCATCCTGTATAATGTCCCGTCCTGCAGTCACTTTATGATCAGATCACAAGGCCCTCGCTGCTGTTGACGTTTGATGTAACTCATGATGCAAGGAGATCGGTTTAGGCTCCTGTTTTCTGTAAGAACACGGTTAGAAACAACTAGGAGCTGACAATGATATCTCTGTTTGTTTCATCATGCAAATGGAGGCCTCATCCTGCCTAAATAAGCAATAAATAAATAAATAAATGTTGAAACACTATTAAAATAAATGAACAAATCATTAAATTGATGTTAAAAACATAATAAATAGATAAATACACATATATACATATATATGTATGTCTGAGAAGCCAATTTTAACTTGTTAATTTTGAAAATGATAAGTCACTCTGAGTTTTTCATGCAGGCTGAACATGAAAATAATCTCCTACACCTATCTCCTGCATTAGTTTCTGATAGAAAATAGACGGTGAAACTCTAGGATTAGAAAATCCTGACAGATCTACGTCACACTGTCACTTAACATTCATGGACTCACCCATCTTGACTCACGACGGGGAAGGCTGTTGTTGGTTTAGCGTCCAGGAAACAGCAGAGAACGTCTCAGCTAATAGAAGCTAATTGTTAGCATTAGCAACTCCACCACACAGCAGAACTCCTCCAGGCTTGAGTTATTTGTGGAGATAAAACATCAACGTTGCAAAGCAAACTGAGTCAGTGGTAGAGTCGCGTTGTCGTTAGCCAACATGACCGAAAATCAGGAAATAAGACTCCAAATCTTGTTGTTGGAAACTACTTGCTCCTCTGGCCAAATCCTCTGTGAAACAGGTGCACTGGAGCTTTGTTTCCCCAGAGTGCGACTTAAAAGGCATTCATTCTTATAGACCAATGTATTAAAAATATGAGTGAAGAACCTCTATAAAGTTAGTCAGTGGTGCCAATGATAAAATGACCTCCTCTAAACTAAAACTTAGTAGCGTAAATTAAGGATGGAAAAAGGTACATTGAGGTCATTTTCCACAAAATGTGTAAACCAGCCAACAACCCAATCAATCAATCAATCAATCAATCAATCAATCAATCAATCAATCAATCAATCAATCAATCAATCAATCAATCAATCAATCAATCAATCAATCAATCAATCAATCAATCGTCTGTAGGCACCTTTAGAACCTTGAAACAAAATGGCCATAGGTCTGAATCTGAATTCGAGCCTTTCTGTGGGCAAGTAAAGAGAAAGTTGCCTTTTTGCAGATTAGATGTGAGTCTTAGTTCTGCCAGCCATGGCCACACACCAAAACACATTTACAATTTGTGTAGATGTCAGCTAAGCATGAACATTTTGGAATTTACATAAAACATTCATTTTTCAGATTACCCCCTCTAATCCACAGGCACGACTTGCTCATCTTTGGTGCAAGATTGGCTAAAAACCAGGAGTCCATCTGTTCTGATCTACTTTGGACTTACAAGATGTGTGTGATCAGCCTCAGACTTCTACATCCTCACAGAGCTGAATTGGTTTGATAAAACAGTTGATTTTCTGTTTAGAAAAGCAAAAGTACACCAACAACCAGGTTTTTACAAAATGCAGCTTTATTTATTTTTGCAGTCACATGAAGATATCTATCTTAATGTTTGAGAAAAAAAGAAAAGTTTCTGCAAAATGCATAAACGTAAACGTATTTGTGTCATTTGAGACATTTTCCATGATATTGCTGTTTTTCAATTGCAGTTTAGGGATTAGATGGTTATGTACGGAAGTTTCTTTTTTAATTCCTAAAAAAAAATGTGTATTGATTTTCATCACTGTTGGAAAGGAAAATACAAGAAGTTGTCAGCAAGTTTAATTTGGTACATTTTCAAAAAACATAAAGAAAAAGAACATTCAACAGGAAAACAACAACACCAGGCGCGGTCTTTCAGGAATTCCCTTCTTTTCTAGATTTAAAATGAATGTCCTTGTAACTACC
Source organism: Aphyosemion australe (assembly GCA_006937985.1). Classification (NCBI taxonomy): domain Eukaryota; kingdom Metazoa; phylum Chordata; class Actinopteri; order Cyprinodontiformes; family Nothobranchiidae; genus Aphyosemion; species Aphyosemion australe. The sequence continues at coordinate 1,216,686 of SSNS01000152.1, read as the reverse complement.
AAATTATTCAGTTATTCCATTAACAAATAGACCAATTCCCCAAGTTTTCATGGTTACAATAAAAAATCTGCCTAATTTTGTGTCAATGTTATTTTTGCCTGCAATAAACAAATACCTTTTTACCACAACCAAAATTAAAACCAATTTTCTTTTATTAAAGTTAAAGTTTATATATATTTTTTCACATATTAGGTGTTTAAACACAAACACATCAAGAGAAACAGACGCTCAGTCACAAAGTAAAAAAAAAAAGACCAACAGATCCAGAGTGACTTTTAACATGCATGATAATACTTAGTTTTACATCTGTGCACTCGGATTATAGGGCTTCCTAATGTGGTTACTTTGAGTCTTTTCTCTCAGTCTGATTGTTTAATTTGGGTCAAAGGCCATAAAATCTCTTGGAAGAAGCTTGAATATATCCAAAACAAACTTGTTGACATTTAAATCACTGAAATACCAACAATGAATTTGGGTCAAGGAGGTCACTAAGGAGTCAACGCATCATTCAGAAAATGGAAGAAAACTACTGAACTACAAAACAACAGATGAATAGATGTGCTTTAAGACCGTTTTTAAAAAATGAACATTTGTTTGCACACATACACACAAAAGAAGAAAAAAGTACACACTCAGACATTTGTTTTTACCCTTAAAGTGATTGTGTGTAGTTTCCCTGGCAATAGGGGGCAGTACATACCTAAATCATTGCAAAGCAAGCAGTATTTTTGTGTTCGAGTGAGACCTTACCTACGGATGGCCATTAAGGCCAAAAATCCCTGGGAGTGTCGTAGCGCAATTTCTTAACACGTAATCTACTTCGTCAGATTGTTCAACATGCAGCAAAATGACAGCAAGCTCCCTTTCATCACTGGCAACGAGCGAAGAGGTAAATGTTTATAAATGGCGAAGGTTTTCAGCATTTTGTAGGCTAAGCCTCAATGAGAAAAATGACTCCTTTCGGGGTAGTTTTACACCATATCGTTGTGACTGTCGTTACTTTAAAAAACATTACGGTAAATGTTACCTGTTGAGCAGAAAGCATGCGACTCGGCGTGACTCCTCAGACTTTGATGGTCCTTCAGTTGATTCCATCGAGAGAATGCGATGCAGATGTTATTTTTTTACAACAACGTGAGGAGTATGTGTATGATCTGCCATATCACACGGTGAATCGCTACACCTAGCTATCAGCGTTCAATGTGTTCATAGAGCTCTTCATTTAAACTTCCTGTAGAGGGCAAGGGGATCGTGACGTAACCGCTTGTTTACAAATCAGTAAATGCGTTTTGTCCACATAGGCTCCCGTAGAAGGAAACATGGCATCTAAGGGCCGTGATATACTTGCTGTAGCTTGCGTTGATTTGAAGCGTCGATTGTGCGCGTCCCCCGAAATTAAAGGGACACTAGTGGCTTGTTTTTAGCACCCGCTAGTGTTCGTTGGTGAAACCGAACGTAAAACCTATCTCTCCTCGCTGTGAGTTCATCTTTTTAACACCTTAATCTAACTGCTGAAATGTCTCCTCAGCCTGAATTAGTTTCTACGGGAGTTATTCATCACTAAGTGAAACAAATCAGCTGTGTTCATGATCTAAAACATGCAGGAAACTGATTTCTTTTATTGACGCCATGTTTGTTTTGGTCGCCCCGGCACTCTATCCGGTCTGAGTACTCTCGTTTGCCCCCTAGTGGAACACTCCGATACTACATGCAGTGCAGCGCTGTGCAGCAGCAAGTATATGAGCAAAGACGCAGCCTGCTGCCTGCGCCAACGCGAAGTTAAACAGCAAGTATATCACAGCCCTAATATGGCGTCCCCCAAAGACTTAGACCAGCGCCCATGTGTTTTAGACCCGATTTTTATGGTTAAATGTTACAAATCTGCCAATATTTTTCAACAACTGGGCATCATTTCATTCATTTTTAAAAACATTTTGATGAATATTTCCAGAGATTAATGGTACAAACTACATTCTGTCACTTTAAATTAAACCAAAGCCTTTGCTCACACATTCACACACAAAGCACTATTAATGATTGAGTTCATTTTTGACCTTTTGATTTCAGTCCAAACAGCAATCCCAACACAAAGCCTATAAAGTAGCTGATATTCCCAGTCCTGGTCCTCGGGTTTTGTTTCTAATCTCATCAAGTTCTGCTGCAGCCTGTTAACGACCAATTATCTTGACTCGGGTGAGCTAGAGTGAGGACACGTTTCTAAAATCACTTTTTTCAAATTACAAAAAGTAGTTCATGCCTGAATTTAGCCACTAAATGGACCTTGTGTTCAAACTGATCTGTCAGCTGTTAGAACGGAATATACTTGCTGTTTAACAACGCGTACGCGTGTTTAAAATGACTGCCTTGCTTAACTTACGTTGATTTCAAGCATTGTTTGTGTGAATGTGAAATTAACGCAACATGTTTGAACGCTGCAATATACGAGTAACCAGTGGGTGGAGTTGACAAAACGAGCAAGACACACTCACCATGGTGACTCTGTCTCTGGTTTAGAGGTCTTTCATACCATCTACGATACCGCTACCACTTACTGATCTCTTCTATTGACGCCATGTTTGTTTTGGTTGCACCCACAAATCCGGATCTCTATCCGATATGAGTACTCTACTGTGCCCCCTAGCGGAGTCCTCCAGTACTACATGCAGTGCAGTGTTGTGCAGCAGCAAGTATAAAGTATGAACAAAGACGCAACCTGCTGCCTGCGCCAATGCGAGGTTAAACAGCAAGTATATTTCCAGCCTTAGGTAACATCAGGGCACCATCATCTTCCGACGCTCCAGTCTCATTTTGAGCTCTGAAACCAGAGCTTTGTTCATAGTGTCTTGCCGTTCCAGTAGTGGTTTCTTTCTAGGTTTTGGTGCCACCGCTGCAGAAACCGTTGGTACAGTCCAGTGCCGCTCTCCGTGGAAGTAGCTGGGTGGTGGAGGAGGGAGGGAAGGTGCACAGGGTGGAGGAGGTGGGCACCAGTGCCTCACAACATTGCTAATATTGTTATTGTAGTTGACGTTCTCCACAATAACCTCTGGCTCCATCTCCTCCTCTTTGATTCTGAATTTCTCACTCTGGGCTTCAGACTTCCTGAAGGGGTTTCTGAAGTTCCAGAAGGGCTGCCTCTGGGGTCTCCTCCGCACGCGGCGGTTGGGCAGGATCCGGTTGGACCTTTTGTTGCGCATGAATGTTGCAGTGGAAATGATGATTGTAATAACGACCATGAGACTAATTACACCAACAAGCATACCTATGATTTGCATTGGGTTGTTTCTATTTAGCATTAAAAAAGATCCCAAAGGCCCCCCATTGAGTTGAGTCTGTAAAAGAGCACAAGGAGAATTCACGTCCATGGGACTGAAATCACACAAGTTTTTCTCTTAATGATAAAAGCTGAAAAAAAAACTTTGATCAACAAGATGATTTAACATAAAATGTGTTTCTTACAGCTCATCAAGACAAGATCAGAGAGGTTCTTGGAGGAACCCAAAGCTGAGACCATTCAAAATCCAAGATTAAAAATAGGACTATAAATGGAAACTCTAATCCAAAATCAAGTCATTTCTTGTGGGTTGCGTTATTCAAACTGTTGGGTATGAATAAAGCAAATTTTAAGAGAATATTGTGCTCCTGCATGTACTCTTTTACAGACACAGTGTTGTTCCACTAGAAAATCCTTTGAAATTGACTAGCCACAAATTCTTGGTACCACAGAGTAAAAACAACAGTACTGTTGTGCTGATGAGCTCAAGGCAAGCTTCATTTATGGCACAGGCCTCCGTACAATCTTTCTGATCTTGCCCTGAGGTTGCACGCGGGTCTTTTTCACAGATTTCCAGTATATAATAGTTGAAATGAAGATTGTCAGTGAAATGGTGAAGGTCACGAGGGTCAAACAAATCCCAAACACCGCCCCTGGACGTTTCCTTAGGCCCAAGAAGTATGAGAAAAATCTGGATTTGATCTGAAAACATCACAATTGCACTTGTGAGATATTTAGGACTATAATTTTTCAATAATTATTTTAGATCTAGGAATTTTCACACAGACTGACCTATACAGACTGACATACATGTACTACTGAATATAATCTAGTTTTTCTTGAGAAGAAAATGACGATCTGTCTAAACATCTGAACAACAAAAAAAGGAAATGTGTGGATTTGGGCCCAAAGTATTTTAAAGGTTTGTAAAATATACTAGAAAAATGCAAAAAAAAAAAGTATTTTCTAATTGTAGTTTTGGTGCAGCCATGTTAACATCTCAGCTATAAAATCTTTATTTGCAAAGAAAACATTTCATTTTACTTTTATGCGTGATATGATTTGTTATAATTAGTGCTTACACACATGAACTACTCTGTTATGTTGAATTTAATTAATCAAGTTATTTCAACTTTACTAAACCTAGTTGCTTAAAAAAACAATGTATATTACGCTTTACCCTTAAGCAACTATGTTTAGTGGAACCAGGTAAAATAACTTTAAGTAAATTCAACAGTTCGTTTCTTAGCGTGTATGTTTTAGCTCATACTTACAGCCTCTGTGATGTCGATCTTGACGACTGCAGTGGTGCTGAACGAAGGCTGTCCTCGGTCTCGGGCCTGGACCACAAGGGACCAGCTGCAGTCTCTTTTCTTGGTAATGTTCTGTATGATGGCCATCGACTTGATGTAGGACTTCAGATTGATTTCCCCCGTGTCAGAGTTAATATCAAAAATGTTGTTGTCTGGCTCAGCTTTCATGATGGCGTACTCAATCACATTGTTTGGGATTTCTGCGTCATCATCTACGGCCTGTGGAGAAGGCTCAGTTAAACATTTCATGATAAATGTAGATTTATTTGCATTTAAGCACACAAAAAAAATAACATATACCTCTATTTTCACCGGTGCTCCAATCACCATGGTCTTCTCGAGGAAGTTATTGTTGAAAGCAGGCGGATGATCATTCAGATCCAACACGGTCACAAAGACTTCAGCCAGATTGTACTTTCCCTCAGCATCCTCTGCCTTCACGTAAAAGTTGTACTTGGATTTCACTTCAGCATCCAGGCTGGCCCATGGCTGGGTGTAAATGATCCCCGATGTAGGCTGGATCAGAAATCTGTAAATAATGATGTCATCATGGTAATTAACAACCTTTTAACAATCAAATCGCCAAACCAGACATTTAAAACATATGATGATGTGACCTGCATTTTCCTGTTCGTCATTACAAATCTAAAAAAACTGAGATTATGGGGAAAAAAATGACCTCATAAGCTCACTCTCTAGAGACTGATGCAACAAACTGATTGGTTGTTGCAAAAATAGAATCTGGTTGGACATCCGTTAACTCACTAATCTAATTTACACCATGCCAGTAACTGGGATACAGTACCACATGAGTGTGTTTACATGGTCTTGTAGCCAAGGTTCTGAGCTTTCTTTAGAGGTGCAGCTTGACTATATTGATATTTAGGGCATGTATTTTGCTGCTAAACTTCAACATCCACCAAATGGGGGACACTCGTGCTTAAAGAGTTAAATGCGTTAATTTTTTTAATGCGTTATTTTTTTCTAATTAATTAATCATAATGAATGCATTAAATTCCCACCCCTAGTTAAAAGTAAATGTAACAACTAGGTATGATGGAACCAGTTGACATAACTTCAGCATTTCATTTTTTAGAGTGTAGATTTTTAACACAGAGCCTTATGTAAAATAAAAATAAAAAACACCCATATAAGTTCTTTAAATTAATAATTTTCCTTTAAAGTTGTGTTTTACTGTCTCATTCCATCAGTTTTAACTGATAAATTAACATAAATCTAGAGAATTTTTCCTTTATCCACTTGTTTGGTTACTCTGCACTGACTTTTTTTGTAGTACAAGGTACCCAGAAGCAAAGAGCAGTCTATTTTCTCCTCCAATCCTATTAAAGGATTAAAACAGACCGAGGGCAAGCCAGCAGAGATACTAACCGTGTGGCAGTGTGCACATGTAAATGTTCCACAAAAATCTGTAAAAAACAGTTAAAAAAACATCTGAAATTCAAAATATCAAACTGCAGCCTCCCGTTTAAGCTTCAGACCAGCGTTTTTGAGTATAATCTGAGGAGACACAAGCTCAAAGTGATTTTGATTAAACAAACACGAACTAAGCTTTAGTGTTCCAAATCTCTCTCTGCTGGTTATTTTGGAAATCCTTCTCCATGTCATGTGACAGCTCATATCTGCTTAAACTCATTACTAGAGCACAAAACCTGCAGCAAATATCCAAAACATTCCCCACCTACACACGGCCGTTTGAAGCCCAGATATGGATCCTAAAACGTCAGCAGCTTGTTAATGAGGGTTTTTTTGACAACAATTAGCAAATAAACAACTTAATTCTGTAAAATATTACAGTCTAAGGAATGATGCGTTGAATTAACTTAACCAAGTTTTGTCAAACCTAAATCTAAGAGTTATATACATTTACTTTACATAACAGCATGTAACAATGTGTGTTACTCTTTACGTTTAAGTGACTCGGTTTAGTGGAACCAATTGACATAACTTAGTTACAGGTGTGGTTCACTGAAAAACAATTTTTAATGATTATTTCTGATTATAATCAGTCACTCTGAGTTTTTCATGCAGGCTGAACATGAAACTAGTCTCCTACACCTATCTCCTGCATTAGCTTCTGATAGAAAATAAACGTTGAAACTGTAGGATTAGAAAAGCCTGACAGATCTACATCACACTGTCACTGAACATTCATGGACTCACCCATCTTGGCTCACATCGGGGAAGGCTGTTGTTGGTTTAACGGCCAGGAAACAGCAGAGAACGTCTCGACTAGTAGAAGCTAACCGTTAGCATTAGCAACTCCACCACACAGCAGAACTCCTCCAGGCTTGTGTTATTTGTGGAGATAAAACATCCAGTCAGTGGTAGAGTCGCATTGCTGTTATCCAATCTAAGATGAAATGTCCAAATATCAGGAAATAAGAAAAACCTGCTGTCTGAAGCTCAGCTGTGATGCGGGTAACGTCTAGTTCCTTGAAATGGTGCGCCAGTATATTTTTTGCCCCCGAGTATGACTTACAAGGCTTTCATTTCACCTAGAGACCACTGCAAATGTATTGATTAAATGAGTGAACCACACCTTTTAGTTAATTCAACATTCCATTTCTTGCAGTGTAGTTCGAATTTAAATCACATGGGTGATTTATGGCTTTAAATATATATATACACTGTGGTTAACGGTCCTGAACAGAAAAAAACACCCCTCTGGCTTTTTCTTGAAGCTGGATTTCTGCTTGAAAACTAATAAAAAGAATAAAGCATAAAATGTGGAAATTACGTCCTCCAGGCCACGAGTCAATAAAGACGACCAAAATCTGATAAAGCAAAACAAACATGCAGCTCTTGACAATCTATTCTTTTTTCTTTTTTTTTTTTTGTTGCTGTCCTTAGTTTTAGGTCATTTCAGGAGGCTGCAGCTTTAAAGTCTGATACTTTGCTTTACTGAATGTTTCTCTTCCCTCCAGAGGAGAGCACAACATGGAATAAATAACACGGGTATCAACTGTTCATTTTACGAGGGTTAGGATGTTTTGGGAACTTTTGAAAAGCCTCGTCTTTTCACAAAAACAAATACATACATTAGTAATCTTTACTAAAGGAAAGTAAAGGTAACCAAATATTGTAACTTATGGGACTCACTGTGCCACTTTATGGGCATGTGGATTTGTTATAAAAGTGGGATTTCTTTAGCCTGGCAAGCCATCCTATATATATAGTCTGTCCACGACCCATTGATGGCTCTTAGTCGTGGGGAGGGAACCTGTCTCTGCATGCTATTGGACAACAGACAACGTGACGTACTCAACACTACGGATGTCAACAAGGCAGTCCGCGTACTCCCTCAAAAAAAAGATGCAAATACATCCTTTTTCTAAATAAACTTAAGTACCTCTATCTGCTCTTGACTCAAAGAAAAGCTCAAGTCAAAATAGTCCAAAGTTGATGCCAAAGTCGTTTCAAACGAGCTGTCGCCATTTTTGTTTTTTTCAGTAACATCCTGCCCACCAACAGAGTACAGTTAGCTGGGCAGACCACCATACATCGTGGAGGAAGCAGGGAAGAAGACGATAAAACATTGTTTTTCTAACTAAACACGCTGTAATTGGCCAGCCACGATACTGGCCGGGGCTGCGGAGGTTCCAATGGAGCGTTGCTAGACCGACATGCAAAGCAATAATATTTTGCATCAGTAAATGACGTCTAGATTCTAGGCTAGGATTTCTTTATTTCCTGTCATACTCACAGATCAGCCCCTGATCCATAGATAGAGTATTTAACTTCCCCCCAAGGTCCTGAGTCTGGGTCCACAGCCTACAAATAGGAACAGCACATTAGGGAACAATTAAAATACTCAGTTTTTAATCTTATTTGAATGCATTTTGAGTCATTTCTCAACAAACTGCTGGCTACATTTGTTCAAATAACTGAGGAGACCTCAAGCAGCGCTGCGACATTTCAGGGGTTACAGCTTCAAAAGAGTGAGTCCCGATGTTGGACTATTATCCCGAGCTTCAGCTAATCTGTCTGTCTGCAGCTGCTGGGATGTCTGTTCACTGTCTCCGTGTGCCCAAGGTCACTTGTTGGCTGGTCTTTCATCTGATTGAAATTGCCAGGGATCAAGGCAAAGAGCCTGGTGTGTGATGTTCACACAGGGGTGAGGCATACGAGGTAGACTCCCCGCCTCAGCAGAGCTGATATGATCTTACAAGGCCAAAGGACGAGAGAACACAAACACCAATCAATTCTGCATGTCCTTAAAAGTGTTCTTTTCCCCTCGGGGCATATTTCGGTGCTGCAGCCGTATGTGCTACTGAGGGTTACAGGGGGGAAAAAGTCAGGGAATTTGCTGTTACACAACAAAATGAAAGTGATAGCCATCTGGCAGCTTACCTCGCCTAGCTTTTATCTACATGATTTCACATTTTATCCCTCCTCTCTCGGCCCAAAGAGTCTACATTTAGAGAATTAACGGCCCTGTTGAGCATTTTGTTCAAATCACTATTACATTTGAGCTCCCAGTGACGTAGGTCAGCGATGACATGTATTTTTAGATGGCTCACCGTGACCGACACCACGTTTGAGCCGCCGGGCGAGTTTTCTGGGATTCTGGCGATGTAGTAGTCTGAAGAGAATTTGGGCGCGTTGTCGTTGGTGTCCAGGAGGTGGATGACAATGTCTGCCGTGGCGCTGAATCTCTCTGGAGTGTCGACCTCAACTGCAAGGAGCTGACAAAATGAGCAAAAATAAGTGCGCTACATACAAACATGTGCTAATGTAACATTTCAAATGTTCTTTAAAATAAAGAGATTACCTTGTATGTTAGAAAATGGTGTTTCTCGTAGTCCATGGCTGCAGAGTCTTCCACTAGGATTGTGACTTGGGCCTCGTTGAGAACAGTTTGGGGGACAACACGTAACATCCTCCCTGGTCCGATCAGGTTCAGGTTAAACTTAGCATTTGCACCCTGCAAGAGCACAATTACATGCTATAAGATTATTTTTATCTGTAACATTTTACATGATGCACCAGCTAGTTTAAAACTCTCATTCACTCTGTTTTTTTAATACATTTGCTATGGTCTCTAGAATAAATTGTGAGTCATTCTCTGTGAAAAAAGCTGTTTCAGGAAGTAGAAGTTAGCAGGATTTGGAGTATTACTCATTATTATTCATGATATTCAGACATCTCGCCTCTGATTGGCTAACAGCGACGCAACTCTTCCACTGCCTCCGTGTTCTCTGCAACGTTGATGTTTTATCTCCACAAATAACACAAGCCTGAAGGAGTTCTGCCATGTTGTGGATTTGCTAATGCTAACGGTTAGCTTCTATTAGCCGAGATGCGCTCTGCACTCTCCTGGATGCTAAATCCTCGTTGGAAAATGTAAAGTAAAATGTAACAGGGGTGGAATTCAAAAAGTTTACTTCTTTCATGCTGATAATTATTTAAAGGCATACTACACAACTTTTTTCATATTTTTAAATCATTTTCTTGAGCCAGTATGTGCTAAAATAACCGTTTACAGGGTTAATGAAATGTCACTCAGACCACCACCGCCCCCTGTGGCCAGAATACTGCACTTGCAACTTCAGAGTGGCGGTCCAGTCCCTGTTGAACTTAGTAAAGTGGAGCTAACATGCCTGGTACTGCAGTCTGCTTCCAGCATGTTTTAGATCATGAACACAGCTGATTTGTTTGATTTAGTGATGAACCGCTCCTGTAGACACTAATAAAGGCTGAGGAGACATTTCAGCAGTTAGATCAGTGGTTCTCAATTAGTGGGGAGTGCGGGAGGGGCGCACCCTGGAGTACTGAAATCTACTTCAGCCAGAGTTTAAAGTCAGGAAACATTTCTACAGATGAAATAACCAGAAGTCTACCAGACTCTCTGAAAGAAGGGTTTCCACTTTCCAGATCTGGAAGCTCTCGACATTGCGCTCTTGTGCACAGATCTGTCAGACGCGCTCTGAGCTCCTATTACGCGCCACTTTTGCGCACCGTCAGTTGCAGAGAATAACACAGACACTCCAATGGAAATCTTTCCATGATGTTACCTCCACGATGGATTCTGTGGGTAACGGGTAAAATATCTGCGCACCTGCATGAATAATTAACAAACTTACTCACGGACAAATAAATAAATAAATAATTAAATAAACAAATTAATTAATCAAAAATAATTTAAACATTTTCTCAGTGAACATGCTCTTAAAAGTAATTTCCATTTATTGTGTCTTGAAAACAAATGTTTTTACAGATGTGTTGCATGAAATATTTTCCATCCATCCATCGTCAATACCCGCTTATCCACGCAGGGTCACGGGGGGCTGGTGCCTATCTCCAGCAGTCTTTGAGCATGCAGGCGGGGCACAGCCTGGACAGGTTGCCGGCCCATCGCAGGGCAACACAGAGACACACAGGACTAACAACCATGCACACACACTCACACCTAAGGACAATTTAGAGAAACCAATCAACCTGACTCATATTTTTGGACTGAAGCCGGAGAGAACCCATGCATTCACAGGGAGAAGCAAACTCCATGCAGAGAAACCCCAGGCCACAACACGAACTTGGGCCCTCCTTGCTGCAAGGCAACAGCACTAACCACTGCACCACTGACCATTAAATATCAGGAAAATTATTTGGATTTAATACTCTACGTGAAACATAATGTCAGTGGAAATAAAGAGTGCTCCGATAGAATTATCTGAGAAAATCCTTAGAGAACATTTTGTACTGGATGTGAATAGACACTTGCATAAGCTGATAAATGATATGCACTTTTTAATTTGAATTTTAAATGTATGCGGTTTTAAGGGGCTTGTCTGAGATAATGGCTTAGGGTCATTCTGCAGACCTTGAACACGTTTCTGCGACCCATTTAATCCATTTTTGATTAGATAACACTGACATTGTCAGAAAATTAGGGTTCTTGCATAACTAAGCTGCTCAGGCAGATTTCAAAGAGGGCATGTTTTTTTTTCTGTGCTAAATGACAATAGTTGCTTCAATGAAACCTCAGCATGTTTCCTACAAAAGAAATTCAGACGGCAGTTCTGACCTGATCAGAGTCGTTCACTGTGACTTTAAGTCCCCGGAGTATCTCTCCCTCTGGTGGATGCTCGTACATGGTCAACTCAAACATGTTCTGTGGGCCGTGTTCTCCATAAAAGGTGGGTGGATTGTTGTTTAGGTCCATCACACGGATCACCACAGTGGTCACCCCATAATCCATTAGTCTGCCTACAGGACTTACTTCTGATGCCTGAGAAAGAGAAAAGATTAAAGGTTTTCTGTTGAGTTTTTTTTACGGACATTATTGTCATTAATAAAACAGACAAACAAAAAAAACATAATGAAAATAGATTTACATGTTATGTGCAGAAAACAATCAGATATTTACCCTGACTTTAACGTTGAAGATTTCTCTCTTCAGATAATTAGGAGGAGTCAGTAGTGTGATACAACCAGTCGTTGTGTTAATTCCAAAAACACCATCGTCATCTAGTCAGAGAAATTCAGGTAGCATAACCACACTAACACTTTTATTTATTTTAAACGTTTTCTATTTCTTCATTAGAATAAGGTCTGACCTTCATCGAACGAGTAACGAACTGGATTTGGGTCTCCCACATCGCCATCTTCAGCAGAAACAGTAAATATTTCAGATCCCTGAGAACAGACAAAACCACGGACTGAAAAACGTTTTAGGTGCATTAAACAAACGTAATCATTTAGATCAAGTTAATTATCAGTTGCAATATTTTTTTAAATAATTCTTAAAGCTTATTTTTTATTTCCTTTATTCATTAAACAAGAACAGACATTAAAGGTGTGGGAAACTCGTTTAATCGATACATTTGCAGTGGTCTCTGATAGGAATGAATGCCTTGCAAGCTGTACTCGGGGCAAAAAAAGCCCACAGTGGCAGCAAACGGCAGGATTTGGAGTCTTATTTCCTGATATTTGGACATCTTGCCTCGGATTGGATAACAACAACATGACTCTACCACTGACTTGCAAATAACACAAGCCTGGAGGAGTTTTTCTGTGTGGTGGAGTTGCTAATGCTAACAGTTAGCTTCTACTAGCCGAGACATTCTCTGCTGTTTCCTGTATGCTAAACCAACAGCCTTCCCCATCGTGAGCCAAGATCCATAAACATTAAGTGACAGTGTGACATAGATCTGCCAGGATTTTCTAATCCTGGCGTTTCACCATCTATTTTCTATCAGAAGCTAAAACAGGAGATAGGTGTAGGAGACTATTTGCATGTTCAATCTGCATGAAAAACTCACAGTGACTGATTATAATCAGTTTTCACAGTGAACCACACCTTTAAAATAAATAGTTTTAGTGTTGTTTCTTTGACTTAATGCAGGCTTTCATTGCACAGATGCCAGCGTATGTGCTTTAGAATAAAAAAATATCATTCACAATGCAAGATCCAATTAACTGGTGGAGAACAATTCTGATACAATTTGAAAGCATCAGAGTAATTTGAAAAGTGAATCTAAACCTTCATCTAGAAGTTTGCAAAACCTACATTAGGTACAAATAATTAGACTTACTGTATATAATGCAGTTGCTCATGTATTATTGAAAGCATTTAAAACACATACGTGTTACTGTTGTTGCTTGTGAATCGCTGCAGAATCACAAAGACAGAGCTAACAAGAACAAACACGTTCCTGCATGTGTCAGGGAGACGTGTCATCACTGCTATGTGCTTGGATAGTTCTTTGGTTGGTCCTAAACCAACAAAACGTTGGCGGTGCAGGACTGACATCAATATGGCAATTATAGACCGCCCCACTTCGTCATTGTGCTTCTTAGAAAATAAGAATACTGTTTGAGGAACATTTGTCCAAATAAAAGTCTTGTGTCTCAGTTAGCAGAAAGCCTACGTCTTTAGGAGACATCGTTACACTTACCGGCGTTGAGATTTCATAAATGTAGCCAAAGTAGGGCGTCCCAATGAACGATGGAGGGGTGTCTTGTGCGTCTATCACGTTGATGGTCAGGGTAGCAAAGGATGACAGAAATTGCTCCTTGCCATTAAAGTTGCCACCGCCATCCTACAACAATTGAAGTGTTTAATTACATAAAAATGTGAAACCTTCTTTTAATTAAATACAGATATTTTTATTTTACAGTTTTGTTTATTGTTGGTGCATTTGGAAGTTTTAGATGGCAAAAATCAGCTTTGAATTCCTCCATGAAGGTTTCTCCATGATTCTCTAAACTAAGGTTGAGCTGACTCATGACAACAACTCCTCAAAAGCTCCACTTCTAAAAACCCAAACTCCCCCTTTAATGTGTCACGATGCACCTACCTTTGCAATGATTGTAACAAAGTGCGTCTTTGTTTTTTCATAATCCAGCGTTTCTCCAAATTTAATACGTAGGACACCGCTATGTCTGTCGATGGCAAACAAGCTGGTCTGAGGCGACTGTAACATAAAGCAGCACAAAATCTCAATTTCAAAACCACTCATAAAGATACAGACAGTGCAGCAAAACCAAAGGTGGTCAGATGGTTTCACAAAAATCCTACTTCTGACTTTTGATTTAGGCCAAAATCTCTGTTTCTCTGCCAATAGATGAATAAATCTCATGGACAGGGTGGTGAAATCGTCTGTGACCACACGTGAACTCCCCCTCTCATGGCACACAGTCACAACCCAGACAGCTGTTCTACAGCTCCTATAGGTTAAACCAGCACACCCGCCACCCACAGCCCTCTAATCCATCAACACCTGATTTAAAAGTAATTGTGATGTAATCCCTGTCTCCTACTGCAACAAAATCAAGCTATTGAACAAATTCATAAAATGACTGGAAAATCAGTGTGGCAAGTTATTCTATGCTGATTATGTCACTGAAATCAACGTTAAAGGTGTGGTTCACTCATTTATTCAATACATTTGCAGTGGTCTCTAGCAGGAATGAATGCCTTTAAAGTCGTACTCTGGGGAAGAAAATCACTGGTGCACCATTTTCAGGAACTAGGCCCTATTTCAATACTCGCACTACACCCTACACCCTTCAGCAAAGTGCACTTAGAGGAAGTGCACAGTAAGGCTTCGAGTGCGTAGTACACAAGTGTGCAAATAATTGGCGAATTGGGACAGTTAGCATTACGTCATCGACCGCGACGCATGCTGGGATGCCGGTCGCTGTTTGTGCTTTTTAAAAATCTTAATTAACAGCTTTCAAACACACAAACAAACAATTATTTGATTAAATTTAAATGAATTGCTGTCCACATTTATTTCTTAGTCTAAAACATTCAGAGCATGAATAAATATCAATAATCGTCTTTAAATTAAGTTCTTTGACTTGAAAATACATGTTTTCAGAAAAGGCACTTGACCCATTGCTCCACCTTCTTCTCAAAATTCCCACGTAGCAATGAATTGTGGGTAATACCCTTCACCCAAGTCTGCATCGCCGTGTGACGTAGATCTGTCAAGATTTTCAAATCCTAGAGTTTCACCGTCTATTTTCTATCAGAAGCTAATGCAGGAGATAGGTGTAGGAGACTATTTTCATGTTCAGCCTGCATGAAAAACTCAGAGTGACTGATTGGCCTAGTGGTATGAGTGTTAGCTGTGAGATTGGGAGATTGTGAGTCCAAATCCATGGTCGGGTCATACCAAAGACCTTAAAAATGGGACCCAATGCTTCCCTGCTTGACCCTCAGCATTAAGGGGTTGGATTGGTGGGTTAAACCAAATAGTTCCCGAGCACAGCCACTGTTGCAGCTCACCACTCCCCACTGGGATGGGTCAAATGTGGAGATGTAATTTCACCAGCGTGTGATGATGACTTTATAATCATTAATAAATGTTTTTTTTAGTGTTCCACCTCTTTAAACGGTCTAAATTAAGCATACATTTCTTATTTACCAATACGTTTGTATCTACCTGCAGATAGTAGGTGACTGAGCCTCCTGAGCCCGTGTCTTTGTCCACAGCCTCCACCTTGAAGATGCTACTTCCAGATTCAGTCGTCTACGTTGGATCATAGGAGGAATTAGAGGAGATAGGATTTACTCAAACTGGTTGTACAATACATTTATGAAGATTACTTTCTGTCAACTTACTTCCAGTACGTCGATAATTGCTGGCAAGTTTTGGAATTCTGGTTTTTCATCGTTTGCATCCATTACAAATATAGTAACTCTTTCCATGACCTAAGAAGAAGAAAAAAGAGGAATATCACATCTTAGAAAAGTAGTTTTGATGTTGTTGCTTATTCTTTAAATGATGTAAAAAAGAACCTTGCTTCTTCCATCTGTGATGCTGATGATGACATCAATTGAGTCTTGCTTCTAAGTGAAGGAAGGAAAGAACATTGATGCATATCTTTTCAATTGTTTGCTGTCTAATTCGTGCAACAAATTGTCCAACATTTACCTCTCTGTCCAGCTTTTCCACTAATGTAATATTTCCAGATCTCGGATCAACCCTGAAGTATTCTTTTGACCCAGGATCAAACGTTAGGCCGTACCTCACCTCGTGGCCTTCTGGGTCTGTGCCATTGAGGCGATAGATTTGTGTTCCTAAAGAACAAAATAATCTCATCAAATCAGGGTCAGGTGGTGACAGGATGGATGTCCTTTAGATATGAGCTGTGTATAAAAATGTTCTTTCATAATAAAGTTGCTCCAGAAAAACAAATCAGACTCGGGGTCAGCTGCAGCATCAACAGGTGGCTACAGCAGATGAGCATGTTGTGGTAAAGTACACACATGCCACTGAACATCTGTTCATCTAGCAAGCACTATTTAACTATTTAAACCATCAAATAAAGAGTAAAAGCCCGATCGGTGAATTACAATAAATATATGATGGCGGTCTCACCAACGGGCATGTCCTCTGAGAGGCTGAACAGGGCCAGGTTGCCATTGTTGCTGTAGGGTCCGTTGTCATAGAAATATGGCGCAAAGTCTGCCTGAGCTGGGGAGAGAGACATGAATCCAACAGGTGTTTTTTCTGTTTGATTTTTGAAAAAAATCTAGTTTAAGCAAAAACTAGAATATCAGTCAAGCTTGCTTTCTCGTCGTTTCACGATATTTTTATTTATTAAGTCACATTTTCACTTGTCAAACTTTAAATACTGACCCTAATATGCTGAAATTGACAATGCATGCATCCTGTTTGTGTATCTGACTGGGATTACAGTCAGTTACATAAACCTGCTAAGCTAACTGGTCTATACATAGACCCTGTATGTTTTTCTTAGCTCTTTCTTTATAACGTTATAGAACCGCAAGGCCAGGTTTAGCTTTTCATAATGTATTTTACTTTTAAAAAAATAACATATTAATTAAACATAGACTTTATGAAAACGTGGTATTTTAAAATTTTTGCTAAATAGATACACTGAAAATTAAATCCAATGAAACAAACAACAGATATTTAAAAACGATCCTGACAGAAATCCTTGAATTGACCTGAAAACCATCACAGATCAACAACGACGACACTAACAGCCAACTTACCAAAACAGGCATGCACAAACACAAAAAGCAGTGACAAATTTAAAATCTTCTCATTCTTCATCCTAAATGACAACGTCGTGAAACCGCACCATGAAGACGGCTCTGCCGAGGCTTCTCTACATTGGACCTGGCTCTCAAGGTGTTTTGCGGCGGCTGTAGAAGGCTAAAAGCAGATGCTTACATGTTAATCCAATGACTCTTAAGAATTACTCCCGACCCCCCTTGGTCCAGTTGGCTTCATGAAGAAGAGGTTCTCACGAGATGATTCAGTCATAAAATACAACAATGACTACTTTTCTGGACACGTCTATAGTTTTATAACAATTTAAATATCTGCACTATTTTAATCAAGTACAAAATCTTTTTATGAAAGATGTACATCTTTTTGTAAAAATTGAACTTTTTTTGCTTTAAGTTCAAATTTATTGTGTTATTACAAATTAATAATATTTAGTTCATATGTTATGTTAACTGGTTAACATTGTAAACCTTGAAATAAAGCTTTGCTAATTGGTTCTTCCACAGCCTGATTGGCGAAAGAAGAAACAAAAAAATATTAGGAATGGCATTATTTAAATTTTTATTATTACTATCTTACATTATATATAAGCATCAATGCCCCCAAATAAGCAACAACATAAAAAGATGTTGCTTTTTTGTGTGAAAGTTAAAGGGCTAGAGGATTATTTGAGTGTAATATTACTCAAAGGGGACATATTATGCAAAACTCACCTGTTGCATCCTTTTGTGCTGCCATCTGCATCTCTACTGCCTCTATTATCATAAAATAATCTGTCAATTTATTTTCTGTTAGTGCTTAGTTTTAGGAATTATGCGCCTAAAACAAGCTGTTTAAAAAAGTCCCTGTTTGTGATGTCACAAACTGGGAAAGTAGTATAGAACCACCTCTCATGCGCAAGAGAGGGCTGCTGCTGGAGGAGCAGCGGCTTTACTCTGAATCCCTCCCAGCTATCAGAGCTTCTCAGCTTATAGCAGCCTGATAGCACCCACCTGGGGGATGGGTGGGCGTGGATAGCTTCAGCTTGTTTTCTTAAAGTGATCAGAGCCCTGAAAAGGCTCATTTTGGAAGCTACTGAAATTGTCAAGGATAAAACTGCTGAAATTGCTTTATGTGAAATAAATTTAATGTGAAGAACTTCATGAACAATTTTTTGTATCGACCATAGAACTATTATAACTTAAGATTTGATACGTCTCATTTAATATTAAAATGTTTTTCACTGATGCAAACATTGAATAAAACCCAAATGACTTAATATTGTGTTTTTAGTGGAATCCAAGCCAAGTCCAAGTCTTTTCTGTTAAAACCATAAACTCAAGCCATTTAAAGTTTTTATTTTCATTATTTTTGTGACCTAAATGTATTAATTGTAATAATTTGTGCAGTAATTGAATAAAAAATAAACACCCTTTATGAAAGCTAATTCAAAAGTATGTAAATATGAATTCTTATCGAGATATTGAATTTACAATCCAAGCAGTAGAAGCATGCATCTGTTGATTATGGAAGCCCATTCCCGCCACTCTGTTTAAAAAAAATCTCATAATAATGAGATACTATCTCATTATTATGAGATAGTATCTCATTATTAAGACTTATCTATCTCATAATTATGAGATAGCTAAATCGTAATTATGATTTTTTTTTATCAGACTGGCAGGAATGGACTTCCATACTTCATTACATAAAGTTGGTACCAGAGAAAACATTAAAAAACGTATTTTCAGATGGAATATCTTTGACCTTCAGCAGCAAAGACCCCAGCAGGTACACTGTAATTATTTAAATCAAAACAGAATGTGAGAAACTCCCTCAAGTTGACCACATTTCAGATTTCTTGAGACCAGGCACCTGTTACGTCCGTATGTTGTGGTTAAAGTCAAATCCGTACCTTCAGGATTTTTATTTTCATGATGCTGGCAGATGGCAGGCCTGAAGATTAACCCACTGTGCTCTAATCTCTCCTCATCTTGTAAAGCACAGAGCCTCCCTGGGGAAACTCTGCCTACATCAGAAGTAAATTCAAGGCACAATTAGCACACAGATAGTTGTCATACAAAATCCGCACGTGGACAGCTAGCTCTGTGTGCAATAAGACAGGGCAAAAACAAATAATCCTCATGCTTTTGTCGGGGTTTCTGTTGTTTTGTGTTAAATGCTGAAACTTTTGGATAGTGAAGAACGTTGTTCAAGAATACACATCCGAATAAAGAAATGAAAGCTCACGTCTCATCTTTGGTCATCTTCTTAGTTTCTAATCCCATGACTTAAATCACCAGAACACATGCTGATCTCTTGTCCTCTTGGTGACAAAGCCATTTCCCCATCGGAGAAACCTCAGAGCGATGTTTATCTTTTCAGCATATGGCTACATGTGCAGCGTTGGGATTAATGTCCCAGATACATGTGGGTGACCCTTGATCTGCCTGTAGGTGCACTCCGTTCAGAGATCTTTATTCACTGGTGCACGTTAGTGTCGAACAAGTGTATCCTTCTCAAAAGGACACACAACCCTAAAAGGTTTAGCAGCATCATGAAAACAATCTAAACCCAAGAAACGAAGAGCAGCAGAGGTTGAAGCGGATCATAGACGTGTCTCTGTTGCAAACAATCAAAAGACAAGAAGAGAACATCTGTCTCAGAGACCAAAATAAATCAATAAAGTTCAGTTTAAAAAAAATCAATCGGCTCAGCTACAGAGGTGAATCTGGTCGTCCACTCGTGAAGCTTTAGATCTACAGTCAATGTGAAACACATCTGCCGGCCACTATTAAAGCAGATTGTTTGCTTTTCTGTCTGTAGTAATAAAATTAATAACCTGCCTTTTTCGATTGTTAAATTATAATCTCATTTAAAGCATCCTGATCATGCTTTTTACTTGCTGTTATTCAAGTTGAACAATATGACTGAGACCTAAAAAGATATACAATAAAAATAAGATCAAAAAAGTATTTATGTTTAGATGTGGTGACCGTGGCTCAGGTGTTTGGAGTGCACCACTGAAACCAGTGGGTTGCCAGTTAGAACCCAGGCTTCATCCAAGTCAGTCGGTGTCCTTGGGCAAGACACTTTACCCGCCTTGTCTGCTGACAGAGGGACCGATGATGCTCGTGTTCAGTCGTCTCTCTTCAGTCAGTGACAGATCTTTACTTATAATATACATATATATATATATATATATATATATAAGGCAGGTAAAGTACCCTGCGTGTGTGCGTGTGTGTGTGTGTACAATTTAAGCAGTTTCGACTACATAAGTAGAGTTACATGGAATATTTATGTGAGGGAATGTTTTCCTCAACCAGATTTTGATTTACTCTGGAAGATTACATTATTTGTCTGATTTTTCCAGCACGTTCCTGGCTGCTTCTCAAGGCATGATGTTAACAAGAGCGGTCGGCAGGATTAGTTTGGCTCCAGTCTTACGAGTCTCTGAAGGGAACTTGTTGACTATAGGAAGCAGTTCATAAACGTGACGACCCTTTTACACCATCCATCCATCCATCCATCCATCCATCCATCCATCCATCCATCCATCCATCCATCCATCCATCCATCCATCCATCCATCCATCCATCCATCCATCCATCCATCCATCCATCCATCCATCCATCTTCCTCCACTTATTCAGGGTCTGGTCATGGGGGCAGCAGCCTAAGCAGAGAGGCCCAGACTTCCCTCTCCCCAGCCACTTGATCCAGCACCTCTGGGAGAATCCCAAGGCGTTCCCTGGCCAGATGAGAAACATCGTCCCTCCAGCGTGTCCTGGGTCTTCCTTTAGGTCTCCTCCCAGTTGGACGTGCCCAGAAAACCTCACCAGGGAGGCGTCCAGGAGGCATCCTAACCAAATGCCCGAGCCACCTGAACTGGCTCCTCTCAATGAGGAGGAGCAGCAGATCTACTCTTAGCCCCTCCCAGACACCCTGCGGTGAAAACTCATTCCAGCCGCTTTCATCTGCAATCACATTGTTTTGGTCCCCAGGCAATCTAATCAAATAAGATAAAGAATTAAACATAAAAGTCTGGCATTTACCTGAATAAAACACATAAGGAAGTGAAAACTTTGTATAGTTTTAGCTGTGCTTGTCTCACTGAACCCATCTGTCTGCATGAGCACCTGTTGTCAAGATACCCAATTCAGCTTTGGCATTTTGGATTATTATTGATAATCTCTTGTGTGGTTTGCCAAAGGCAGAAGTCCGCTTTTAGTCCCGGTCCACTCTAAAACTAGGTCATGTCTTTAATCTCTGCATGCAGAGTATGCTGTAGGTTAGCAGCCTTTTATTTTCATAAACCTCAGAGTGATAAAGTAGAGTGACACAATAATAAATCGTGCAAAATCCCAAAATACACACAAAGGACTGATTCTGCTGAAGGCTGTGTGTACTGAGATGATCAGCAGCAGCTGTCAGACGAACATGTTCATATCTCCACTGTAAATAAAAGTGTTCTTCCTCTTTTACGCCTTTCAGTCAAGTTAAAGTGACACATCAGACTAAAAAATAATGTAAAATCACTTTAGAAACAAGTTCAACTGAATAAGATTTTGTCTGTTTGACAAAATCTGTTTGAACACATCTGGACATTTATCACAAGTATTGTCACTGACATTTACTCTGCATCGGTCAAATAAAGATGCAATGTGATTTTAATGATCTTAGATAAGACCCGTATTGACATATAACATTTCATATTCAGCGTGAACCTGTTTTCTATATAGAACTTTATTAATCCTTTACTCTGCTGCCCCTTAGTGGTAAAATGCAAGTGGTGCACTGTAAAAAAGAAGAAAACAAATCCAAATCAATTAAATGTCCAACATCATCTAAAGGGTCACATAAAAAACATACAAACATCAATAAGAAATTATAATGTTCAGTAAATATTTATCATTCTATCAGATATCTGTAAATCAAAAAAACGTAGTGGGATTCAGTCTTTTCTCTAAACCAGATGACAAACTATGAAAACACATTTTAAAGAAGCTTAAAGGTATTGTGGACGTTCTTTGCTTCCGGGTGGATCATCTAACCATTGGTCTGCATAACTGTCAATCATTCTGGTCCTGGGTTAGTTTTCACATCCTCTCTGTTTCTGCAGAGCGCCTTCATCCTTTCATTCTACCTCTCCGTTCTCACCGGGGTCTTTTGAAAATGGCTGAGAGTCACAAGAGAAAAGGTGTCTTCGAAGTCTATGATAAGAAGAGAAAAGCGTCCGAAGTGAGAAATAAGACCAGAGTTATTTTAGGAGACTCTTTTCAACGATTGCGTGCGCTGAAAGAGAAGGTTGGGCTGCCCACAGACGCCGGTTTTCTGTTCGACAGGTAAGTTAAAGTTCAGCATGGTGTTTGGAGAAATGCATTTCAGATTACTGCCTCACAATTACACGTTACGGCTGGCGGATAATGGGCTCGACCCACGAGAGGCGACAAACGATCAGTGAAACTCATCGCTATTGCTTTAATAATCCGGCACACGGGAGGCGAGATGCGGCAGCGGCAAAAGCCAGCGACGCCATGTTCCAG
Organism: Aphyosemion australe; assembly: GCA_006937985.1. Taxonomy (NCBI): domain Eukaryota; kingdom Metazoa; phylum Chordata; class Actinopteri; order Cyprinodontiformes; family Nothobranchiidae; genus Aphyosemion; species Aphyosemion australe. The sequence goes on along the minus strand of SSNS01000152.1, from coordinate 1,194,063 downwards.
GGCGAATAGCGAGTCTTCCGTTGTTTGATTGGAGGGAATTTTGGGTTATTAAAGCAGGTCAGAGTTGAAAAAGTCTCACAAGGTTTTGCTGGAATTAAGTGAATTCTTGTAAAGCTCTGGGACATCCGACATGGCAAGTATTAACTTTTCCTCCATGTTTGCCCAGAGATGTACTGAGAAGCATCCTGTCCACTCATTGGTCAGTCAATGAAACCTCCGCTGATTGGTCCTTGTCCGAGCGACAGCGATGAAAAGTTTAAATTTTTCAACTTGCTGGGAGCGCGTCGCTGGTTCGCCTGTGCACAACACATGCACGAGTGCAAAATTTCACATGCACGTTTTTCACGTGTCGCTTAGCAGGAAGGAGACCCGCGATTATCGCTTTGTTGCACTTGTCTCATTGAAAATGAATGGAGGAGAAGCGGTGTCGCCTCCTGTGTGTGGAGCCCATAACCGGGTGATCTCTATCAGAGGCTGTTAGAGTGTTGCACAAAGAGGAGAGGGCGGTTCTTTCCTGAAATTCAGAAACATCGTATGCATTACCTTCAAAGCTATCTTTTTCCAATGCAAATAATTGGTGGACAAAAAGTTGAATTTGTTTTAAAGAAGCTGTGAAAGCATTTTCAACATGTAAAACCATAGAACAACCAGCATTTGGGCATGAAAATCAACCCAGTTTTGATTAATGGTGAAAACCAGATAAGAACCAGCTCCAGCACCAGACTGACTGACTGTCATTGCGTTTCTTCTCTCCATTCCTGAAAAAATACAAAAGAGAAAAAAGATAACAAATCTTAAGGAACAAGAAACACAAGGACACAAGAGACATGGAAGGGGCACAGGAAAAAAAATGCTGAAATGGATTTTTTTTCCTTTCACAAAAAAAAAATATAGGTTCCTCACTTATTTCTTTTTCCTCTCAATGTTATTATTATTATCATTATTATTGTTGTTTTGTTGTTATATCACTATATTTATTTTTTTTTTATGTTTCTTGGCTGTGGAGCAACACCATTGCCTTTGTACTCTGCTGCCCTCAACTGGTAATAAGCTGGTACTGCACTGCAAGTAAATTACAGTCACAGCCAAGTGGAGAATAATAGGTTGTGAGTGTGTGTGTGTGTGTGTTGGGTCTTCAGTTTGAGCGCAACTTTTTCCTGAAAATGTTTAAATCTGTTCATCATTGGCTCGGGCTGCCATGCGTGCAGCCAGACGGCTGTGTTTAAAGGTGTGGATCACCGAAAAACCACATTTTAATAATTATTATTATTATCGGTCACTCTGAGTTTAACATGCAGGCTGAGCATGAAAATATTCTTCTGCACCTGTTACCTTCTGATAGAAAATAGACTGTGAAACTCTAGGATTTCAAAAGTCTGACAGTGTGACATCACACTGTTACTAACATTCATTGTCAGTATCCTGGCAAAAACTGGGGGGTAGCTTGTCTTTGACACAGGCAATGAGGTCCTTGTGGAAAAAAGGTTTGGATATATGGGTACACTATAAGAAATGAATTGTTGATTTTACTTAACTAAGTTAAGTCTACTGGTTTCACTAAATTTAGTTGCTTAAATGTAAAAAGTAATATACATTTACTTTTATCATAACAACATAATAACAATGTCACTGTTTTTGGAAGTGCTCGGCTGACTTGGTGCTAAAAAGAGGGGAAAGTTGAAATAAAACAGTCGTATTATTCATTAATTCAGTAATTTGCTTTTGTATAATGTTACTTCTATGCCTTTTCTCCTCTCCTTGTGTGAGTCTTATCATAACTACAGATCATGCTTAAACAATTATAGTTGAAGTTTCAGATGATTACAGCTCTTCCTGTTTCTCACTTTTTTCACTGTATTTACCACAAAAAAACAAGCAGATTCAGGTCTGAAACCTTTTTTAAAAATGTTTTAATGCACAATAAACTTGATAATAAGTCATTAAAACTAAAATTGTATTATTCCTTACAGGATAGAGTTCCAGTCTTAGTCAACAAGCAACTGAAGGACCAGCCTGTAGAGCTCCACCAAAGCCAAAACCCAAAAAATGAAGACCAAATATGGAATAATCTTCATCTGCACTATGGCTGTGCTCCTCTCAAGGTAAGAGAATGAAAAATTGCATACAACCTCATTTTCTAGTGAAAGTGCAACAACTTTTTTGAACTATCTCACTTTCCTTTTTCATTTTCTGTAAAATTTAAGTGTTTAAGATCAAGCTTTCACCATCAGGTCATTATGTTTTGCCAAAGCAAATGCCTGCATGATTGCAAATGAATCAGAATTGCTATGAAATTTAACAAATGCATTAGTTTTCCTGAAGTGCCTCTGTTGATAATAGCTAAAGCCAATGTCAACATGTTCCAGATATATTTTCCTCAAGGCCAGAATGTCTGCCAATATCATGATATTTTTTTTTATCTGTGAAGATAGTTATCTATTCATGACTATGTGTGCAACATATCTGATCTGTGACACATCTAGCTCTTTGCCAGTACCATATTACTTTATATAACCTTACGTATCCATTGCATGACCATGTTTTATATGTAAATATTTCTACAGACTGATTTAGTGCTTCTCTCTGGTTTGTGGGCTATAAAGAGAAACAGAGAAGGTCCTGCGAAAATGCACCAGTTTGTAGAGACAGATTAAATAGATGAGTAATAGGTGCAGCAATAACATGCAGACTCAAGTTGCAGAAATCACAAAATAATGATAGACTATCTCACACAGGGTGAAGACATAAATATAGGCTATCTTTGCTGAAAATGCAATATCAGCACTCCTTCCTTAATCAGTTGTTTTCTGCTGGTTCTGTCCAATAAATGTAAAGTTCACTCATCTGAAAGTATTAATAGGTTGTTGTGTAATTCAGTTACACCAAATGTCTTGTTTAGAACTTGAAATTAAAAGTTCATAATTTAGACTTGACTAAAGACCTGAGTGAAAATACTTGTTAGAACAATGACTTGTCTATCCACCGTTCTGAAGATGGGTTTATTATAATGGGCTGTAACCTCAACAGTTGTACTGCAGTCCAATAACGACTCAGACATCCTATTCCACGTGAGGTTTCCATTTATTCTGTAAAACAAAAAAACAAAACTTAATGGAACATTTCCATTTTTGTTTTTTGTGGCACAAAAACATAAAAATGTTCCACTTATTTCCCCCGAATTGAAAAATATAACTATGGCTGCTAGAATGTTTTACAGTTCTAACTTGCGCAAAAAAAAAAGAAAAAAAGTTGTTTAACATGGATGGAAAAGAGCAATCCTCACTATCTGAGAGGCTCTGTTCCTAAAATCAGGGCACGTGACCTCGCCAGCAGGATGTCCCACAAAAAGAGTGAGCGGTGTGTGTGTGTGTGGGGTCCTTAAGTTTGAGCGCAACTTTTTCCTGCGGCGTTGGCGCAGACCAGGAGAAAAGTTCTCAGAAATCTGCGCACATCTGCATATAAATTGGGAAATTTATATGCATCGGTCTTATTGTGGCGTTCCACGCATCCGATTCTCAGCTTCTGAAAAATTCTATTAACATTTGAAATCTGTCCATCACATTGGCTCGTGCAGCCGCGCGTGCAGCTAGACGGGCGCTCGATGTCTGCGCACCCCGTCGGTGCCTCCGCGCCGCATCCGGACGAGGAGAGCAGGAGCAGCCTGCGTCATGCGGGGACACAATAAAGAGGCTGTGCGTCTCGGTCCGGACACGATGCGTGGAGATGCGACACGGAGACGAGATTTCCCACAAGCTCGAGGCCGTTATTCGACAGAACAACTGCAGGTTTGTTTCATCCGCTCCCTGAACGCGCTCGCATCTTTTTTCTTTCTGACAGGAAATGACTGAGAGCTCAGAGAAGCAGCGCGAGGCGACGCTCGTAGAGTAAAAACATCTAAAGCGCATTTCAGTCCCATCTAATCTACTTGTAAATCTACACGTGTGCGATTTGTGCAGAAAATGTGATGGGGATTGAGAAAATGCATGACTTTTGCTGCACGATTCATTTTTTAAACGACTATAATTTCACTTTCACATGTTTTGCGCATTTATTCATTGCCTCTGCATCTCTCTCTCTTTCTCTCTCTCACTTCTGCGCACTAATTATGAATAAAACAAGAAAGTAGCCATGCATTTACTCAGAATGGTTGAAATAATACTGAACTGGGAGCCCCCTCCCCCTCTTAGCGGCTGCATGATAATGAATGCAGCCACACAGACAGACAGCACTCACATGGGGGGTCAGCAGCAGTGGCAAACGACCTCCAATAAAAAAAAATAAAAAACAATAACAGGAACTCACACATTTGCTTCTATTTCACAATAACATCCTGAGGGTGACGAGACTTTCAGAATAAATGTCACCATCACCCTGAGATGCTGCTCCAGTGGCTCTGAAGGCAGCCATTAATGTAATTTGTAGTAAGATGATAAACAGAGGGATGTGTGTTTCTGCCTGAGCAGATCGTCAGATGTGCCAAACGCTTCAGTGACTATTGAATATGGAAAAGTGCTCAGCTCAAGCGCTTTAATCTGACAGTTTGAGGGCTGTGGTGAATTAGGCTCAGATAATTAGGTGACATTTACTCAGATACTCCACTGGAAATGGTGTCTTTTCTACTAATCAAGTGTTTTGTGCAAAAAAAAAATCACTCGTGTGTGTACGTTTGTTTTATTTCAGAATATGAAAGCAGAGTTAATTGATAACCAAATATATTAGTACATTTTATTCATTTCAAATAAAAATAAAGAAGTTCAAATGTGTTCTATGGTTTTTCAGGGAAGTATGTTATTTACTAGCCCTACCTTTTTCCTTCAACGGGAACTGTGACACTCCCAGACCATGGGAAAATCACAATTATTTGATTATGAAATGCAACGTGTTGGGACTCGTGCTATAACTGTGCCTTTTCAGGATTTAATCCGAACGTTTATTTGGTTTTGATTGAACCTTCATACAGTGGATACACTGTAATAAATTAAATCTTGAGTTTACTTAACCCAGTTATGTCAACTGGTTCCACTAAACTTGGTTGCTTAAATGCAAAGAGTTAAATACATTTGATTTTACCATAACAGCAACGTATATTACTTTTTACATTTAAGCAACCGGGTTTATTATAACAAGCTGGTTCAGTTAATTCAACGTTTTATTTTGCACCAGCCTTGTTTTTAAAAACATCTGATATCACGAGAAGCACTGATAACATGAAGAAATCTCAATTCAATAACAAACGTCTCAGTTGTTTTTGTTAGTGCTCGGCTGACTTGGTGTTAAAAAGAGAGATAAGCTGAAATCAAACAGCCACATTCTTCATTGGTTCAGTAATATGCTTTGGTCTAATGCATGTGAAGCCCTTTCTCCTCTCCTTGTGTGAGTCTTATAACTACAGGTCATGCTTAAACGGTTATAGTTGATGTTTCAGATGATTGCAACTCTTCCTGTTTCTCACGTTACATTTTTTCACATAAAACAAGTAGATTTAGGTCTAAAACTTCTTTTCCAATGTTCTTTATGCACAGTAAACTTGATAATAAGTCAGTGAAATACAATTTTTAGTCTTCCTTGCAGGATAAAGCTCCAGTCTTCATCAACAATCTATGACCAACTGAAGGACCAGCCTGTAGAGCTCCAACTACAAAGCTAAAACCCAAAAAATGAAGACCAAATATGGAATAATCTTCATCTGCATTATGGCTGTGGTCCTCATTGAGAAAGAAAGTAGTATCCTCTCGAGGTAAGAGAAAGAAAAATTGCATGCAACCTCATTTTCTAGTGAAAGTGCAACAACTTTTTTTGAACTATCTTGCTTCCCTTTTTCATTTTCTGTAAAAATGAAATGTTTAAGTTCATGCTTTCACCATCAGGTCATTATGTTTTGCAAAAGTGAATGCCTGCATGATTGCAAATGAATCAGAATTGCTATGAAATTTAACAAATGCAGATTATCAGTTTTCCTGTGTGTCTGTTGATAGTAGATAAACTGTAAAAGCCAATGTCAAAATGTTCCAGAAAAATCTTCCTCAGGGCCAAAATGTCTGCCAATATCATGACAACATTTTTTATCCGTGACGATAGTTATTTATCCATGAGTGGGCCTGTGTGTGCAACTGATCTGATCTGTGACACATCTAGCTCATTGCCAGTACCATACTACCGGCATTTAACCTTATATATCCATTGCATGATCATATTTTATATCTTAATATGTCTACAGACTGATCTAGTGCTTCTCTCTGGTTGGTGGGTTAAAAGAGAAACAGAGAAGGTTGAATACAAGCCTATTTTTTGTGCAGTGGTGCCCCCAGAAAATATTCCTGCGGGGGCCAGAGAAAATTTTGGGGTGGCACACCAAACTGGCCCTCATGCTAACTCAGGGGGAGTTCAGCCTGTGGCTGTACATTGCATTGTGCCTTAATTTTTTATTTTATTTTTTTATTAAAGCCCCATTCCTGAACTTTGTGGATATATGCTCTCTGTCGCCCTCTCAAGGCTTGCTGCGTAACGTCACTGTCGTAAAATCAAATCTCTCTCTCTCGGGCATAAGAGGCATGTTTACATTCCTAATATCAGGCAAAACAACGAAAACAAACTTTTCCACCTCCACACATTGAATAAATAGTTTTATCAGGACTGTATAACAACTTTATGCCCGACCAAACACAAAAATCCCGGTGAAATCATTTATTACTTACCTATCCATTAGCAGCATGGCTAGGTCAGAGTCCGTAGTACATGCTTTTCTTTCTAAAAGAGCTCTCAAGCGAAGAAAAGCCGGTCCAATATTAACTCTGCTCTTGTTCTATCACGTTCTCCTTTTCTTTTCCTAGATTCCTCTGATAAGGGATTTCTAGCTTTCTTTGGTGGATCTGCCACTGCTCAAGTCTCTAAACCGCGGGTCTACGTTATATTACTATGGCACGCCAAAGGGGTGAAAAAAGTATGCATTCTAACCCCGCGTTGTGTCCGTTTTGGTGGACATAACGCGTGCTTCACTCCTTTGGCTTGCCATATGGGGCAGTAAAGCAACACGCAGTCAGTACTTCCGGTGTCGGTTCGCGGGTGAAAAACTGTATAGTGCGGTAAACAGACGTGGGACCCCCTAACACCATCACAGCTCCGAAAATGAACATAATAGATGATAGCATGCCACCAAAACTTTACAAAAATCATTATTTTAAGGTGTAAAAGTTGTGGAATGTTGCTTTAAAAAGCAATAAGCATTCAACACATTTACCTCAAATTTGAGAAACACAAACATTTCAGAAAAAAGACGTTTCAAATCGTTTTTTTAATTATTATTTCAACTTTTTTTTTTGACGAGTTTAATGCATGTTGCTGTCACAAAAATGATGGCGATTTATACTTTGAAAATGATTAACAGTGACCTATGGACATTTTTTAAGTATGATTTATTTATTTACTCATTAATTATATATTTTTAATACGTTTTATTTGTCCTGATTAAAGATAAAAGAGAATGGATTTCTTGTTTGTGTGAGTATGAAGAAGATTTATTAAAAGAGTGTGTCTTCCCTGGGGGGGCAGTGGGGTGGCCATGGCCCCTTCGAACACCCCTTGGGGACACCACTGTTTCTGTTATGATTGCTTGTCAGGAAGTGACATTTGCCAGCAATTGGTTGCTTTTAGAAGTAGGATAATGATGGTTAACATTTGTCCCTCAGTTTAAACCCCCGTCTGCTAGATTCACACAATAAAATACAAAAACTATCAAGGTTTGTTTGCAGTTTCATGGTAATTCTTCATCTTTTCTCTGTTTCTTTAGAGTGTGTGACACACTGATAAAGACGCAGAGTCCACAGCAGACGCCACGGAGCCCTCAAGATGAACGCAGCACAACACAAAAAGGCTCATTGACGTTCCTCAAAGCGCTGCTCTCTAAACTGCCTTATCCAAAATGGAATTACACAAATTTATCAGAGGAGCAAGAAACAGAAGACCTGGATGTCTCAGAGAACAGCGGACATAAGCATGTGTTACTCATGGCCAGCACAAGGACAGGATCCTCGTTTGTGGGGGAGCTTTTTAACCAGTACGGGAAGGGCATGTTCTATTTGTTTGAGCCTTTATGGCACATTGAACGCATGCTGGCCTCAGCAGCAGAGGTGAACAGTGGGACAGACTCGCCGGGAATCTTCCGAGACGTACTTCAGGCACTCTTCTTGTGTGATTTCTCTTCCCTTGAGAAGTTCATCTCTCCTCCACCTAAGGACCACGTCACCCCCAATCTTTTTCGTAGAGAGTCTAGTTTATCACTCTGTGAGAAACCTGTGTGTACTCCTGTGGACAAAGACGTTTTTGAAAGGTATTTTTACTTCTTTATTCTGATAGCCTAGTGAACTAGACCAAATTCTTGCCATGCAAAGTTTGGTCTAGGCACGCTCTAATTGGAACCCTCGCAGCCCGATCCACTGCAGTGGCTGTCCAATCACAGCTCGCTATAGTTTTGGTTGGGCCAATCACAGCGCTCTATATTGTGAGCTAATCACAGAGCGGGAGTAGCTGATGTCAGAGCTGCGGCCGCGAACACAAACAACATGGACGCAGCGCAGGAACCACGTTCGTTTGAAACGGCTTTGTCATCAACATTGGATTATTTAGACTCCAACGTGCGTAAGTCTGTCAGCTATACTTAGCAGCTTCTTATTTTTATCAAACAAAGTAGTGCAATGTCCCAGTACACCTGATATTCACATGTTTTTCATACAAAAACGACAGAAATCATTGATGTTAGACGCCAGTGCTGCCTCCCTCTTTTCCGTCGCTGTGATTACGTCACGTTGTTCGTTACTCTGATTGGTCATAGCGCTATCCAATTGCGTGCTGACAATTTGAAAGACAACCGTAGATCCCGCCTCACGACTGAGAGCCGTCAATGGTTCATGGCCAGACTATATATTCACATATATAGGATGGCTTGCCAGGCTATTATTCTGGCTCTTATTGAAAAAGTTCTTGATGACATCTAGAAGGGAAAAAAGTTCCCAGTTTCAAAATTTTACTTCTTTTTTAATCTAAACTGTGAGAAGCATTTGTAAAAAATCTCATTTTTCCACCAAAATGATTAGTTAGTGGATTCGTTCATCATCTAGACTCTTCTGGCGATGATCGGTAACTGGCAACTGCCATGAAACCCATGGAGGGGAGGGCGGGAGTGGCTGAGAGCAGACGCTTTTGTTTTCAATCATGGACTGCAGTAACCAAATTTGACCACATGGTGTCATTCTTACTTCACACTTTAAAATACCAGTAAGTAAACTTTATATTGTTTTGCGTTTTAGGTATCACTGTAGGACTCGCAGCTGCGGGCCGCTGAACTTTACTCTGGCATCTCAGTCCTGCCTCTCTAAACAACACCATGCCATCAAGTCTGTTCGTGTGCGATTCCTGGAGACACTTCAGCCGTTGTTAGAGGACCCTCGCCTTGATGTCCGGGTCATCCAGCTGGTCCGAGACCCTCGAGCCATCTTAGCATCGCGCATGGCGGCTTTCTCCTCACAGTACCATATGTGGAAATACTGGGCGCGGAATGGCCAGGTACCTGAAGATGGTGAGGAAGTGAAGAGACTCAAAGGAAGCTGTGATCAAGTCAGGAGCTCTGTAGAGATGGGACTGAGCCAGCCTCCCTGGCTAAGGGGACGCTACATGTTAGTGCGTTATGAAGACATCGCTCTGGACCCCATGCAGAAGGCAGAGCAGATGTACAAGTTTGCAGAAATACCATTTAGTTCCCAAGCTAGAAGGTGGATTCTGAAGAACACACACGCTAAAGAGAAAGCCAGTGACTTCTTCTCCACTCACAAGAACTCATCAGAACATGCAGAGAAGTGGAGATTCAGTATTCCCTTTGCTTTGGCTCAGGTGGTGCAGAAGGTGTGTGGACCAACCATGCAGTTGTTTGGATACAAATTTGTGAATGATAGAAAGACACTGATCAATAGGTCTATCAGTTTGCTAGAAGATATACAGTTTAATTATTCAGAAGGTGGAAATGGTATTCAGTAAATCAAAGAAGCCAAAAACTGGTTTACTGGTCGCCAATGATGTGTTTAATTTTACCAAATGGAAATGCAAAGAAAATTAAACAATCTGCTTGCTGTTTTTAGATTTTTAAGCAATTTTATGCTTAAGGTTTTATTGAGGGGGTCATTTAGGGATTTTTAAGGAAACTGCAGTCTGATATTAATACAGTTGAAAACTTCTAGCATTGATTTCTCCTGATGTCGTTGTTTTTGACTCAGCTCTTCTCAGGTACAGTGAGTGTGGAATGTGTCTTCATGGGGAACACGTATTATCTTCACAGCGGGTGCTTCGGAACAAAAACAAAGAGATTACATTCTTTCTAAGCTTTTTGTTGTTAATCTTGAGTATTTAACTAAACCTTAAAGTTGGAAATACAGAATAACATTCATCTTTTTTATGAGAGGAGGATTCAGTAAAGGGGTGAAACAAGTCTTACCTCAGATGCGTCTTTTACCTATCTGGTGTTTAACACTAACGACCATAGCAACACTTTTCATTTCTTTTCTACCTCTATAGCAAGCAAACTTTATATTTAATTTATTTTTCAACAGGTTCAGCTTTTTCTCAAATATCCAGCTGCTGATGCCGCCACACAGCCTATCTGAGCTTAGATGTCAGACGTTTGTAGAAGTGAACTGTTGAACAGTTTTTTTTTTATTTAATTTGCAAATGTAGGTTCACTAGAAACGACATGAGGATCAAAATCCTGCCTTTAAAGCCTACTGCTGTGTGTCGTTTATCCGTGCATGCCTATGGCGGAGGACTTAAAGGGAAACAGGTGGTTTTGCATCGACGGTATCTAAGCTAACCACTGTGTACGTGACTCAATGGCAGCATTGTGTGGTCAGCTTGGCTGAGGCCCCCGTGGAACTGTCGTGCTGCTCAGGTAAAGAACTTTGCATCAGATATTTTTTAAAATACTGGTCTTATGTTAGCTTAGTTTCTTGTAAATGTTGTGATAAAAAAGCAGGGTGCTGACTTTTAAAGATTCAGCAGAGAACTGACTGTGAAAAATGTTGATGAGTTTATTTAAGGCTGTTGGTTTGAAATCAGAGATTTTTCTGGTGGAAGGATCAAGTTTTGCCAAAAGCAAGTCTTGAAGTCCAAATCAGATTTTTTTATTCTAAGGGGTATGTTACTGGGTGATTTTTCTTTCAACAGTTGGTTGCTTTAGATGCCCACAGATCAAATCTAAGGTGTTTATGTTTTAATCTGATTTAAATGACCATTATTCGTTCTTTACCATCCATTCATAAAGTCAGCATCTGTGTTCTGCACAAAACAAAAAAACAGGGCTTTTTTTTACAAACTGTAACCCATTTCATAATTTTGTTGAAGATCCTGCAAGTATTCCCATTTATGTGTTTTATTGTGTTGTTTGGAGGTTTCGTTCAGAAAACTGGTTCTTATGAAAACACCAAATGCTTGGCAAGGCAAAGCAGTTGACTTTCCAGGTGCAAGAACAGCAAGAACAAAACATTTAAATCAATTTGACAACATTAAAACAGCAGATTTTAAAATCAAATTTGAAATACGCAAATAAAATTTGATGTAAAAATGAGATAAAAAGGCAAAGTTAAGGACTGAGCAGATACAGTGCAGAAGGTGCGGCATAAGAAACATTTATTCAAAGGCTGATGAATACATGAAAGTTTTTAATTTTGATTTAAAAGTTACTAGAGTTGGGACACATTTGAGGTCATGAGGAAGCTGATGCCATCGTTTTCCCACACGACTGTTTCCTAAGCCCTACTTCACACTGGAGGCATCAGTGGTGCGGAACAGCAGCGGAACAGTTTACTCGTGAGCTTCACTGCTCCCAAATCCACACCGAGAAAGTCTCAGCGGCTTTTTCCGCCATCTCACGAGATCACAAAATATATAATGTTGTTCCTCTCCACTGCAAGGATTAAAGCCATGAAAAACACACCGTTGCACTTCTCGAAGGATGCAGGGAGTAAATCAGCTGCTAGGTCACATGTATTGACATATGAAATCCCATCACTGCAATAGTCTTTTATTTTGAAAATTATTGGACGTTTTACACTGAAACCGTGTGTGATTTCCTGTCTAGCCCTATGTTAACTGCTGTAGTTGACGTGTCTCAGAAGCGGCTCGTGGCAAAAATAGAACCCGATACTATTTGTAGCAGTGTGGCGCGCCGCTTCTGGGACGCGCCTGAAAATTTCCGCGTTGCGGCTGGTTTGAATCACCCCCACAGACTGTAATGGATTTTATTTGAAGCAGCAACGTTCTGCTGCCCTTCCACGTTGCTGATGCTTCCAGTGTGAAGTAGGGATAAGGATCCCAGAGTCCTGCTGGTTGTGTATACTGCAAAGAGATCCAACATGTATTTTGGCCCCATGCCACTGAGTGATTTATAAACTAGTAGTAGCACTTTGAAATTGATTCTGTAATTTACTGGTAACCAGTGTAAAGATTTAGGAACACTGACTTGTTTGCCAATTTTTATGCTACTTTGTAATTTTTTTGACAAAGAAACAAACAGCCTGATTACAGATAATTCCAAAATAATAGCTAATAAATCACAAGGATGTGAATATTCTGCTGAAATGAAAATTGCATTTATTTTATTTGTATAAAATGTTTTTTAAAGCTGTAAATAAATCAAGAGTTGTCTTAATTTTACAAATGCTTCTGCTGTAAAGTGAAGGGTTCACAGTCACCATTATATTGTTTTGGTTTTGGACTCTGATGATGACATTTTTATGTTTTAATCCATATTTTTGCATCATGATCCAGTCATGTGATTTTAATTAGAGTTTAAACACTTTTTTATGTCCGAGCTAACACTGTCAATAAACAACCAAGGCTTTTAAAGTAAAAAACTAGATAAATACTAGTGGAATACCAAAGAATACTGAATAAATACCTCTGCTTCCTGATTGTTGTCATCTCTAAACCATGGAGTGAGAACTACCCTTTTTAGGACCCATGGTGACACTGGTGTCATCGCCTCTTTATCCTTAGAGAAAAATATTTTTTTAAGGTTTAACATCGACTTTTAACTCTTAAGGTCCCCAAGAGACATAGTGAACACACTAATTCAGTCATGTGACTAGTGAGGGATTCTGGGTACTGAAGACTCCATTTTCAAAGTCTTGGTGCACCTGGGCAGCTAATGTGAGCTCTAAGCTCAATTTAGAAACTTCCACATCTCATTGCAAAGGTGAGTTTTTCTTCATTCATCAATTCTAATTCTTAGATAACATGTCATATGTCACCTATAACCTACTTTGACAGTATTTCTAAAACAATTTGACAATGAATAAGTTTGACAAATATCACTGTGACAAATATGTCACATTGGGCATTCAACTCCTAATTTAAAGCAGCATTCCGCAACATTGCAGTTATATGGTCTCTGTCGCCCTCTAGAGACTTGCTGCGTAACGTCACTGTCGTAACATTAAATCTCTCTCTTGGGCACAAGAGGCATGTTTACATTCCTAATGTCGGGCAAAAAAACCGAAAACAAACTTTTCCACCTCCACACATTGAATAAATAGTTTTATCAGGACTGTATAACAACTTCATGCCCGACCAAACACCATAACCCCGGTGAAATCATTTATTACTTACCTAGCCATTAGCAGCATGGGGTCAGAGTCCGTAGTACATGCTGTTCTTTCTAAAAGAGCTCTCCAGCGAGGAAAAGACGGCCCAATATTAACTCTGGTCTTTGCTCTTGCTCTATCACGTTCTCCTTTTCTTTTCCTAGATTCCTCTGATAAGAGATTTCTAGCTTTCTTTGGTGAATTTGCCGCTGCTACAGCGAGTCTACGTTATACAATTATGGCAAGCCAAAGGGATAAAAAAATGCGCGTTCTAAACTCGCATTATGTCCGCCAAAATGCTCGTTCAAGACGCGCGTTTTGGCGGACATAATGCTCGCTTTTAGAACGCGCGCTTTTTTAATCCCTTTGGCTTGCCATATTCTGCCGTAAAACAACACCCAGTCAGTACTTCTGGTAGCGACCAGAGCTCAAAAACTGTATAATGTGGTAAACAGACGTGGGACCCCCCAACACTATCACAGGTACGAAAATGAACATAATAGATAATAGTATGACGCCAAAAGTTTACAAAAAAGCATAATTTTAAAGTGTAAAAGTTACGGAATGTTGCTTTAAAAAAATTTGATGTGACATTTGTCACAATAAGAGAAAAACTAATAATATGCTTAGTCAGTTAAACTCATTCAGTTATTTTATGTAAATATATTTTCTGTTCCTCATTTTGAATCATTTTTAACCAAATTCAAGCATGACAATATTATGAAATTACCTAAATACATTATAAAACTTTACTTTAGCATATTTGGGTCACTACTCAGTTACCCTTATATTTTTGTTATTTCACTTTTTTGTAGAATGGAGAAAAAGAAAAAATACTGTGCTCAAGATGCACTTGAGTTTATCACTGGAGAGGACAGTGAGTGTGAGGGGTGTGAAAGTAGCTCAGATGAAGATTCCGAAGACCCTAATTACACCCCCAGCAAAGACTCAGAGAGTGAAGAATCAAGTGAGTGTAGTGATTCTGATGGATGTGATTCCAGTGGCGTAGATACAGAGCCACAGTCAAGCCAAATGATCCCTGGGCAGCCAAAGGCAGCTATCAAAGAAAAAATATTTTCTTGGAGAAAAAAAACTTTTGAAATCCCTGAAAGCACATTCAATGGACCATGTGCTAAACCTCCTGATGAGATCCATACTCCACTGGAGTACTTCAAAATGTTCATCACAGAAGAGATGCTACAGTTGTTAATGGAACAAACAAATTTATACAGTGTACAACAATCCCACCATCACAGAAATGTTAATACCACGGTTAAAGAGCTAGAAATACTGATCGGCCTCTACCTGCGGATGGGTCTTTGCCAAATGCCTGGAATTCGAGCATACTGGGAAAATGACACAAGGTGTTCTATGGTGGCAGATAACATGTCGCGCAACCGATTTCAGACCTTGTTGGGATCTCTACATTTCACTGACAACACAGATTTGTCAAACAGGCATACAGAAGACAAGTGCTGGAAGATCCGTCCGTGGCTTGATATGTTTCGTAAACAGTGTCTGGAAATCATCCCAGAGGAGCACAACTCTGTTGATGAGCAAATGGTATCTTTCAAGGGGACACATAGGCCAATAAGGCAGTACCTGAAAGGCAAGCCCCACCCTTGGGGATTAAAAATCTGGACCCGCTGCTCATCTTCCGGTATTCTTCATGATTTTGTTGTTTATCAAGGTGGCACTGGGAAGAAGACCTTACTTGGGATTGGAGGTGATGTTGTGGTGCAACTTTGTGAGACTCTCCCAGCTGGCCATAACTACAAAGTCTTTGCTGACAACTTCTTCTCTTCAGCCCCACTTGTACTCACACTTCTTCAGCGACAGCTCTACTTTGTAGGAACACTTCGTGGAAATCGCTTAGCAGGTTGTCAGCTTGAAGATGAGAAAAGTCTTGCCCAGAGAGGCAGAGGATCATTTGATGCCAGAGTGGATAAAGACGAGAGCATGGTTATTGTCAAGTGGTATGACAACAGGTCTGTTACCCTGATCTCATCCTATTGCGCAACCGAGCCTCAAGATAAAGTTTGCCGCTGGAGCAAATCAGACAGGGCCTTTGTTGAGGTCAAAATTCAATTCAATTCAATTCAATTCAGTTTATTTATATAGCGCCAGATCACGACAAGAGTCGTCTCAAGGCACTTCACAAAGTAAACATTCCAATACAGTTCAGTTCATAAGCCAATCAGTAAAAAAGTTTCCTATATAAGGGACCCAGCAGATTGCATCAAGACACTGACTAGTGTCATTGTGTTGATACAATCCTCATACTAAGCAAGCATTTAGCGACAGTGGGAAGGAAAACTCCCTTTTAACAGGAAGAAACCTCCAGAGGATCCTGGCTCAGTATGAGCAGCCATCCGCTACGGCTCACTGGGGGTTGAGAAGACAGAGCAGGCACAGGCACACCCCGCACCCACACACACACACACACACACACACACACACACACACACCACATATATCAAGTAGTGTTTCTATGGCTACACTGTGATTTCTTAGTAGAAGTTCTATTTAGTAAGAGTAAGAGAAACTTTATTGTCTTTATCTGAGTGAATCTATAATTAATTCAATAGGTGAACTAATAGTAGCACATTCTATGTTAAAGAAAGTAAGATGTAATATCAGGAAAGGGAGAATGTTAGGTGGTTGGCAGCAGTGTGCCAGCCGATGGCCCCCTCCATGAGGCCACCACAGCTCAGCAGAACGCCAGTGTAGCTTCTTCTGGGGAGAAAAACACTTAGAGAGAAAATAAAGTTAACAGCTGGAATAACAGGAAATAATGCAGTTAGAGAGTGGTGGTAGAAGAGAGTAGCAGAGTGTGGAAAGTGGTCAGTATGTCCTCCAGCAGTCTAAGCCTATAGCAGCATAACTACAGAGATAACTCAGGATAACCTAGCCTTTTAGATGGAGGCATGTGGGAGGCAGGGCCAGGGAAAAGGCCACACATTGTGAAGGAATACAACACATTCATGGGTGGTGTTGACCTTGATGAATGCATTGCAAGGTACAAGTACCACATGAAGTCACGGAGGTGGTACCTCTACCTTTTCTGGCAAACCATCATGCTCAGTGTTGTTAATGCATGGCTGGTTTACCGTCGTGATTGCCAACTACTTGGTGTTCAAAAACCACTGAAACAAAGGAGCTTCCAGGCAGAGCTTGCCACAAGCCTGATCCTTTTGAAATCACAGCGGGGGCGCCCATCACAGAGCTTCTCACCACCACCTCCACCACCCAAGAGAGTTCGTGTTGGAGTTCCAGATGATGTCCGCACTGATGAGGTTGCACACTGGCCTGCAAAATGTGACAAGCGAGGCCGGTGCAAAATCTGCAAGGTGAATGCAACCACCACAATGTGTGAAAAATGTGACGTGCGCCTTTGTTTCACAGAGGAAAGAAATTGCTTCAAACATTACCATTTGGCTTAGGCTAAGCATCTGGGCCAAAACATCCATGAAAACCCATTTGAGCATGGTATTGACTTTACATAATTTTTGTTCTGTAATGTGTTGCTACACAATTCATGTTGTTTTTGGTTCATTATACACACCTCATGTTCAGATTTCTATAGTGACGCTGTCAGAAGAACCTTCAGTATGAGGCAGATTTTTTTTTTGAAGAATCACTTGTTAATCAAAAACAAGCAGCGCTATCATCACTATGCATGTTAAGAATCTGAAAATTAAAAGAAAATGTTGTGTTAAAAAAGCTAGGACAAATAAAAAAAATGTGTTTCATATAATTCATTTGTTATCATTTATAACCTCCATAATTTTCATGAAAGTAGAGATGGGTGTGGGTTCTTAAGGGTTAAAACAGGGATTAATGTGGGATTGTTCAAATGCAGGCTGTTGCCAAGGATCCCCAAAACAGTGAGTGTGAATTACGGAGAAACAGGGACCCCATTCAGGTTCGCATTCTTTCTGTCTGCTTCACATCCCAGCTGAGAGAAAGCCCCTTTAGAGTGAACAGCTGCTGGTCAAGCAGCTCATTCTGCTGATGTTATTTCCACATCAGCGCAGCAGGTGTTTCTACACAGCACCGAGCAGAAAAAAGCTCTTTTCAGCAAGTTTTCTTTCTAGTCCCTCGAGACGTCCTGTGGTGTTCAGACCACTAGCAGCGCTGCGGAGTTTTGAGTTTAAACGCAGGGGGGAGAGGTAATAATTTAGATGGACTGATGAAGAAAGCATCAGGTTCTCATGATTAATTTTCATCTTTTTTTTCTTCTGCAAAACAAATGAAATGGACAAATGTAATTGATTCTGTTTAAAATAGTAGAAATATCCAGCATGTCAAACTAAATCCTGCAGATAAAGATCAACAAACCAGATCAAGCCTACTAGCCAGAGTTGGAGATACAGTATTTATGGATTTTTCCCTACTATTAACTTTGTCCTAAAACAGACGCTGTTTATTTATATTTAACGTATGCACCTCCTAAAAACTCCAACTGTTTCTATGCTAAGAACACATTCCTTCAGACTTGCAGCTGTGATGATTAAAGACATCTGGACTGTAGCTGACTCTATCATGGGTCTCTTACCTATTTATCTTTGGCTCAATCCTCACATTTTTGCACACTTGTTGAATTTTTGAACTTTTGTTCCCTAAAATCTTATTAAATCTTTTAAGTAGAGCAGCATATGGTGATGCTTTAGTGCACAGGCTGCTCAGTGTTCACCTGCAGCTCTTTTTTCAAACGAGTCCGCTCTGCCTTTGACATTTAGACTTCTTGCTCCGAGCATCATGACATGTAGCTGGTGTACAGACACCTACAGTGTGCTCCTAAGCACTCAGATTCAATGGCTCCACTTGTGCAGCGTGAGGGAGGAGAAAGGGAGCGCCGAGAAAACAGGAAACCCTCCCTTCCCTTGATTAGCATTTCTGGCTTCCACCCATGTCCCTCTACTTTTAAACGTCTCTTTTTAAACTTCCTGCAGAAATAACTTTTAGAAAATTAATCCATAATTTGTTTTAGAAAGTTAAACAAGTTCATATTGATTTTGGCTTTTTAATGAGCCTGGATTTTCCCTTCTGTGTGACTCAGTGGAGTTAAAGTTATCCAGCATCTCTATGCTGCACCAGTACAAACACACACTGTGGACTCGTACTTTTCTGAATGCACACTAAATTTCCTCTTACTGGCTGCTTGTCTTGGTAAATAAATCCTGGAGAGATGGGATGGAACACAGCGTGCCCTCATGTGGCTCTGGTGTTGCTGAAAGAGGCCTTGTGTGCCTTTATTAAGTAGTCAGGATGCATGCACAACACTAATATTCAAACCTGAAATAATAAAGTTAGTATCAACACATGCATTCCTATCTTTACTAAAACCTTTAGGGTGTTTACAGTTAATAAAAGAGTAAAGTTTAATTTGATCTACTGTTTTTTTTTCAGTGTGTCCTGTAGGGGGCGGTAGACCCTCAGGTATCATAAAGACATCAGACGCAGCGGTTGTGTCTCTGTGTGTAAAAAAAGTTTGAATGTTCTTACACAAAAGTTTGTGCAAGCATGTGTTTTTACAATCGTGTGTGTGTGCGTGTGTGCACCTTTAAGACGTTTTTCCTCACAGAAAGCTGCCTGTGCATAAAAGCAGATTTGATAGTCTTCAGCACTATTTTATTCTCTCAAACTCTCTCTAAGAGTTCATTTTTTAGGGCAGCAGTAGCTCAGGAGGTAGAGCGGGTTGTCCAGTAATCCGAAGGTTGCAGGTTTGATCCCAGCTCCTGCCAGGGAATGCTGCTGTTGTGTCCTTGGGCAAGACACCTAACCCACCTTGCCTGCTGGTGGTCGTCGGAGGGACCAGTGGCGCCTGTGCTTGGTAGTCTGGGCAGCTGTGGCTACATTGTAGCTCATCATCTCCAGCGTGTGAATGGGAGGATGACTGATTGTGTGAAGCATCTTGGGGGGTTGTAGAACCCTAAACATCTGGCATCTAATCAGGAATCAATTAGAATTATTTAAATACATCAGGAAGTTGAGGCTTCTTATCTTTATTTGAAAGGGAGTGTGAAGTAACACACACACACACACACACACACACACACACACACACACACACACACAACCCTTTTTAACTGTTGGGTGGAAACACCTCCAGGGCTTTCCTCCCAGACTCACCTGTACCATTGTTCCCTACGCTCTTCCTGTGTGAGGAGCTGTGTTGTTTGAATACAATGGGGTCAGGAAAATCAGTGCACCTATCAGACAGACACTCCATCATCATGACAGCGAGGACCGATAGGAAATGGAAGAAACACTCAATGCCAAATAACACTATTATGTAGTACTGCCTCTGTGCAGTAAAATATATATGAGGCATGATTTACAGAAGGGCTACCCTGAATGTGTTTTTGTTGTGCAAGACTTGTAAGTGATCTGTGCCCTAATAGTTTCAAGATGAAACAAAAACTGTTTATTTTACATTTTAAATTGATTCCATGGTTTATTTGGTTTATGCAGTTGTGATGTTTGGAGAACAAAACACAGAAAAATCACTGAGAAGACCAAAAGGGACATTTTTGGAGATAAATCCTCTTAATTATAAAATAAAACTCCTAAATAAAACATTTAGGAGCAATTATAGAAATGAGTTAGTTTTAATTCTACCATTAAAATGTGAAGTTCAGCTCTTTAAATAATTGGCCACTAGGGGGCAGCTGAGACCAATGAAAACTGTGTTTTCAATTCACTTTCACTCTTTTTTTATGTTAATATTTACAATAAGAGCCAAAATTATTTTTTTCAACTTTTGATAATTTATATGTTTACTCTTATTTGTCTCATTTGTCCTTTTATATTTAAAAAGTATTCTTAATTTTATCATAAAAATCATATCATATATCATAAATCATTTAAACAGGTAAAAGTAGAAGCTAAGTGGTGAGTAGGGGCAGGATAATATAAGTTAACCATGTTTGATATTTTTATTTTGTGTTGTCTTAAAATGTTTTAATTGAGATAAATAAATGAATAAATACCAAAAATACCAAAAGTTACTATACTCTTTCTGCAGGAAGTTACATAATCTTTGTTTCAGTTTTTTCTAAAAAAAAAAACCAAATTAAATAAAATTAAAATCATTTACTCATCCCAGTTTATGTGTTAATGTGAAACAAAAACTATTCTTTATGAGTAAAAATCAAAAACAAACAAAAAAATGTAGAGCAGAATAAATGAGCTAATTAAAACATACATATATGCTTTTAAAGGCACCAGAGTTTGCATAACAGGATGCTTTAGGCACATTCTGTCCTGGATGTTGTGTGAACTCTGAGTCAACCTCCTAACAAACAGTTGTCAATGTTAACTTATCCCACGTTGTCTCCTACTCTCCTTTGTCGATCAGTCTGCTGGTGCGGCCCTCTCAGGTTGCATGAGCTATGATTAGCAATTTCTACCATTATGTATCCCCCCCCTGCATAATTCATGCTCTTTGTTCATTTGGACTGTCTGCTGGAGAGAACACGAGAGGGGAATCCCACCCTCCAAAACAGACCCAGAGGACTTGTCTTCTGCTGGGGGATTAAAAAAATGCATTGTTGCATTTTTAATTATCCAACCAATGAGCTATTTATAATTGATGAAGGGTGTTTTTAGGTGCAGGGCAGCCCCTTCTCCACCAAGTAAATGAAGTATAGTGGAAAGTGTTGGCTCATTACTCTGTTAGTTTGTTGATATTCTTTCACGTTGCATCATTTATTTCTTCTTATTATTGCTTCTTCTTTTTTAATAACAAAATAAGGTTGGCTCCAGAGCAAACGGTTGCTTTACTAAACTGAAATTAACAATTATTGTCAATAGAAGATATTTACTCCACATCAGCTCCTCTTTTCCTGGAATGATTAAAAAAAATACACCGTATTCAAAAACAGGAACTAAACCCAGAGAAAGCAATTTGAGCTTGATTGCATTCCATATAAACTGCCATGTTTTCCTCTGGTGTTGTGTTTTCATCTCAAAGCAGGACGATAATGACCACTTCTGAGTGACTGACCATGGGAACGAGCACAGCTTCTCTTCATTGCTGTGTGGGCGTAAGTCAGATTGTCAAAGTCTGCAAGCACGCACACACACACACACACACACACACACACACACACACACACACACACACACACACACACACACACACACACACACACACACACACACAAACACTCAGGGTTACAGAGTTGAGGCTGCTTTATGTGTCTTCACCCTTTGATTCGCCGCTCAATGAAACTCATGACTGTTTTAATTAAGGGGAAAATACACTGACAGTGTAGCATGTGGAAATCCTCCCGCCATGCACATCAAGGGCATTAATGCTTTTCTTACTGTCGACACAAGGCTGGCCTCCTTTTGTCACAGAACAATCAGTTGGCATTCATGTTCTTTGGCTTTTTTCCCTTGTTTTTTAAGCAATGCTTTGCATGAGGTCTTCTGCTAATGACAGGAAAATAAAACATATTTATCGTCCATCCAGGTGAGAAGCCAGCAAGTAGAAAATAAAAACAGAAACTGTGTTTTCTGGGACAGTCCCACCAAAGATAATTCATGGAAACACATAATTGGATTTCATGTGTGCATTTTAATCATTTGTATCAAAATGTTTAGCTTGTGTGCAAAGGAGGGGAGGAAAATAAATCTAAAAAGTAAAAATATCTATGATATATATACATATATGTATTATAAAAGTGTCAATTTTGCTTAATTTTGTGTGCCTACATGCAATCTGAAATATTTAGTCATCATTTTCACCAGAAATTCACTGTTCTTTCCTTGAACAGTGAATTTCCTCCAACAAACTCAGTAGTCTCACTCCTGGGGCACAGGGAAAAGTGCCCCTGAACTGCAGCTAAACAGCCGATCACATTTGGTTGCTAGGGAGAATTGGAGAATTTTTGGCCAATCAGCATCGCTGAATTTAATGCCTATGGGCGATAGCACCATAGATATCATATATATTGCTAGATGCCTTAAATGGGAGTCGACAGCGTCCCTACACGGCGGCCATCTTACCTCGGACAGCTTACGTTCCGTTCTCAATGGTAGCAGATGGAAGGTGAGTGAACATTTTAAACAAAAACACTCTTAACTCGATTAAATATTAACGGATTTACAAGCAGGTTGCATTATTACAAACCTTATAACACATAGGCTTGATAGGACATACTTACACATTTTTAAATTAACGGTCCAAATCCGTCATATTTTACAGCAAACCAAACCGTTTGAAAATTGGTTGAAAATTGAGCAAGTTAGAGTTATTTAAATAGTACATTCACCATTGACAACAATGTTACGAAAGGGGGCAGCTGTCCAAAGTAAGATGGCCGCCGCGTTAGGGACGTTCGTCCAATTGACAAACAGCGCGGGTAAGGCATCTAGTGATATATATATCTATGGATAGCACCCCTGCTACAGGAACCAGCTAGCTAGCATGCTAAAAGTTACTGGATCACCTTCTCCCCCTCTCTCTCACTCCCTCATTCACACACACTCACTGTTATATAGATAGAGCTGAAATTATATGTGTAGCTGCTGCAGTAAAACATGTTTATTTGTTCTCACTTTATGGGATTATAAAGTTCAAAATAAGATAGCTAATTAAATTTCTATGTCGTGTTGGTACCACCTACTGGTGGAACTCATTTTTGCACTTTAAGGTTGAGCAGATTATTAATTGAGACACAAAGACTGAAAACTCAAGCTGGAAAAAACTAATGTGAATAAGGACAAAAATGAACATTATTGACTACAGTTGCTCTCAAAGGCATACAGGGTAGGCTGGTGTATTTATTTGAGTGGTATTATTATAGTCTACTTTTAAAAAATTTGCTATAGTTGACTTTATCGGTAAAACTGCTTATTTTTGAAGAAGGATTGTTTAGAACTTGTTGTCATTTTCCAACTGTTCATCAGAATTCTTATAATGGACTAAGAAGGGGAATCTTTTCACACATACCCCCCTTTTTCCACCAGCTACCTTCTTACCTCTATCTTAATGCGATTTCCAAACTTCCACCTCCTCAGATCAGATTGAACGGTGTGAGCCGTTTTGTACCCCCTTTCTGTGAGTTAGTTAATGAAACAGCCTTGTCGACTTTGGTCATCGGGCTGCGTCCAGAACAGCTGACAGCTGTCTGTAAGCCTCCATGTTAGTCACACAGGTACAGTTCTCTGTTGTCGCTGTATTTTGACAGATGCTTCGCAGAGGTTTGTGTATGCTGGTATGTGACAAGTCCCCGCTTCCTCTGGGGATCAATGCCTGTCCTGTTCTCTCACCGATCTGATGTTTATCTGCTGGTGATCAATCACACCACTGACAGCCTGAGGGTTATTGTTACCATCCCCACTGCCTCTGACTGGCTGTCTATAGCCTGCACACAGAGGACAGGTAGCAGCTAATAGGAGCTGGTGCACTAATTAAATATGTGCCACTTTGTGATAAATCATGCAAGGCATTAGCGTTGCAAAAAGTTGCACACATCGATAAAATATCTGAAAAAAGTCAAGCTGATAAACATACAATTTAAAACATTTTAATTATGCGTTTCATGCTGATTTTGTCAAACTGCTGCAAAGCAAGATAAAAAAATTGCTCGATAGATTTTACTTGAAACAGAGAAGAGCTATTTGATGCAGTACGACTGAGTTTTCGGTGTCCCAGCCCAAAATCTAGCGTCTGAGTGGCCTTTCCACACCTAAATAAATGACTGATGAGTCTCTGCTCCCAGTTGGGATTTCAGCTCCTAATGCAGGTGTCAGTAATCCTTCTCAGCCTCTTCAAATGATGTCTTTAGCCTGAGGGAATGCTTGACCAGATTCTTCCCTCGCTGCATAGGAACGGTGTAATCTCTCAATTCCTGACACAGCAAATAAACACAGCACAGAAGGACAGCCTCGCAACTTTATCTCTTACTTCCTTCTACATTGTCTCGGTGACAAGTTTCAGGGGAACCTCACCGGAGGAAGAAAAGAGGAGACACATTTCTTGGGTCAGAAGCCCAAAGGGGCTGAGGCAAGGGACTGAAGGTTAAGTGCATGTACTAACGCTCACAAAAAGGAACTTAACACCGTATATATGACACTGCATTTACTTCCTCTTGGCCTTCCATTTGCTCACAATCTCTGCCTGAAGCAGCAAAATTGTCATGTTCTTCTGTTACACAACAGGGGGAAGACAAATGTGTCACTCAAGTTACTGTAGTCCTGCACCTAATAGGAGGTTAATGCCTTTTAACCTGTCTCATTAATTATTTCTTTGAAATCTATGAATAATGACCCAGTCTTTTTTTCTCATATGTATGTTGCTTCATTAAATACATTGTCTGTGGACTTGCTGGTGCTCTCTAATTTAGCCTAAAGGTCTGGAACACTGAAAAAACATTTTTTAATGATTATTTCTGATTATAATCAGTCACTCTGAGTTTTTCATGCAGGCTGAACATGAAAAGAGTCTCCTACACCTATCTACTGCATTAGCTTCTGATAGAAAATAGACGGTGAAACTCTAGGATTTGAAAAGCCTGACAGATCTACATCACACAAGGCATTCATTCCTAGAGACCACTGCAAATGTATTGATTAAACAAGCCTTCAACACCTTTAACCCTATATATTAGTTCAAAAGTGAGATCTGTCCAAACAGCAGTAGGTTGGACCAGAGACAGAGAATCGTCTTTATCTCTGACAAACATGCATGCAAAGATCTCAAACTATGGTGGCCCAAAAGGACCGATAAGCAAAACTACAACTTTCATCTTATGCTATTAAATTAAAAAAGGACATTTCTTCCATTTAATTATTATTTCTGTTGTAGCTTTTGTTGTTTTTGTGTTTTGTTGAACATTCTGGGCCACCGTATCAAAGTGCTGCTACTTTCACTGCGAATAATAAAATAAAAACATGCAGCAAGGTTTTTAAGTGTTAAGACAATCTAAGATGAGTCTAAAGGATTCGATTAGTGATTATGTGCAAAACCTTGATAAAATATCTAAAGAACAAATGTGACATAAAGTTCTTGCAGCTTTTAAAATTTGTAGTGATGCATTGTTAGGATCATGTGAACTTATTATCATGATGATATTTTATATTAATGATTCTAAAGTTGGGGTTGGGAACCTCTGTGGGTCATAGAACAGTAAGAGTGAAGACTTGAAGGAATTTCCAGACATAAATTGAATCTGAAAAATGTCATTCTTTTCACTATAATTGATGTAAAAGCTAAAAATAGTGATTTTAAATAATAGAAGAATATGAGTTCAACTTACGTTTGTTTTTGTGCACCTTTTTACTTCTGTTTCCTAAGCAATTGTGAGTGTCATCTAGTAATATTTGATACTTAGTGTGTCACACGCTGACACCTTGAGAACCACTGATCTGTAAGTTAGCAAAACTATGATTTATAGATAAATAATCCGTTTTTAAAACGGTTGTGATGAGTTTTGATTTCCATTTAACTTTAAGTCCCTCAACATGTTCTGTGAAGGAAATGAACACAAAATGAATCAAAACATGATCAAAAATGGTATTTTTCTCACTATTTGTGTTTATTTTATTACTTTATAAGCTACGTTCCTTTAGTTTATTCTGTTTGATAACTTCACAAGTGCCTGAGTACGGTCCACCTCTTAACTCCACTAAAACACCTCCTGTCCTGTTTTATATGAACTTAAATTATTGTTGTATTTTCTTATACTCAACCTAACTCAGATCATATCTATGCTAAAAAAAACACAACTAAAAAAAAATACTGTTTAATGTGTTTAATTTCAGTTGATCACAGTGTCACAGTGCATTACATAACATGGTTAAGGAGTTGTTAATACGTTATTTAATAGTTTATTAATGCTTAATAAAGCACTAAGTAACCTTAATAAAGGGACCCTTATTGTAATGTGTTACCAAAAACTAATACTTTAATTATTTAAAAAGTACCAAAGTGTCAAAGGGTGAAATATAAAACCTCTATTGGATGATCAGCGGATGACTAATATTTGTTGTATAATGTTTTTCTTGGTGCACGACTCCTTAAACCTTTTTGTCTGAGATCCTGCTTTGATCTTTTGGTGGATGTGCGCTGAAGATGAATTTTTAATTTGCTTTTAATAGATAAGTTGTATTATTATAGTTCTTTTTCTTCTTAATTATATTAACTGTGGTAGCAGTGGTGGTAAAAATATTTATATAGTATTATAATCATTCATAGAACAACCCAGTGTGCAATAGGAAACACTGTATAAAGATCCAGAGGCTCAAGGACAACAATCTGCAGCAATAAAGGATCAGACATCTTGGTGGATGACATCGATTATTGAAAACTTTGCTTATCTAAAAATAGTTTAATGCATGAAGAGAGAAAGCACTAATAAAAAGTCATTTCTTTTCAGTTTGTTTTCTCTTCCACCCCTAAGGGGCAGCAGAGAACTGCATTAAAGCAGCAACAAGACCAGCCGCTCAAACAGAAAAAGAACAGAGATATGTTTAAATAAAACAATAAAGAGATATTTCAGTTTAATTCTAAGTATTAGTGCATTTAGTTGTTTATGTTGTGTATTTTTTAACATATATTTGCAGAAGGAACAGACCTTATAACAAAACTTTTCCTCGTGTACTTGCATGTTTAATTTAGTGAGCACGTTTTTATCTTTTAGCAACCAGGTTGATGAGGCAGAGTTTCTGTGTGGGCTCCACGGTAGCAATCAAAACTCCTTATGTCTGGGCTTTAGAAGGAACAAAATAACACAATATTCAAAAACAGATATAACCGTATGCTTGCTGATAAGAAAAGCTCTTTGATTCAGGATAAGATTCAGAAAGAGAGCAGCTCTGTGATGTGAGCGGGAGCTGCAGGGCCAGACAGAGCTACATGAAAGTGGGAACTCTCTCCCACAGCTGTCAGCAGTTTTTAATGTGAACTTTGTTACTGATTGGCAGAGTCGGTCAAAATATTCCACCAAACTTCCAGGATTTGGTGTCTTTAACTTTCCCAGCTGCTTGTAAGAAATCATCCAGGAGGTTTTGTTTTATTGAGATTTTCTTTTCTTTTTTATTTGCAAACCTGTAAAATTGGCGTTAACTGTAATATAAAAGCACCAGTTTGCAAGTACAAAGCCTTTCTTGTGACCCAGCGAATGAAACTGTGTATTTTCCTCACACACAGGTGAGCTTCCACGTAGAATACAGTCATCTTTAGCCTTTACAAAGCACTGTAATTGAATCAAGCCATGATCTTTCATCCCCGTAGTTATTTTAAGACATGAATGACACAACAAAAATTGAAATGCACCGCCCTCCCCCTTTTCCATTTCAACAAAAGGTCAGAAATTCAATCACCACTGCCGCTATTGCAATAATAATGTACGTATGGGAAACAGCCACAGTTACTGACCACCAAATTCTTGGGCTGCCTGTGGTCATTTTGTCTTGCCTAAGAACAGAGGCGTTTCTCTCTGAAGTTATTCATTAATCCCAGCAGGCTGAACGGACGACCAGGAGAGCTTTTTCTTATCGCTTTATTTTTTAAAAATAATTATAGCCATTACTTAGTGCAACTTAAAATATTTTTTGCACAATTTGAAAATAACATTGTTTTATAAATGCTCGATTTGCTTTTACCATGATTGAAAAACTCAAATTTGACATCTTTTAGCGTCACATCTCGACGTTTCTAACTGTCAGATTCGTTGTTTCCGTTGAAAGAATGTAACAGGAATGAGAGCTCATAAATCTGGAGATAAGGATGTAAAGGAGAGGCAAAGTAACTGCAGGAGAGAGGAAATGTGGATTTGGAGAATGAGGTGAAGGAGTCGGGAGGAAGTGGAGTTCAGGTGAAACGAGCAGCCTCATTAATGCACCGTCACGGCTTTCATTAGCTCTCAGCAACAATGTGCACGATAAAAGAAATGTCTTAAAAAAACTGTACAGCTAAATATGATGGGTTTAAGTGTTCTGAAACTGTTGTATTTAGGAGTTTGATGCAAGAAAGTGATGCACATTTGGTAGTTTTATAAAAATAACTTAAACTTTGAGGTCAAACAAATCGCCTGCAACCCTTTTATAATTGCAAATAAAAGTCTTATAATATCCTCAAAATCAGTTCAACGTAAAGTCTTCTGCATGCATCGTGTAAAATATCTCTTTCCCTTTTGTAAAAATAATTGAAAAAATGTCCTTGTACTTTATTGAAAATGTCTTTTGCAAACAGCCTTTTCCTCCTGTTGCAAGGAAGAGACAAATGTTCCCTATTGTGATATTTTTTTCTTTGCCAGTGTGCTTGCCTGCATCAGGCATTTTTAAACCCTTGCATCTATTACCTTTCACCGGGTAAATACCTAATGCTGGAAACATTTGTCAACGTATGCAGCTGGCTGAACAGAATAGATTATTAGGAAGTGAGGGGAAAAACACATCGCTTCTCCAAACAAAGCAAAGCTCCCCATACAAAGCGTGTCTCTTTACCTCAGACTGCACAGAGAGCAGCACGAGAAATGCTCACTAACAGTCCACCGTATGTTTGGACCTGCAGACAAATTAATTTAAAGTGCACACAAGAAACTCTGTCATTACACAACTTGAACAATAAGCAAAGAGCAAACAGATTGTGAATTGCGGGTCAGAGGTTACGACGTGTGCATGCATGTGTGTGCAAAAGGTGCAAGTGATGAGTTGTGCATAAGGAATTTATGTGGTTTGTATTGTGGTGTTTACATCAAGCCTCATTAGAGATTTATAGCTGACGCAGTGCAGCTCGTTCACTCAGAATGCAGAGGCCAATACATTGGAAATCTACAAGCGTGAAAACACTCAGCGTAAATTACCAAAGGAGAGTAAAAAGATTACAAGTTACTAAAAAAGAAGATGGGGTGAAGGGGAAAATGTAAGGTGTGATAAGGAAATCCAGGTGCTTTATTTAAATGTGTTCTTCAATCATCAAATAAAGTCATTTACAAGTCAGTGCCCATAAATATTTGCACTAATAATAATGATTTAAAGGGACACTTGGCAGATTTGCTTGCTTTTAGCACCCCCTAGTGTCCGTTATTAATTTACTGTGATTAAAAGCAAAAATGAAACGTATCTCCTCGCTGTGCGTTTGTCTTTTAACACCTTAATCTAACTGCTGAAACGTCTCCTCAGCCTTCATTAGTGTCTACAGGAGCGGTTCATCACTAAATCAAACAAATCAGCTGTGTTCATGATCTAAAACATGCAGGAAACATGCTGGAAGCAGACTGCAGCACCAGGCAAGTCAGCTCCTTTTTCTAACAAGTCCAACAGATTGTACCGTCACTCTGAAGTTGCAAGTGCGGTATTCTGGTCTGAGTGACATTTCATACTGCACATACTGGCTCAAGAGAATGATTTAAAAATATGAAAAAGTTGCGTAGTATGCCTTCAAAAGTATAAGCTGCAGAAATGAGTATAAAGCAGATTAAAGTATCATTTTTGGTCCTTGGTGTGTGAAGAAGACAGCAGAAGCTGTACGAAGGTCACCTTATAGTTTAGTAAAACATTTTAAAGTTTTTGAAATTTGCACAAAGACCCAGCCGCCGGCCAGAGTCCTCTGTAGCAACGCCGCTTAAAACGAGATTCTCTGTAGTAAAGAAAATCTAAAAACATCACAAGTATCCCCGTCTCCTGTTAGGTCCCGTGGCCAGTGTTGTGCAAACAGCAGAAAGTTGCGGCGTGTGAAGGGTAATGGGACATCCAACGCCAGGGGACAGCAGGCGACAGAGTCACACACCGCAGACGAAAGAAAGATGAAGTAATCTCAGGAAACAAGTAGACACACTCCACTTCGAATTTCGCCCCAAACGAGATTAAAGTGACATTATTCTATGAGAGTGTGGCAACAGTATTAATCTTACACATAGAGGCAGAGGCTAGATAAACACAGGCTGGCTGCAGCAGTATGGGAGCACATTCTTTATTTTGTCAGCATGTAGCGAGGTTCAGAAGTAGCTGTGAGAGCACCATCATCTCATTTTGTAATGCACTGATGGGACCATTACCTTCTATGGAGCATTTTGAAAATACCTCTGAGTTAAATGGAAGTATTGTGGATTAATGCAGAGTTTATTAATGCTAAATATTGTAATTGTGTTTGCTGAAGAATCCCTTTTACTTAAAAATAGTTTATTTAAATGTTATCCATGTAAAGATCAATAATTTTTATGCTGTTGATTCAAAATTTCTGCACATAAACATTTTTGTGCTTTGAAATTCATGAATAAAAACAACTAATAATGCAGCTTTTGATATTGCATCCATGCATGTTGGTTGATTCAGTCAATATTTGCACCTTTTACTGTCAAACACATGAATTAGTTTGTGCATGCACTACTAGAAATTAGAAGTCGACAGATATTGGTTTTTCTTTTGCCGATATGTAGGAGACATGGTCAGCCGATGGCCGATATGTACTGCTGATTTTTATCGGCGATATCTAGACATTTTCAACCATATTTTTATGCTAAAATGTCACTAATAACATCAGTTGATGCACAAAACCTCTGAAGCTGAATCAGTTTTTGAATTTAACTGTTAAATCTTAACTTTGTGCACTGTTCAGTGTTAAAGTCAGACCGCTAAATAAAGTTAATTTAAATAATTTATTATGCCGAAGTTATTAGTGAATGTAAAAATACATTTAAATTAAATTCTGCAACACCACCAGGCTGCCCGAGGATGTGCCTGACTTTAAATCGGCTTTACTACGGACGAATATCGGCCGATGTATAAAAACAATAAACATCGGCCCGATATATCGGTCTACCCCTACTAGAAATGTGTGCAATTAGCTAACACGTGTGCGTATACACGTCTTAAATCTACAGTAAGTTTGTCCCGGATCCAAAGCAATCCCCACCCATGCCGTTTAGGAATTCCTCCGTTTCAAATCCACTAAATGAGCATTACATTGAGGTTTTGTTTGGAACCTGTTGCATAAAGAAGTTGGTCCCTAAAACCCCGCTGAGAAAGACAGAGCTTTAATGAGTGGGGTTTAAGCCCCTCCACCCCTCTACTCCTCCGCTCTCAGCTTGGTCTCCTAATGAGCCATCATCATGCAAAACTGCCAGCTTGATGCACATTAATTGGATTTTCACTTTTTCACCAATTAATCGACCAGCATTGTCATGTTGGCCAACCTCCGAGGGCTCCTAAGAAAACAGGGAAGCTTCCCCCTTTTCACTCTCACTGACTCTAATAGCCGCTGACTTGAGAGGGGGAAACATTTTTCTTTTCTTCTTTACAACCGAGATCAGCTATCTCATTATAGGCTTATGACATTTGTTGGAACCCATCCCTTTGTGGAGAGAAAACAGTTTGTGTGCTGCTCAGTTGAAGCCTTTTACAGTTTGTTAACCTGCCTCTGCCGGTGCCAGGGACCCCGAGGGGAGAAGCCTGATGTGCAGCGAGTGACTTAGATTCCTTGTGCCCTAGAGGACAGACCACAGGGTTGGGGAGTGCAATCCCACGCCACCTTGTTCAACAAGCACCAAAACAAGCAACGAATGCAGCCGCGGCATTTCACAACAGTGATTTGATATGTTGACACATCAGCTGCGTTTCGAATTCAGCCAGGGGGATTTTCGCTCACATAAATCCGTTGAAGTTCAAATCTACTTGAAAAATGTGCAATAGGACAAGTGTTTGAGTCGCCCTGCTGGGTTTAATCCTAGAGGAAGGAGAGAGAGAAAAAAAAAACAGCTAACATGACCTTTAGTTAATGAGCAACCAAAAACTGATATTTGGAGGGCGGATACTAGTTATGTGTTTTTCATTTTTAAACTGCATCCCAACGTTGGATGTTTAAATATTAACATTTTGATGCTAATTCCAGACAGATCCATGGTGAAGACAGGAGTAGTGGTTAGAGCAACAATAAGAAAAAACAGCAAACTTTTATAATTATGTTCAGGGGTGGTTCTAGAGGAGTCCAGGGTGGGCCAGTGCCACCCTGACAACTAGCTTGGACCCCCCTGTACCCCCCTGAAGGTAAAAACAAATGTTGACACAAATTATTTCATGTTGTTACTGAGATAATTACCTCGAATATCAAAGTATTTTTTTAGCTAAATAGTTATATAATAGTTAAAATTTGAAATACCTAGTTTTTTTCTCAAAGGCTATCATCTAGAGTAAAATGTATTGCACCTTTGGTAACACTTTATTAATGTTACGTGCATAATTAAGCATTAATAAACAATTAAATAAAGTATTCATAATTGCTCACTCATCCGCTGTGGTCTCATGCGGAAATGCGGCTTTTTGATATAAAGTTTCTCTTGTTTTTGAATACAAATGTTTTTTTAAAGTATTTGTTAGAAATAAGTATTCGTAAAAAGCACATTATTTGTACCTTTCCGAATACCGTACTAGGGTATGGCTCCACCCCTAATTCATATATACAGTATATAAATTATATATATATATATATATATATATATATATATATATATATATATATATATATATAAGATTTACTTGTGTCGACTCGCCAACTCGTCATCAGTAATTCCTCAAACGATCGTCCAAACTCTGTGATTGACACCTCATATAAGCGGATGTCTAATGCTATTGGCTAATGCCGAGCGATGCTCAATTCAAATTGCATGAGGCTCTAGTGGACGGGGGCGAGCTTAGCGAAAAAATTGATGTGTTGCCTACATTATATTTCTTTTTTATTGATTTGAAAAGCTTTTTTGATACGATTAATCACGACATATTACATTATATTACAGTACAGCAGGGTTAGGTCCTCTAGTGCCACCATCCAGGATGTTTTAGCTGTTTCCTTGCTCCAACACACCTAATTCAGTGGTTGAATTGCATGTTCACCAGGTTATCAAGCTCTGCAGAAGCCTGTTAAACACCTACTGATTAAAATCAGGTGTGTTGAACAGGGAAACAACTAAAACATGCTGGATAGCAGCAATCGAGGACCAAGATTGCGTACCCCTGCAGTACAGGGTAAGACTCCCACTTCCACTGAAAGGGGGGAAACTCTGGATAGCTGCTTTAAAGGCATGTTTGTAGTAATTTTTTAATTTACTTAATTATTTTTTTAAATGTTAGTCTAGAATAAAAGGAAAATAAAATAGAACCTCTCCTGACTCTGTTGCATCATGTTTCATATTTTACTAACTGGATAATCCTGCTATATAAGACATTACTGCCATTGAAGTTGACATAACATTATGACCACATTGTGAACCATAATACCTGCATCACAAACCACCTTTGGCTCATTTCTTGAACCACCACTTATAAATATACTGACTGTAATTGCAACTGTAAACATTTCATGCCTAATTTGCCACAAAAAACAAACAAGAGAAAAAAGTTCCAGAGTTTTGATAGACTGTGTTCTCTATAAAACAATTCCCCAGACAAATGTGTCAAATAAATCACACGTACCCTCATTGAGTAAAATACTGAAATTCATTTATTTGCTCCATTGGCAATATTAAACAGGTTATTATTGTGTCTGAAACACAGGATGGTAACTTCTTGCATCGGTGGCTTTTAGAGAACAGTGAGCGTTATTGATCCATCACTTTATTTTGACAATTATTTAATGTAATAGTTGTCTAAATGGTTGCGGTTTGATTTTTTAAGACCATTTATTCCAGCTTTCCACAAAAACAACAGCTCTACCGGGTCAATAAAAAGAAACTCTGTTGGCTATTCTTTCTAAAAGAGTTTTTTTTCTCCCTCAGCTGAAAATAAACCTCTCACTTTAATCAATAACAGCCCAGTCAGGAAGGTTGAAGGTTAGAGGTCAAACATTTATGGAACTTGTTATTGGATAATCAAGGGCAATAGCTTTAATTAATCGATGGAGTGTTCAGGAGGAGGAGTTGTTTATAGCGTCTAATGTGTTGCTTTCCAGAACCATGAAGGATTCCATTATTTATGTAAAAGTGTCCATTATGACACTTTGGGGGAAAAATAGGCGTATTTTAATACCATCAATGTTTAATCAAGCAGGGCTTCATTAATTCACAAAATTAATTGAGCTGATTTTTCTTATGTTCCTTTTGCTACCTTTACTTTGTGCTTGGATGGACATGTTTCACCATTATTGTCGTTTCCCATCCCTCCAAGGGTTGTGAGTTAATCTGCATGACCCTGCATTTGTCACATACTAATAAACACACAACCAACTGACTTTGGAGCCTGATTTGATCTCAGCAATCTAAGCAACCTTGGTTATCTGGAATAAGAATTGTCTTATTGAATGAAAAGTAACATTTTGTGTTTTTTGGGTCATCTTTTTGAAAATCAAATAAAACTTTAGATTCAACTCTTTATTTATGATTTATAATTATTTCAGCTCTTATGAGACATCAAACCACCTCCAGCTCAAAAGAATGGATGAGTTTACTCATAACCAGGGGCGCTTCCAGAAGATTTTGATGAGGGTGGCCAGATGGGGTCAGAGAAAATTTGGGGTGGCACACCAAATTGGTCCTTGCGGTAACTCTGGGAGAGTTTAGCCTGTGGCGATACATTGCATGCTCCCTTTTTTTTTATTAAAAAACAATATGCATCAAAACACTTCTTCAAATTTGAGAAATACAAAAATTTCAGAAAATCACGTTTCAGTTATTTTAAATGTTATTCAAAATTTTATTTTAGAATTTTAATTTTTTTTTATAATACGTCTGTTGCTGTCTTCACAAAAACTATGGAGATATCAACTTTTTTTAAAATGGTGAGCAGCAGAAACATTTTTTAAAATTCTGATTATTTATTTATTCATTAATTGTATACTTTTTTTTCATTGGGTTTTAAACTTATGTCTTGATTAAATAAGATACATTTATGGTGTGTGTGAACATTAAAATTACTTCCCTGGACACTGGTCTTCCCTGGAGTGGCCAGCAATTTTCTGGGGGCCACCCCTGGCCACCCCTTGGGGGCGCCACTGCTCATAACTGATACAATTAATGACATTTAACTTGTAACATTGTGGCTTAAGTCATATTTTATTCACCAAAACTCGAGTTCTTCTGTGGTCGGCTGAATTTATGCGACACAAATCAATACTAGCAAGTGCTAACAAGCTGTCATGTCATTTTCTGAGCAGAAAGGCAGATTTAGCATTTCAGGTCAGGATTGATGGAGTTGATCTGACTCTTGAATCCAGAAATCTATGAGATCACTTCAGCCAATTAAGGGAACATTTTGCCTTCAGAAATATTTTAACTACAATTTTTACTTTTGTAAGAGATTTTAAATTTGATTTTGATTATAATAAAAATAATAGTAGTAGTAGTAGTAGTAGTAGTAATAATAATAATAATAATAATAATAATAATAATAATAATAATAATAATAATAATAATAATAATAATAATAAACTAATTTACTGCAATTCATGTCCCAAATTTCTATATAAATTATCTAAATATTAGACCAAAATCCAAATACTCAAAAGAACAAAAAGATCCTTTGTAAAAATTTTTTAATTGTGTCAAAATTGTGGTCCAATCAGCTGTCCAGTGATGATGATAATGGATTTTTTAAATTATTATTATTTTTTTTATTGTTATTGACTAATTAAGATATTGTAAAACAGAAATCATGCCAATAAAAAATGTATGGAATATGAGCCTAATATGGGCTAATAGCTGCTTTTCCCTAAATGATTAAAAATCAACTAACACATATCATACAAACATTCTAAATGAACTAAAATTAGCATTTCCTTCATGCCTCTGAGATAAATAAACAAACGAATGCTAAAGAACACAAAAACACACAAATATAATACAACACCATCGCGTCTGGTTGAATGAAAACAAAAGTTTCACTCAGGGAACATTTTGGGTCGAAGACAAATGAGAAAGGATAACACCTGAACTTGACTTTGATTTTAAATACCTGTTCACAACACCTATACATTTATTTACTGTTCATGAAATGTTTTAAATTGTGATTGTCTCAAAAAGTGACATTTTGTCGTCTTTAATAATCTGACTTGCAAATATTTTGTGACAGTACAATTTTATCAGTGGACTAAATTAGTTATAATTTTGTTTTTCTTGACATTTCGTGGAATAACGTAATTCAAACGTCAGCTGCATGGATGGTGGACAAACGAGAGGCTTGAACTCTCTCACAACAAAGAGAAAAAATGGCGGAGGTGTCCCAGTTATCCTGCAGTTAAAGACTTCCTGTGCCCCTCTGTAACGTTCGGTCCATCTCCCTGCTGCTGGTTCCTCTTCACACACAGTTTTTCCAGGGTATTTCTCGGTTAATTAACAGATTAGTGGTGTGGGGCAGCTCCGAAGTTCAGGGGTCAAGACTAAACCCTCTAACTCAGTGGATAATCAGTGGCAGGTGGGTCCACGCTTCTCCTGTTGCCCCTCACAACCTCCTCCCTTCTTAACTTGACTTGTGGCAGAATAAGCCTCCCCGCTGCAGAGGCTAGCAGCGCTCTTGACTCCGGCTTCTGTTAATGCACCTGAAAGGGAGAAAAGAGATGGAGCCAGGTGGAGGGTGATGGATGTGAAAAGCAGAGACCGACTTTTCAAGCGAACCACATATTTACTAAACTCACCAGTGGGACTCAGCTAGGCTGAATGGGATAGAGACGACCGGACCGCAGGCCTGTTTTTAACATTATGAAATAAGAAAGGAGACAAGTACAAAGAAAATTAGGGTTTGAGTCCTATTTTTTTTTCTTGTCTGCAGTCACTCCCATATTCCATTCCAGGTTCTGCTTGGTGGAGAACTCCATTGTGAAGCTGTGAATGGGAGACTTTGGGAGCGTCTCTCCTTCGGTTAATTAGGAGCGGCCAGCGTTTCCGCGCCCCCGAGAGCCCCTCCATTATTATTTCCTCACATTCTTTTGCTAAAGTTAACCCCAGTGCCTTTGCTCAAACTTCAAAGACTTTTGGCAAAGAAGAAAAGAAATCGGGAAAAAATTGTGGAAATTTCTAAATATTTGGATGCTGCAAGGTTCTGAAACACATTTCTATCAGACATGTTCACTGACTCTAGAAATAAAAAGGTTACAAATTCAAAAGGAGTGTCATATTTAGGAAAAAAAAATAGTGTGTCAGCAGATACTGCACAAACATTATGGAGATGCACAAAATGTGCATTACTGAAGCACCCTCGGAAAGCTCAAATATACCTCCCCTGTGTCTGTGCTGCACATCAGCCAGTGAAGAAGTCCTGGGGTGCATTCTACCACTGCCCAGCAGGCATCCATTTGCTGGAAAAAAATCACTTTGCCTCATTAGCTACACACACTCTTAGTTTGTCACAATGCCTTTGCTTGAGTCCTGCTAACAGAGGCATCCCTCCCCTCCTCCTTTAGGTGGAGAGACTTTATGGGCCAGAGGCACAGTTTTGGTGAGTGAGGCCTTTTCTTCTTACCCTCTCCTCGCTGATTTAAGGGTTGTAATTATCTTTTGCTGGGGGAGGCTGTAAATTGGATTAAAGTGGAGGGTCTCGGCTGAGTGGATCCCCCCCCCCTCGCCTCCACCGGCCCTCCACCTCCCTCGCCATCTCACCACTCGGTGGGCCACACGCTGATAAAGTGCGGAAAACCGGATTTGGATTCAGCCTCTGCATTCATGGCTTCCTGCCGGAAAAAATGAAATTTTCCAACAGAAGGGGCCAGTATGCCCGTGGTATCTGTCCATGTGGTGTGTTTCATCTGGCCTCACTCTTCCAGAAACACCATTACCTACGTTATCTGTGTGAACCAACTCAGCCTGACTGGACTAGCAGACCTGGCCAGCGACCGTCCCCACAGTCTCAGACCATCTCAGCATTACAGCTCCCTTGTAACGCTGCCAGATTTAGAATTGTGGTTAATTTAATTTAACTTGCAGCTATTTATACAACGAAACACTGGAAACCCTAAAACACTGAGAATAAATCATGAATTGAATGATCATTTGTTATTATTTCATGTTCTGATCAAACGTTTAATATCAGAGAGAAAAGATTTCCTGTTAAAATGAAACTTTGGAAAGCAAAAAGATAAGATGACTTTTTGGCTCTGAAGTCCTTTTCTTGGTAATCGTAAAATTTTAATCCTGTCGCAGAATGTCTCCGGGTCTTTACGGATTGCTGGGATACTGGTGCGTGAAATGGCAAATCTACCTTTTCAAATGATGTCAACCCTGTTTTCACTGGAATACCAAACCTCTCAGCTCATTTTAAATACAGTATTTGCATTGAATCAACTTAACTTTAAAACTTGTTTTTTTATTGATTAGATATAATCTTGCAACAAATTGTTCAAAATAAAAAAAAGCATACTTTTGTTACATTTGTTTACTTTTTTAATTTCTCATTGCCAGATCTCTGTGTTTATTTGGGGGGGGGGGGGGGGGGTATTGATCCAGATGACTGTGACTGACATTGCATTCAGTGTTTGATTAAAATGTCTGGTTGTTGTTTGTGGTCGGCCGTTTAGTGTCAGTAGACCTTTGGGAGCTGCTGCAGATGATGATTTTTATGACCCATCGACCACAAGTGGCTACAGAAACCACAGATTAGCTAACTGCTGTAAAT
This sequence comes from Aphyosemion australe, assembly GCA_006937985.1. Taxonomy (NCBI): domain Eukaryota; kingdom Metazoa; phylum Chordata; class Actinopteri; order Cyprinodontiformes; family Nothobranchiidae; genus Aphyosemion; species Aphyosemion australe. The sequence continues at coordinate 1,154,893 of SSNS01000152.1, read as the reverse complement.
GCTGCTTGTTAGAAAGGGTGACGTTTGATTGTATATTAGATTTCAAAATACTGAAATATACGTTATACATTCTTCTCACTTTGAATAAAACAACTTTCTTTTTTTGGGGGTCTGTTTTTGGTTCCATCCTAAAACTGTGGAATAACAGCGTTGCCCATATAGATCCCATATGGGACCCACCTATATGTGCTGGCTGGGAATTAATTATAATTAATGCGTTAAATTCTCACCCCTAATCAAACATATTAACGAATCTTATTTTCAAAAGTGTTTTTTTAATATATTTTGATATTTCATTGGTGCAACTGTACAGGGAAATCTTCTAAAACAACAAACTCCTTATATCTATTTGAAACATCTAACTTTTTCTTTCAAACCAAAATTCCAACAAGAACAAATATAAAGTTGCACAAAGGTTTAGTCAGAGGGATCAGACTACAGAGAATGTTCCCAATTTTTGTCACCATGACTGAAACCCGAGGAGACTTTATTGTTTGTCTCATTCATGTAAAATGTCAACGAGTTTCCCAACAGGCACTTAGAGAAGATCAGTGGACCCTCAAAGATTCATGAAGGAAAATAACCTTTGAGCTCTACGTGGGGATGCTGCTCAGCTGAGCCAGTCGATCATAACACTTCTAATGATTTAACCAAATAGCTTTGGCATTTTGTGGAGAAAAAAAACCTAAATGTGATTCAGAAGGACATAAAAACACAAGAAAACATCAGCAGCCATTTAGGGTTTACTTACGCCTTCAAGCTATCTACAATAAACGCTCCAGCTAAAGTCCACACAGAGTGCAATCTTGCCTCTTTGGTGTTAGTTAACAGTGTGGAAGTGTTTTTCATTAGGAGCTAGAAAAACAGAGCTGCAGTTATCAGGGAGGCTCCTCTTTTGATGTTTCCTCAGCCTCCCAGCCCGCTCTCTGGTTCCTGCTCTCAGCCACTGAGATAAATGGGAGGGAGTGCTGTTAAGAGGAGATTCTTCAACACAGTGGGAGCTCAGAACCGTCACTACAAGTGTTTGCCTAAGATATGGATTGTTTGTTGTACTCCCCTCAACTAATTCATTTATTATTATACACAAGAAATATGGTCGAGAAAACATGAAGGTTTTATTTTTCCCGTGAAATACATCAAACGCTATCTGCCTTTTGTGTGAAGTATTGGAACGAGTTAATAAAATTATTTTATTCTAGTAATTTTATCTTTTAGGTTATAAAATATAGTAATTAATTAGGTGAAGCTGCTACATCTGATGATTAAAGATTTAATCGTCAATTTCTTATTTAATTAAAAACATGAACTGAACCTTTAGAACAGTGGTTCTCAAAGTTGGGGTCGGGACCCCACTTTGGGTCACCAGAACTACACAGAGGGTCTTGAGATGATTTCCAGAAGTTGAAATAAAATTGAAAAACAAATGTTGAAGCTTTATTTCTAGCTTAATTGTATAAAAAAACAATTGTGAACATGAGCTGAACCCTTGAATTATTTCGCTTTTTAAGGCCTTGTCCACACGTAGCCGGGATTTTTAAAGCGAATATCTGCCCTCCCAAAAAATAGCGTCCACACCACCTCGTTTTTAGACAAAACTCCATCCACACGTAACCGCATAAGTGCATTGTTAAGCACATTCATAGGCATGCCAGACCTGTAGGTGGCAGTACTTCCCCCAAATCATTTTGTCTTCCTGCTCACCTTCAACAAAACATGAAACATGGCGCCTAGCTTGCTTGTGTGGACCGATAAGGAGGTAGAAATGCTCTTAAATGTAGTTTTGGAGTAGAAAGTCAACAAGCGTCAAAAATTGATAATGTGAGCACAGCTCAGAGGGCATCCATGTTGTAGTGTAAACAAAGGTCGCACATGGGCCGTTAGCATTTTTGTTGCAGACAGTCAGTGCGTTTACATGTGCAGTATCAACATCTAAGTTGATCCTGGTCAAACTTATGAAAATAAGCTGCAAGTCTTTATTTCGTTTACATGCGCTTTAGAAAACCGACCTCTCAAATGAAGTTCGTTCCACTCCGGTAAAGTAGGTGGCGACATGCGCCCTTTCATGTCGGGCATTGTTCCGGTTAGCTTGTAGCAACACAACTTGTAAACGAACGCTGGCGGGAGTAAATGAGATGGAATTGAAACAGGATATGCACCGTGGATGAAATAATGGACAACAACGCTGCAGCACAGCTTATTGGTACGTACTGCACTGTTAGATGTTGTTACGCGTGTTACGTTTTGGCGGTGATATTATCAGACGAGGGCTACTGCGGCCGTGCCACTTCCGGAACGCGAGCGTCTACTCGGTTCAGCTCGGCTAACCCGTTCACATGCAGAAGGAAGTCAGATAACTACCGCATTATCTGGGTGCTTCAGCTCGATTAGAAGAAATTCACCTTCAGCCAGACTAACGCGTTTACATGCATTTAAAAAAAAACAATGTTAGTCTTTTTAGGGCAAAAGTTCGGTTTTCTGATGCGCATGTATACGCACTGAGTGACGTTGTGAAACCTAAAACTCCGGTTATTTCTGTCCACACAGAAACGCTGAAAACGAAGAAAACGCAAATCTTCACTTTGGCCAAAGTTTTTAAAAAGATTCATTTTCGTTGCAGAAATCTGCGTTTTCGTGTGGATAACAGGCGGAATCGTAGAAAAATATCTTTGTTTTGAGAGATACCTGGCTACGTGTGGACAGGGCCTAAGCTTGTTTGTGTTGTCAAATCAAAAATTTCTGGGGTCACACGCCTTGATAATTTGCTATTTTGTGGGTTTGAAGCTAAACGTTTGGGAACCACTGGTCTAGAAGAGCGTTTGAGCAATCCAGGTCTCAGATTTGTGTCAGCTAATGAGAGCGTTTAATCTGTGTGTTTATTAGACAGCAGTCCGAACCGCCTTTCATCTTTAATTTCCTGCCGTGTCATTTGAAGACAAAGATCAAACGGAGGACAAAGTGACCCTCCGCGCTCTCGACTCCTCCTTGGAGAGTAACGGACCCCCACCGCTCACTCCGCCTGACCCGATCTCCTTCTGCTTCCTCTTCTCACAGCCCCTGCTCCACAGGATGGCCCTAAAAAGGTAAAACTTATCAGGGCTATTTGTCTGCAATGAGCCTGTTCATCCTGCGTTACTGATTAGCGATTGACTCGGGAACCATTAGTATGTATTTGATTCTGTCATTGACGAATGCCTTGTCACTCCCTGATACTTAATGTTTTGTTCGAGCGACTGTGATTCGGTCACGCTGTCTTACTCCCCTTTTTAATTTGTGTTTTGACTTCTTCTGGATCTCCTTGGTGCAACGGCCATCCAGTTAGCCTCTCCTTTCTCATCAGAAGACTCTGATTGCCAATCTGTGTGATCCTTGTCAATCAAACATCTGTTGGTCGTGTTTTGTCCACTGCTGCACCTGCTGACCTCCAGCTGACCTGCAGAATAAGCAGTGAGGCGGGAAACTACAGGAAGCAATTTACTCTCCCAAAGCTACCTTGGAAAGGGAGAACCAATCACGGCTCTGCCTGAGTGTCCATTTTTGATTAAATGTACTCTCAAGCTGGCTTCTTATGTTTGATTTTCTTTCGTTTTAACTGCACCCACAGTGTTTCATAGGCAAAAGGGGAGGTAAAAATTCTCCCTTCCAAATGGATTGCAATTTCCCCCCATTTAGCACCTGAAGGTAATTAGCTTGAAGAGATTGCAGAGTGAGAAACACGTTCATGGAACATTAACTCTCGCACATTCTCCAGTTGCAGGGAATTAATAGGAAAGATTAAAGTTTAAAGAGAGCAAATGCCATTAGCTCACAAACCCTTTTCTGAGGGGCTGCAGCAAAAACACACAAAACCATTTTTAGAGTACATCAAATCAAAACAAAAGATGAATGTTGCATGCAGAATTTTACATGTGCATGTGTGTTTATGCATGTTTTGAAATGTGCCTGCAGCCGTATATTGCTCTCTTAATGAGGTTTTGCGCGTCCTTCATCACGCTAATGACAATCCCAGCATGGACCGTATTTAAAAGCAAGCAAACAAAAACGTAAATACTAAAAATAATCATCATCAGTGTTGATTCTGAGACTTGTTGAAGCAAAGAAGCGAGATTTTCCTTTCATTTCCAAGTATCTCTATATGTATCTAATCATTTATTTCCATCATACATTGAGTTTTCATTCTGTTATACTTTTTCTCCACTTATTTGCCCATTTAGCCATTCATCCATCAATCTATCTACCTTAAGGAGGATAGAGGGGGAGATGGCAATTGCCAATGAATTTTTAGCGGCCATCCCACTCAGAGATTCCATCATAGCTGGAAAAATTCTGTGAGGTTAAAAAAAAATGAAATTGAGACATGGTAGAATTTATTGCCCAGAAAATTCCATTCTACTATCTGATTTGAAAAGTCCAGTCCTCCTAGCTTCAGAAAATCTATTTCCTCACATTTTAATACCCCCGCGTAGCAGTCCTCATAATTCATTCGAGTGTGTTAAGCTCAGTTTTATTAGATCTGAAACAAATTTTGGTGAGGATCCTATAGGTCATTAACCATGGAGTAATTTTATCCTTGTTTCCCTAATGATGCCATAATGGTGAGTGAATTTCTTAACTAAAGACCAAAGAACATTGTGAAGGTCAGCTTCATCTGCGGGCTCCTTCAAGCGCTTCTCAGAGAGATTGGAAAAGGCGCACATTTTTGAGGAGTCATTAATAACCTTAAAGCTGAGAGCCTATTTGCGATCTTGCTCTCTACCTTTTAATTTCCCTGCTTTTTGCTACTCTCTCTCTCCCTTTTTCTGCTGTTCTTTTATCACCCTCGTGCAGAAAGCATGGAATGTTGTGGGTGTGTGTACCAGTTTGTGTGTGTAAATGGGTTAGAGAAAGTCAAAGAAAAAGAGGGAGAGCAGAAATGGTAGTGCAGTGACATACAGATCCCAGATGTGATGCTGCTATAATTTGAATTTTATGCCTTTGTTATCGCTTTAATCATTTTCTTTATTCGTTTTGTTTCAGTGGTCTGGGAGAGACACCTGATTGGGTAAACCACCCAGGGACCCATTTTTATTTGGAATGTGGTGGAAGGTCTAATTAGAATTTGAATTTTGCTGAGCCTTGAAATGGCTGGTACTTTATCCTGATCGCCTTAGATATTGTTCCAAGTCAATCATTTGTCATCGCAAAGCATGCTGGGAAGGCTCTGCTAATGAAGCTCCGCATTTGTTCGCCATTTTTTTTGCTGCCCTGGCATTTTTGTCCATTTAGCCGGCCCGATGTAAAGACGCCAGTGGTTATATATCCACGTTACGACACCGAGTCTGGTGTCACATCCATCTGAGCTCTGTCACCGCTCGGAGTCTGAAAGGTGAAGAAGATCTAAAATGAAGAGTACGTGCCATTTTTTTTTATCATAGAAAATGTATTTTAAATTATAAAGACAAATAAGAAACAAAAAATCTAAAATTTGATTTAAATACATTTTCATGTGATAATCTTTTTACATCCACAGTCTTAGTGACTTTTAGTATAAGTTGTTATTAAGTTACATTAGGCCTTATCAAAATTAAATATCATTTAAATTTTTGGCCACATTTAAATTTGAAAACATTCAAGTTGAAATATTTTATTATATAGCACATTTATTGCAATAAATAACCAGAGTGTTATTAATAATGAGCCCATGATTAAGGTAGCTTTGGGTATACTGACAATAAAGGACAATACTATTCTATTCTATTCTATTCTAACAATCAATAAATATACAAAGAATTCACAGGTTTTTTCCTCCAGCAGCTAAAAAAATAAATATTATTTATTCTATGTAAGTTTTAACTTTTACGTCAATAAATAGTTGAAAAGCATATTTTTGAGCATTACTTAAACTATGTCTAACTTATAAAATATTCTAAAGCTATTTGTTTTCATCAGTTAACATTAGGGTTGCGTAATAAAAAAAACAAAAAATGTTTATGTTTAAAATTGATGTTGCTTATTTGAATCAAATCTTTTACTGTCTATAAAGTTTAACATTATACAGCATTATACAGATTAGAACTGTTATGGTGAACAAGCTAGGTTTTGAATGCAAATATGGTCACGGAACACTCACCCCTCCCCTTGGGTTTATTCCCTGAGACGCTTCTGCCAGACACGGAAACCTGCGATGCCGTACAAAATGAGATAGCGCTAAACACCAGTTGCCGTTTTCTAGGTCCAAACGTCTTTTGTTGTCCGTGACTTCAAATGGTAATTTTCTTTTTGGGACTCTGGTAGTTTGTCCTAAAGTTGAAGTGGTAGCAGCCAGCTGTTTCTCCTTCTCTAATATTATTGAGCAGAAAACCTCTCACACCAGTGGTGTTCTGTTGCTAAATATGTGTGTGGAATGAATAGAGGACCCAGGGAAGTGCTGCAGTTTGGCGAGACCGACAACCGGATGGTCCAACGGTTGCTTTCAGTCCGAAACGTGTTATTAGCAGAGATTTTTAGACAAATGCGAGAAAACCACTTTAGTAATTTTTTGTCTTTTTTTAATCTCCACAATATATTTATAGCTATACATTAGAACATTGTTAAAGTGATTGTGTGTATTTTTCCTGGCAATAGGGGGCAGTACATACCTAAACCATTGCAAGCAAGCAGAATTTTTGTGTTCGAGTAAGACCTTATCTACGGATGACCATTAAGCCTGGGACACACAGGAGACAGACGCGCCGTGTCACGCCTGCACCGTCATTTTAAAAAGAAGCCATTAGAAGCCATGAGAGTGGCTACACGGGGAGCGCAGCGTCGTGTCCCAGAAGCGCCGGTCCGCGCAGAGGCGCTGAAGATAGGCGCCATTTCTATTTCAAGTGCTGCGGCGCGCCGTGGAGCGGCTGTTTACAACAATGTGGAGTACTTTACAACAGACGTTATGACGCGGAACGGCGTTACGGCACAAACCCAAACACCGGCATAAACCCAACCGCCAAAACATGGACGAGGAGCTTTTTATTGTTGAAGCTGAGAAGCATAAGATATTGTACGATCCTAATAGATAGCGTACTTACCCATTTTGAGTCTCACAAAACACAGCGGCAAGTCTGAACACGTATAAACAAAACAGTCACGTTCCACTTCCTGTTCTCAAGTCCCGCATGATGTTGTGACTATCGCGTGACTTTCCAAGAAGCGTTCAGTGGCGCGGCGCTTCCTGTGTGACCATTTGACTTCCCAAAACCACGGCGCTTCCGTGGCGCAGCGCGTCTGTCTCCTGTGTCCCAGGCTTTACACTATAAAAAGAATAACCTTACTCAAATTAAAAAAATTGATGTCCTATTTTCACATCCAAAATATTTGACTTCACAGAAACTAAATTGAATCACTTTATATGACCTGATTCTTTTATATTGATGTAAACCATATTACTTCACCAAACCTGAATTCTTTGCTTTGTTCCAAATAAATTTCTTCACATACAACACTGACAAACGCCAGTTACCTCAAGCCTCACAAACTAGCTAACAGCCAGTGAGAGTGAGACACAAAGCGCTGCTTTCAGAGATTGTAACGTGAACCTCCATCTTACATTGAAAAGCGGCACGGCACAGCGGCGTCATTCCTCTGACTGATCTCCTCTGGTGCCAACATGACATAACAAGTAACGCCACATTTACAACAGGGAATGACGTAATAAATAAAAACAACACAACCCCCCACAAAATAAACACGCATAAAGACCCCAAAATAGAACAAAATAACTAAGAACATGGCTACCCATAATGCACCTTGCTCACTTGCGCATCAGAAAACCAAAGTATTGCCCTTAAACGGCACGTCAGTTTTTTTAAATGCATGTAAACGCGTTAGTCTGGCTGAAGGTGAACTTCTAATCGGGCTGAAGCACCCAGAAAATGCATATGCAAATGCATAAATTATTATTTGCTGTACATTAAAAGAAGTATATGTTTTAAAAGAAATCAAAAAATTTGTGTTGTGTGCTTTAATTGATGATTAGTTCCATACAAGTCAAAAGTGATGTTTTGAAAATCAAAAAGAAAGACTTTCACAATCAAATCAATGATTTTATTTTGCTTTGAATAGCAGTTATTAGATTGAATGAAAAGCTGCATGTTAGACTTTTTGCAGTGTAGGGTCAAAAATCCCTGGGAGATTTTCCCAATTTTCGAGTATTTCGTCAGATCGTTCAACCTCCAGCAAAATGACAATCAGATTTCCTTTCATCACTGGCAACGAGTGAAGAGGTAAAAGTTTAAAACAACAACTTTTATGAATGTAATCGCTTGTTACAAATTTGTAGATGCGTTTTGTCCTCACGGGCTCCCGTAAAAGGAAACATTGCGTCTAATATGGCGTCGCCAGAGACTTAGACCCACACCGATGTATTTTAGACCCAATTTTTATGGTTATATGTTACAAAGCCACCAATATTTTTCAACAACTGGGCATCATTTAATTCAATTTCAAAGACATTTTGATGGATATTTCCAGAGATTAATGGTAAAAACTACACATTGTCACTTTAAGAGGCACGAAAAAAATGTTTTAAGCTCATTTGTTTTCCAAATTTGCCATTGCAGCTTTAATTAGTTAACAGAAAACTTTGGTGAGAGCACACACACACGCACACACCAATGTGTGTGTGTGTGTGTTTTCTCTCATTTAGACGGATTTCTCTGGAGGACAGGAGACTACTAGCTGTCCTGTATGTTGCCGTGTGAACAGGAAGAGGTAATGGTGTTTTGTCACAGCTTATCTGGGTTAATGTGTGTCCCACTCTCAGGTCCCCTCCGATGCATTTTATTTCCAGAGCGACTCCTTTGGAGAGATTAGAGTCGACAGGCGTTAACATTTAGAAATGTACCCATAAATAGCATTCATGGCTGCTGATGTGCTGGTTTTTTTTTTTTTAGGTGGGAAACGATGACGCGTGCAGCAGGTAGGCGTTCAACAGTGGAATACTTTAACTAGCAGGTAAAAAGTACATCCTGATTGTGAAATTCTTTTATTATCCAGGAAAATAGCAAATAGATGTTTTTTTTAATCTTTCTCATTTATGCAAATTGTTTCATTCTCAGTTATTTAATAAACTGTTTTTCCTCAGATCTGCTTGAATGAGCAGGTATCTCTTGGCCGCACACATGGGACTAGCTTTTTCTGTTAATTGCTTTTAAATGTAATTGAAACTGAAGTTGGGGAGAAAAAAGTGTGGAAAGCCTGCTTTGAAGTCCTTTGAAATAAAATAAAATTCTTCTGACAAGATGATGGATCACCTGTAAGTCTACCTGACACTGAAATTAGGGTTTTTAATGACAAGCTGCCTCCTCCTAGATGCGAAATTCAAATTCCCTCCCTGGTCTCCCTCCCTGTCGTCACCTGTCCCTTTGACTCGCGTGTACGCCGAATGCAGGCACTTTGTCTTTGTCACTGGGAGCAGGACAATGTTTTTCACCACCAAGCTTTTGTATTAACCAATCTCATATGGAACTGAGGACATAGCTCATTGAGCACCATGTTGTTGTTATGTGAGCATATTTTTTCCTTTCATAGGGACCAGCCGCAGAATTTTCATCTCTGCTGTAGCTGCCTTCTTGTTTTTTGTACATCATTAGAATAAATTTAAATTTCTGCAGGTTTACAATGAAAATTTGAAGAATTTTGATGAGAAATATTTACAAAAAAATCCATAAATCAAAGTGATGCTGATCTCAGTGACAGATGACAATGACGTGGTGTTACCTGTGATCAGGTGTGGCACCTTTCATGAACACCCACTTTGACTCGCTTGTTATTTCATGATACTCTGTTTCAGTGGGAGCTCAGTAATCTATCCTGAAGTGTGGAGGAAGGAGCCAGGCTGGCTGTGGGACTGAGACCAGAGAGAAGTAAATGAAAAATCAATGCGACTGTGACACATTAACTTATCCTCCGATTTCATAACTGGCATTAGATGTCAGGAGAAATCTGTGCTGTGGTGGTGGCCGATTGGGCCTTAATGGCTTTCATAGCTGCTGTGTGTTGTCAGCTGATGTAGGAAGTGAGGAAAAGTGGTGAGTTAGGGAAAAGGGAAGACTATTAAACTGGAAAGACTTTGTCCTACTTCATCCTTTGTCCCCAGAGCTTCACTCAGACACACGTTGGATTATTTTTTATGTAATTTAGTTTTAATTTTCTGTACTGATGCATATTGCATTTTCTACAAAAAAAGTTATTGCAAGACTGTTTTAGGATGCCATGATCATTATAAAATCACGACACATGTTTTGAGTTTGAGTGACATCAGTTGTAAATACATGAACTGTATATCAGGGACAGAGATTTAAACCTGTCGTTGAAACACTGTAGAACAAGGAAGCAACAGACACAAAGATTGTGCAAACTAATGGACAAATGGAGGGATCTAGTGTAATCTTAAGTTGATGAATTTCATAAAAAAGTACAATATGTAAGAATTTTATTGTGAAATAATCACAAAACAGTCTAATGTCTCAATGATGTTGGAAGGAAACAGATTTCCTTCTCAGCTGGCTGGGGGGTTGTCAGTTTTTATCCATTCAAAAAACTAAAGAAGGACAAATAGTATTTGTTGGCGTTGTAGCGCCGGTATTTGTGTTTCAACACCAGTCGGCAAAAAGCTCCAGTTGTTTAAAGATCCTACGTCAGTAACAGGAGCGACCTAGAAGTTATTTCTTGTACCCCTAAGAAGCTACAGCATCTTTTTGTTTTACTCTAATATTGGGTGAGGCAGACTAGAGGCTAAAATTGAGCTAACAATGCTAACGATGAATTACAAACAGTCGTCTCTAAAACTATCTCAAACTACTTTGTCAGTTACCAACAACTCAATATTACAGTGAAATGTAATTATCTACTTATCAACTTATCGTGCATGACTTCTTTGCTCGTCATCTAGAATCTTCTTCCACTGAGCCGTAAATGGCAACAGGCAAGAATCTCGTGGAACAGGATTGAAATAGTGACCAGTGTGTTTAGAAAATAGGCTGCAGTACCCAAATTTGACCACAGGATGTCATTCTTACTTCATGCTTTCAAAATAAACCTTTAACAATTTGTTTGTTACCAAGGGCCTAAAATTTATATATGTATATATTTTTTCGAGGAATGTTTTGAATTAAGCAACATGACAAATATGCTACTTACTTTCTTACTATATTATTTCCTCTCAACCGCTGTCTCCAATCAGCCCTTTCAGGACTTTGCTAAGATATCAGCATATTGAAACTGCTTCGACAGAAAGTGACGCTGATCAGCACCAAAAGGCATCCACAGACACTAATAACGTTTAAAAAATCATATTCTGTCAAAGTGCTCTGGGAAACCAAAAAGCACCATGAATTATGGCATTGTGGGGATATTTCTGTCGTACTTTTTGGTCTCGGGAGTTTAGAAACGTAATTTTAAAGCAGCGTGAACACTGCCTATTTTCTTTTCCTTCTGATCTGGTTCCAGCAACTCTTCCAATTTGACAAAAGCCAGTTGACTTTGCAACATCTGGTGATCTCATTACTGAGTTACAACCAGTTAGCGTGAGTTAACCACAAGCACCGCCCAACGACTCTGGGTCTTTCTGAGTAAATACCATATTTCAGGTATTCCGTTAGTTCCCGGGTTGGCCCAGTGAAATTGAAACATGTGCATGCCGGAGAAGTCCGGTAAAATAACTCAGAAGTTTCTGTGACACTTTACAATAAGAATCCCTTTATTAACGTTACATAGTGCATTATTAAGCATTAATAAACAAAGAATCCCTTTATTAACGTTACTTAGTGCATTATTAAGCATTAATAAACAAAGAATCCCTTTATTAACGTTACTTAGTGCATTATTAAGCATTAATAAACAAAGGATCCCTTTATTAACATTTGCGATATTAACTATTAAGTGTCATTAAGGTTAGAACAAAGGGCCGGGGTGGGGGGGGTGGGGTTTGTCTGCTTAGTAATGCATTACTTAATATTAACCTTAATAGTAAAGCAGTTGTTAATACTTTATTTAGTAGTTTATTAATGCTTAATAATGCACTAAGTAACCCTTATTGTAAAGTGTTACCAAATTTTCTATAGTGGAAGCTAGTTGTATTGCCTGGCCTTATTAAATCTTTGACACACAGATTCAAGTAAAAAACTGAATTATAACAGCATAAAAATAGTTTTAATAAAATTGAACATGCATGTTTTGAATTTTTATGACTGTTGCGGTTCCTCCTAATTCAAAGTAAGTGCTTGCGTTCATTTGTCACATCATAACAATAATAATCTAGAGAGAAAAACAGCTTTCACACAGAGAGCTGGCCTAATCAGCGCTCCCTCTCAACTGTTAAATGTATTTAAACACTAAATTAACAACCCATAAAGGGCTACTGGTACACTACATTCAAATTAGAGTCACTTCTTATTTACTGCCACAGAAGTGCAAAAGTGACACTTTCCTTGATCACATTAAGAAATGCAATGGATTGACCTTGGTGTAATGGAGGTGGATGAGATATGACTGTCACAGCCCTCGTCCTCAAAAACACACAGAGTCGCTGCATCTTCAGCCAGAAGCCGGGGATGAAAAAAGAGTGATAGAAAGAGGATGACTGTCCTCATCTACAGAGTCATTAAATCATCAGTTAATGGCGTTAGCATCAGTTCAGCTACTAATGTTGAGGAGAACCAGGAAGATATATGAGAATGACATCTAAATGTGATAAAAACTGGAGCGAAAGCTTGGATCTCCGTGCTGAAAACAGCCCAGCCAGCTCACGGTTCACCTCTAAGTTCTGTGTCGGGGGTGTCATCTTGTTTAGTGGGAGTTGATCGTTCACATATTTAATGCTTTAATTACACCTCAACAGCTGTGCACAGTGATTTAAGTTTATGGATGTGAAAGCTCTTAATTATGAAGCAAAATGCATAAAGTCATTTCTGATGGTGGATGCAGACAATTAAATTTATTTAAGATTTTTCTGCAGAGGCACGGCAAACGGCTCTGTGAAAATGACCCTCAGTGATACGCGCTGTGTGCTGCGATGTGCTCTGTGATGTGTTATCAGTGTGAGCAGAAGGCATCAATCAGCGGTGTGTCACTGGAGAGGGAGGAAGATGTTTCGGCTTCTCGCGTTAACGAAATATAAGATAAGAATGTGAGCCTCGCCAAATGAGAGCCACCTTTTGAATTTAATTTCCATGAAACTGGGATTTTTTGCAAAAGCTCAGAGCAGATAGACCATATGATGCAATATTTTTGACATATTTAGCATAATTTTAGCATCTATTCTATCGCCTAGCTGGCAGGAGTAAATAAAACGGTGGCAAAAGCATTTACCAATGGCTAAAAAGACACTTAAAGTAACACTAAATCGTTTTTTAAACTCTAAGCTAGAGCTTTAACCTTGATCTCAGTGATAGTTAAGTTAGAAATGTGACTAGTTTCATATCTGACACCACTCTGCTGCCCTCTGCTGGCCAGAAACTGCACTTAACAGTTTTATGGAGCGGGTAGGTGTTCTAGGGGGCGCTCTTATACCTGCATTACGGCTGTTAGCTATTTTCTGTGCGGTTAGCTTTCGTCAATAAGAAGCACAAGAAGAAGAAAAAGAAGTATGCTTTTTTTGTTGGCATCATGGTGGAGCCTGGAAGTTAAAGTAAGAGATTAATGTCTTTGGAGGTGAAGCAAAGAGCTAAAACCGGAGTTTGAGGAAGCTGAAAAAGACTATGAAGTCAGACTGATGGTGACCTGGCTTTGTTGTTACTGGACTTGTAAGTAGTAATATTGTTTGTCCATTAGTGTGGATCTTTTTGATTTGTGGCTTATTTAGTAAGACTTGGCTCATGTTAGTGTTAGCTCGATGTTAGCGCTAGCTACAGCAGGCTGCTGCAGGGTTGTTTACGGTAGTTGTAATTCCACTTTCAACCAGTAGGGAGGAGGAGCAGGAAGAATTTATGCTCTGGCTTCAATCAGAATGACTTCTCGGAACTGGAACAAAAGACCCCCCCCCCCGAGTGTCAAGGATTTCAGGACAATTCTGTTATTTGTCAGATGAAATATAAGTGCAGTTTGCTGATTGCTGACAACCTGAGACGTTAACCACACTGACGTGCCTCTTCAGTCAAGTCCTACCCGCATTATCTGACAAATCGACTCATGACTGCCTTTTGGTAACAGAAAGTTAATGTGGCACATTTTTCTTTCTTTCCTCCGTCCCCTCTCAGCACCCTTTTCAATCCCTCGCTGCTGCTCTCTTTCTGTCTTACTTACAATCTTTTAAAGACTTGTCCTGTTTTTCCAGCTGAGCAGTCAAGGCCTGGGCTCGAACCGCTGATTTGGAGGAAAAAGGGATTCTCTTAAATATTTCTTTAAAAACTGCATGAGCCATGACATTGTGCCTGTTATTGATGACATCATTATTATGTATAAGATCTCTACGTGAATAATAACCCCATAATCGGTCATTTTTCCTCTTACTTGCACTGCAAATTGCAAAGGTTAGGTCATTTATTCTAATGTTTAGTTTGTCATGTGGTGTTATCGTGCCCTGATGTTCCGATAAATTCCAGCTTAAGGACATTATTGTTTCATTTTACTCCAGTTCAACTCATGGAAAAGTCACAAATAATCTACAAAGGCAGATTTTTTTATTAAAAGGCTATATTGGTGTATGATTCAGTGGCAGCTGGTGGAAAACAATCTTGGTGGTGCTATTTTGTGAAAAGATTTCTCTTAGTAATCAAATAGTCAGAAAATGACTACAACTCCAATAATTTTTTTCCCTTCTCCAAATAAGCAGTTTTACAGATTAATCCAATTTACAGATAAATTATAATAAAATAATAATACTCAAAAAAATACTCAGGCCTACCATGTATGCCTTTAAGAGCAATTATAGTTCACAATGTCCATTTTTGTCCTTATTCACATTTTATTTTGTCCTTAGTTTGTTTCCCAGCTTGAATTTTCAGTCTGTGTGTCTCAATTGATCTTCTACTCAAAGTGACAATGTGTAGTTTTTACCATTAATCTCTGGAAAAATCCAGATGTTGTTGAAAATGAATAAAATTATGTTGAGTCGCTGAAAAATATTAGCGGCTTCGTAACATATAACCATAAAAATCAAGTCTAAAATACATAGGGTGCGGGTCTAAGTCTCTGGGGAACACCATATTAAACGCCATGTTTCCTTCTACGTGAGCCGGCTCGGGGTCCTGCGCCTGCCGATGATATCACACTAGATGATTGGCTAGATGTTACCACAATCGAACACATTTAGATGGTAGGAAATGTTAATTTAATAACAAAACTGCTAAACTCTTTCCAAAACCTATGTGAAAGAACAGAATCTAAAAAGAGATGAACTATATTTTGGCCGAGTGGTATTGCCGTAGTGTGACGTCATCAGCAAGCACAGGACCCCGAGCAGATCCGAAACCTACACCACCAGAAAACTAGCATCGGCATTGCATTCTCTCGATTGAATTAACTGAAGGACTATCAAATTCTGAGAAGTCACGCCGAGGTTGCATGCTTTCCGTTTGACAGGTAACATTTACTGTAATGTTTTTTTTTAACTAGCGACAGTCACAGCAATATGGTGTAAAACTACCCTGAAATTTATGTACTGCCCCCTATTGCCAGGAAACTACACACTGTCATTTTAAAGTGTGCACCCCTTAAAACGCAATACTCGGTTCCACCAGTAGGAAGCACTAACATGACAAAGAAATTGTATTAGATATCCTGTTTTGAACATTATAAGCACATAAAACGAGAACAAATAAACACGTTTTACTGCAGCAGCTACAGGATGAGTTCAGCTCTATCTATATTGACAGTGATTGTGTGTGAATGAGGGAGTGAGAGAGAGAGATAGGAAAGGAGAGCCATCACCTTTTAACATGCTAGCTATTATTCTCTGTAGCAGGGGCACTATCGCCCAGCGCCCCAGAGACGATAAATTCAGGGATGCTGATTGGCCCAAAATTTTCCAGTTCTCTCTAGCAACCAAACATGATTGGCTGCTTAGCTGCAGCTCAGGGGTAATTTTTCCAGCGCCCCAGGAGTAATATTAGTGAGAATTTATTTAATGTAGGTACACACAATTTATATATATATATATATTTCCACTTTTTAGATTTTTTTTCTCTTTTCACATCAGGTAGGGCGGTGCCCTAGTGCCCCCTATGGATGATCCTCCACTGGTATCATTTTTGATGAGTGAGACAGTTTAACACATTTTAATTTGTTTTCTTTTGATTTTTTTTATATGAATATAAAAAAAAGCCAGATAATTTTGGGGCAATAATTTATAACTTTCTTATTGTTACCTAAGGAAGAAATGTGTTTTGCATTAAAATGAATACAAAATGATCTGTTGAGACACTTTGTTTATGCAAGTTTTTCTATTTTTAATTCATGAAATCTATAGGGTGACAGGTTTTACATTATAAAACAGAGAAAGAGAAAAAGGCCCCGCATACAAAGACATTTCAGTACAGCATATTCCCCAAAGATGAATAGCTGTTTGGCGGTATGGTCGTGCAGAACAATGAGAAGGATTTCAGGAAAATGGGCTTTGGGGTGGCATTGTACGCATACATTGTGAAGGGGGAGAATCAACACGCTTGAGCGCATTTAAATTTACACAAACTCTCTAGGAATGACAGTGATAAATGTTACACTCTATTCTACAATATGTTTAATGCATAGGTCTGAAGAGTTAAGTTTTCCCCCTCTGGTACGAGGCTGCTGTTGCAGTTACCACTATATGTTACATCAGATTCCCTTCCATTAAAATGCCAAGTGGCACAGTGAAGACAGCTGGAGAATATGACACTGAATTTGTTTACCTGTCACCCTCTTCCATCCCTCATTTCCCCCCCTCTTTTGTGTGCATGTCCCTTTGTGTGTGTGTGCATCTCTGCAGGTGTGAGTTAAGGAGGTCAGGCTCCATGCATCTTATTGCTAAAATCAGGCCAGATAAAATAGCAAAAAAAAAAAAAAAAATGCAGACAGTAAAACATTTCTGTCATAACTGGACTTTTTATGTGAAAAAATGTTCTGATGCAACCTTAAACTATAATGCATTAAGATTGAAATATAAATAGTCAGCCTGCTGAGGAGGGAAAATGAAATCCCTGTATCTGTAAAAGATTCAGCTGTGACTGACCACATCGTGGTACATTTCCTGTGCTCTGCCTATGACTGTCACAAAACAAGCAGAACACTGCTGCTGACACACTCTAAAAAACGCACACTTACTCAGTTTCTCATTTCACTTTCTCTCTCACACACATTCACACACACTTGTGTGGATTATGAGGAAGTGGAGGTTCTGACCTGCTTTTGATCTCCTGTAAGCAGGGTCTGCATGAGCAGCTAAGTGTACTTCTACTGTACGACGGTAAGCACTGATAAGATAACGCACAAGCTTGATTTCTCTTAAGGATAAGTGTTTTGGTTCACAGTATACCTGGAGAAACTCAGTTACAGCCTGCTAGATTTGACTTTTTCTTTATCGTGAGCTGCAACAATACAGAAAAGAACCAGAAGGAGATTATACGAAAAAGTTTTGAACAGCTATAACTGACTCCTTACAAAAAAGATCATTTGAAACAGGAAAAACTGTTTTAAAGCAAATGATTGCCTATTTATCTTCTTCCAAGTGTTATTAATTTTATTACTTAAAGCAGAAATCCAGTTTTTTTCTAAGAGCGCCCCATCTATAGGTAGAAAAATGTATTGCACCTTTAAGCCCCCCTCCCTACTTCCGTGATTGCAGCTGGAAGCACCGCCTCTCATTTGTGAATGTAAGCATCTAGCCAGGCAACAGAGTCAAAACTAATTGTTTTGCAATTATTATTCTCACGTTATGCTGTTTATTCATATAAATATATATTTTTAAAGACTTCAGCCGGATCCACACTGGAAGCATCAGCGGCGTGGAAACGGCAGTGGGACGTCTCTGCTTCAAATACAATCCATTATAGTCTATGGGGTTGATCCATAGACTGCGGCGCAGAACTTTTCAGGCGAGTCCCAGAAGCAGCTCGCTGTGCCGTGCCACTAAAGATAGGATTGGATTCTATTTCTGCCATGAGACGCTTTAGGAATGTCAATTTCTGCAATCAACATAGGGCTAGACAGGAAATCACACACGGTTTCAGTGTAAAACGTCCGGTTTTGTCAAAATAAAAGAATATTGCAGCAATGCGATTTCTTATCTATGTAGATTACGTCTATACATTTGACCTAACGGCTTATTTACTCCCAGAATCTTTCAAGAAGTGCAACGGTGTGTTTTTCATGGCTTTAATCCTGGCAGTGGAGAGGGACAACATTGTATATGACATCAAACAGCGATATTAAATGGTGGGTGGCATAAACAAACCGTGACCTTTAAAGTCTCGAGGGATGTTGTTATGTCGCGAGTCCAGCGAGGATGGCAGAGATGCTGTTCCGCGGCTGAGATTCCCGCGGTGTAGATTGACGCGACGCAAAGCACTTGAGTAAACTGTTCCGCTGCCGTTCTGCACCGCTGATGCCTCCAGTGTGGACCCGGCGTTACTCGTCCATAAGAAATGTTGCCAGCTCTGCATCAGTTTAGGTACTTTTGCAAACGCATGCTTGTGACTGACATTTGTGCGTAAGCAGATGTCTAACACTATTGGCTAATGCTGAACGGCGCTCAGTTCAAATTGCATGGTGCTCTACAGCAGGGGTTCCCAAAAGTTTTTCTTTGAGGACTCCCTTGCCCTTGTCCAAGACAAGCCAGGACCCCCAACACCTACATGAATAAACACATTAAATGTGATGATTTACAAACTTTCTACAGACATACAGAGTTATAACTTTTATATGGAGTTCTGATTATACTGTAGGGTGTGTTACTGGGATTTTATAAATGTAATTTTTACAAATAAAATCTTGTTAACCTCACAACCTCAGCAAAGACAAAATTTTGGGGACCCCCTGGAATGTTATGGGGACCCCCTTGGGGGTCCCGACCCCCAATTTGGGAACCCCTGCTCTACAGGATGGGGGCGGAGCTTAGCAAACAAAAATGTGACGTATTACTAACATTATATCACAGTACAGGGTAAGAATATCACTTTTATGGATCTCTAAAAAATCATACATAAGGGGAAAACTCTGGATCGCTACTTTCAGAAAAAAAAAACTTTTTCTATTACTGCAAGAGATGTTTGTCATAATTTAAAATAAAGAGTCTCAGCACTCAAATGCAAGAGTAAACTGTTTAAGTTTTGATCATATTCTTTAGCTTTATGACCCGTACAAAAGCCCGGAGCTCCTTGTTCTATTGTTGGCTCACAGTAAAAACCTGTAATATGTAAACAAACAAGCCCAAACTTTCTCTGATTTACAACATAAGCAGGTCTTGGCTGGAGCTCCTTTACTACTTTCACCAGGCCTTAGCCAGCCAGCAATTCCAGTCCCAGACAGCTTGAGCACTTTCGATTTTATACCTCAGCAATTTTTATTGCATCTTTAGCTCTGCACACACAGTCCTCACTATATCCTCTGGAAAGAGAGAACCTGCGAGAGGCCGTGAGGGAAAAAGCAAATAACAACAGTGTACAGATAACAAAAAGGAAAATGAATGCTCATGAAGGATGCTAAGCAGCTGGGTGTTTCTGGTCCCAGATCCAGGCTGCAGAGATGCTTGTGATACTGGCTGATGCTGCAGCGCTGTCTCAATGCCTCCCACTTGGATTAACCAAGGTAGGGTAGCCAAGCCTCTGAGGGTTTAAACATATGTGCAAGGTTGCTGTAACTGATACTGTGGAGTTATAATTAAAGGTTCCAAGTGAGAGAAGCTAGCTCACACGGTGCATCTCACACCTAGACAAATGGGTTTGTGTGTTTTTGTGTAGATACAGCTCTGGATGCAAAAGATAAAGAGGTCATTATCAACGAGTTTCTTCACTCCAGGACTGTGTTCTGTCTATTTGTCCTCCTTAGGATAGTGTCCACTCACTATAAAGACAGCAAACACTACATCTGTTAAACATGCACCGCCCTGCACACTAAAATCATGCACATTTCACCTTGTAATTGCATTTCAAAACATTTCATTTTTCTATTACTTTATTTCAGCTTGAAGTACTGATATGCACTTCTGAGTCCATATTTTTCACCTTGTGAACAAGGTTACAGCTCTCAGCCCCATTCTTCATTTACCTGCCAGAAAATAAGTTGCGACAGTTAAATTTTTGACAGTAGAGAAAATATACTCCTTGCCATTTAGAGTTAATGTCATGTTTCTCTGCTAATCCCTCATCATTTTTGGGCCTCATTGCCTATTTTTCTCTATGATATTAAGTATTCAAAGCTCATTTACATTCTTATTTTTCAATTTGCTGCTGCAGTAGTTTAATTTATTCCATATAATTTCTTTTTCTGAGAGGGACATTAATCATTGACTGTACGTTTTAGTGCCTCTGGGATTTTTTTAATCAATAAAATAAAGGGATAAAAGCCTCGGCACAGGAAGAGCTTGCAAATGCTGCGCGTTTCCTCTTCTTCAATACCTTCTGTTTCATTGTGTTTGTTCAAATTCAATTAGAAAATCTGAGTAGACTTAATTTGCTCCTGATAAATGCTTTAAAGATCACGACTCCTGGTTTCTGCACTCTGTTGTCATTCCTGGACAACTTTACCCCAAAACTTATTTCTATTAGTCTCTTTCTGTTTTGATTGTAAAGAAGTGACAAAAAAAAAAAAACAGTCATATCAATGAGGGTCCCTCTGTAATGCCTCTGGTAGTTCTATATTTCTGGTCTGTTAAGCTGGAGGCCTAACCACTTTGATCCTTTTTTTCTCTTCTCTTTTCTGGTTGTTTCTTCATCCTTTTACATTCATTTTATGCTTGGCTATTCCGTAGGCTATCAGTGTATTAATGCTAAGGCTTAAGCCAAACAGCCTCGCTGAGATAAGCCTCTGGGTCGTCATGTGGCTGTTCACAGTTCATACTCTGCTTTCCTCCTTTCGTTAAAAAAACCCCAAATCATTAAACATTATTAATCTTTTGTGTGCATGTGTGTGTGTGTGTGTGTGTGTGTGTGTGTGTGTGTGTGTGTGTGTGTGTGTAAACGCTTGTTTTCTAACATTTCAGTGTTTCTGCTTCTCTCTGTCCAAGAGACACATCTTCATTAGTTATTGACTTGTTTGAGAGGCTTGACCTTCTGCAGGTGTGAGTGAAGGTGGGGCTTTGATTGTGGGTTGATGAAGGGGTCTGTAGAGATGGGGGGCGGTGGGGTGGGGGTGGGGGTCTGTGTACTCTGATACATAATGCTGTGAGCTATAATACTCTGTGCATGGCTGGTCGCAGGCCTGCTAATCACAAGGAAAAGACCCAACTGTCTCACTCCATAAACCAGGCCCAGAGAGAAGACAGCCATGGGGGCACAATGTCACTTGTAAATCCCAAATTAAACTCAACTGCCCAAAGCTTTCCAGCGTAAAAACACCCTTACCTCAGTCCCACCTCCCCGCGCCGTCCCCCTTGCTATGCAGGGGTATGAATGCATGAATGGATTACTGAACGGCGTCCAGGTGCTAACGATGTCAAGGTTGTGGGTGGTCAATTTGTCTGTGTTGCCTTTATGGATGCACGTCATGCCAAAAAAACGCGTGGTGCAGCCGGGCCAGCTTAAAATTCCCACATCGGCATTCCGACTCATTCGTCCCATGCTTGACACGGTCAACGTGTTTAAGGTTTCAAACCTACAGGGAAAAGAAATTGGTAACTTTTTCTCACAACTCTCGTCTTTATTCCACCGTAGACGCCGAAGAAATGTCTTTCTATGCATGCGGGCGTGTTCTGGCATGCTGTAGGGGAGGGAAAAATGGTCTCCTTGAAGGCAATCTGTTCATTAAGATAATGTGTTAGTTCCAATTAAACTAACATTAAAATGGTCTCCATAAAGAGTCGGAGTCAGCGTTTTCTCCCCAACTTGCTCTTTTAATTACATCGTTCCTCTCCTGTCATTAAGGATATTAAAAATTCATTAACAAGAATAGTATTGCAGACTGCAGCGCCGCGACAAATCAGAGAGACTTTCATCTCATGTTGTCAAAAGATTATCGCCATCAGTGATTTCATCTGAAAGCCGTTGGAGTGGGTTTGATCGTTACTGCAGGAGAGTCTCAACAGGTTCCTGGAGTGCTGGACTGTCAAGGCGCTAAAGCCTCACGTTTATTTGCAGGATGTTTTAAAATGGGGTTTAATAGGAAAAGAGGCAGACATTTAAATGATGAATGAGTTCTGGCAACACACGGCTTCATGTGTTGCATTTATCCATTTATTAAATCTGCATTTATTTGCAGCGGCATCTAGCATCCCCGCTAATGTGATTCCATTGCCGGTTGTTATGCTTTCCGTCAGTTATATTTCTCACTCCTAATTTGTTTTCATCAAATGTGTTTATAGCTAGTTGGAACTGTTTTACAGCTTCACTATCAAACCGTGCTGCCGCTGCTGCAGGAAATGAGTCTGTCTATGAATCACACAAGTTCTTCTCACTATGGGAGGAACTCGGAATCTGAATTTCTTATTAACTGCAAGTTTATCAACACGTTGTGGCACAGTTCCCAGCAGAAAGTATCAAATCTGACTTTGATAAACATCACTGCAGCCCCTCAGCTGGATGATGCAAAACATTCATGCAGGAGAAATGTAGCAGGTGCTGATGTTACAATAATTAAGCAGTTGGCACAAAAAAAGTGTGGAATAATTAAATGAATAAATGTAAAACAACAGATTTGATTTTTTCTTTTTACTCAGATGTGACCCTGGTGTCTAAAAGATTCCCCCTGTGGCGTCTTCAGAGACTTTCATTTCAAATTTGATCAGAATTAAGGAGATTGGGCTGAAGGACATGAAGGAAGGGTCAGTAAAATAGAAGTTATTTCTTTTCATGCATGTAGGATTTTAAATTAACACGTGTAAAGAACATATGAGTTAAACTAAGGGGTAACACTTTACAATACCTTAATTAATGTTACTGAATGCATTATTAAGCATTAATAAACAAAGGATCCATGTATTAATGCTCCCAATATTGTTAACTATTAAGTGTCCTTAAGGTTAGGACAAAGGGCCGGGGGGTGTCTGCTTAATAATGCATTACTTAATATTGACATTAATACTTTATTTAATTGTTTATTAATGCTTAATAATGCACTAAGTAACATTAATAAAGGCTAAACTAAATAATGTTGCTTTTTTAATATATTTACTCTGAGACACAAACATAATCTTATATTAAAACATGTATAATTTTATATAAGATGAATGAGATCATGGTTAAACCTGTTCACACAAACAGTAATTACATATTTTAATAACATTATTACATTATGATGAATTTATTTCATTGCATTTCAATAAGAAAGGAATATTAATCTATTTTAAAATGTTTGGTTTTGTGTTGTTTTTTTAATTAGGAGGAGATTTAAGCATCTATTATTATACTGGCAGGTGAAAAACCATAAATGCATATTTATTTTGATCATAGTTAAAAGATTTATGTTACAAATTGGAAAAGTTAGTAAACTCCTTGATTAATAAATTAATCAAAATAAATTACATTTAGGTAAAATAAGAGTTTGTATCTAAAAAATAAAGACTCTAATGCATAAATATTTGTACAGTACATTAAACTGTTAAATCAGGATTTATTATTTTAAAAATTTTCAAAGAAAACTCTAAAAATACATAAAATCTTTTGTCAAAGTCAAGTTCATTTGCACAAAGTTCTTCTTCACCACTTAATATTTTTTGTAAAAAAAAAAAGATCTAATCAGATTTAAGAAATATTTGAAAATATTATGAAATATTTTCTCCAAAATATCATCACAGTGAACATTTAGTCAGCATAAAACTCAAATAACAAGCAAAAAACTCAAAAATGTGTCTTTTGAAAGCACACTTACAAAAGTTTTAGCTATTCTGGGAAACACCTGGTGCCATGGCGACTCATTAAAGATTAAAGAGATTAAAAATTGGTTGAAATTTATAAAAATTTTTAATTTCTCAATTTCTTTAAACATTATTTCACAATATGTATATAACTGTTAAGTAGGTCTCAGTATTTGTGGCTGTACTCTACACGTTCCTGTGTGTGTGTGTGTGTGTGTGTGTGTGTGTGTGTGTGTGGCTGAAGACAACAGAGTGACCACTGGATGAACCCTTCCCACATGCACACCTTCACTGAAAGCTGAGAAAATAAGAACATAACGTCACCGCATTATCAATATTCCATTAGGAGCTGTTCTGAATTCTATCTCGGAGCAGCCACCAGTGTATCATAGAGCACTGAAATATTCATATCCTCCTAATTAATTGGCATCAGAAGGGTGCCTCGTTTTGTTTTTCAAGTAGTACAACAGCAAAGCAAGCCGGAGCGTCGACTGGAATATTCACCAAAGCAATGGAAGGAATGAATCCATGAAGTTGTGGAATGAAAAATAAACATCATCCATACAAATTTAATCCATTTCATTGTCGTTCACCTAACAGTTGACAATAGTGCTGTTGTAAAAACGCAGACTGGTGGTCGGGTTTTGCTCGAACCCGAAAACATCATCGCCATGACCACCAAGCGTTCCCCCTCCCACATGTGCAGTTATTGAATTGCATTACATGGCTCTGTGGGGCTCCCATTACTCACTCTGGCTAATCTGTAATGACTGGCTATCATCAACCAGCCAAGCTAAAATGGGCTCTCTCATTGATTATACTCACACTAAAGAAAAAAAAACCTCCAGTGGTCTGACAGAACTACTTCACAGCCTTTTTCACTTCTCTCTAATGTCACTCACTCTAATCCCTGTTACGTATTTTGGCAGAACCCCCCCTCCCTCAGAAGAATATACTATTGATCAGACCTGTGTGTGTTTATGTCAGAGATTACGCGAGCTCGCGTGTTTGTGTGAGTTGTAGATGGACAGCCCTGAGGTGTAGCTCTGCTCGTATTGCTTCAGTCTAGTATATCCCAGCTGTGTTGAAGATCCATCAACCCTTACAGGTCTATTGTGCCAGCACTCTTCACGGGTTCCAACCAACGACTCACGATGAGGTATCGCTTTCAGTTAGATTAAAAAATAGTCATGGTTAGGCATATGAAGGTGTTAATTAACAAGTTCTACTTCGTATAGGCTTCGCCCTTTAAGCCAGAGCTGCTAGTGGATAACGTCTCGTTAGCCAGCCAAGCTAACGAGACGTTATCCACCAGCAGCAGCTTAAAGGGCTGCACCTATACTCAGAATCTGGGGTTACAATACGTAGCCATCGTTCTCACGCTTAATTTGCAAATTTTCATATTAAATTGATCAAAATACTGGAATTTTAACTAACACACTCTAAAAAACGAAATGCTGAATTTACTTAACCAAGTTATGTCAACTGGTTCCACTAAACCCAGCTGCTTAAAGAGCAGGTTAACTGAAAAATTGTTTTATGCTTGTTATTTTTTAAATACAGTCACTCTTAGTTTAACAGGCTGAATGTGAAAATGGTCTTCTACCCCTATTTCCTGCATTAGCCGCAGATAGAAAATAGTCAGGGAAACGCTCAGGTCAGAAAAAGCCACACATATCTACCTCACTCTGTAAAAATTAGCATTCATGGATTCACTCATCTTGGCTTGTGACTGGGGAAGGCTGTTATTGATTTAGCTTCTAGGAGAGAGCGGAGCGCGTCTCCGCTATAAGAAGCTAACAATTAGCATTAGCAACTTCACAACATGGCATAACTTACTAAAGCTTGTGTTATTTGTGGAGATAAAACAGCAACATTGCAGAGCAGAGTCAGTGGTAGAGTTGCGTTGCTGTTAGCCAATCAGAGGTGAGATGTCCAAATATTATGAGTGTTATTGAGGAAGGTCCAATCCCAATACTCGCACTGTGTCCTACGGTCTTCAAGTGCACTTGGAGGAAGTGCGCAGTAAGGCTTCGAGTGCATAGTACACAAGTGTGCTAAATTGGTGAGCATTGGATCATCGACTACGACTCATGCCAGGATGCCGGTCGCTGTTTGTGCTACTTTTTAAAAAAATCTTTATTAACAACTTTCAAACAAACAATTATTTGACTAAATTTACATTCATCGCTGTCCACATTAAATCTTAGTTTAAAACATTCAGAGCATGAATAAATATCATTAAGTGTCTTAATGATCTTTCATTTGAAAATACATATTGTCAGAAAAGGCACTTGAGCCATTGCTCCGCCGTCGTCTCAAAATTCCCACGCAGCAATGGATTGTGGGTAATACCCTTCACCAAAGTCTACATCGATGCGGACTTGGGCAAAGTGTGTATCAAGTGTGCAAAAGGGGCGTGGTCAACTTCCGTACTTGAGAATCGGGACACCCCACGCACTCGCACTCCTGGCCGGGAACGCACAATTGAAGGGCGCAAGGGTGGAAGTGCGAGTATTGGGACTGGGCCCAAGACTCCAAATCCTACTCCCTTCTCTTCCGGCTAACTTCCTGAAACAGGAGTGTCAGCGCTTTTTTTTTATTTAAAAAGTAATATACGTTTGCTTTTAACATAACAATGTATAACAGTGTATGTTATTATTTGCATTTAGTAGAACCAGCCGACATAACTTGGTTAATTCAACATTTCATTTTTTAGAGTGCACAAGCACCATTTCCCAGCTCTTTAAAGCCCAACATGGTTTCAAATTTAGCTCAACAGCCGTGATAAACACCATCTTTTCTTCTATGAATCAAAAAGAACTGTTATTTAAGTCAGTTGGAGATAAACAAACTCGCTCCTCGGAGGCTCGAGGATTCAGGATTCCCAAAATGAATGAGTATTTGAGTGATTGCTGCTGTGACAGGCTTGCTGTGATAGAATAACACATTCTGTTGAACAAATAGGCCCTTGAGTGCCGGCTGGTCCCAGGGGTCTGTCTATAGCCCCGAGGCTAAGGCTTTCACAATGGCCCCGCTCACAGCATGGCTGTACGCTAAAACACCGTCTGAAGCTGTAATAGTCCACTCATATTGTTACCTCACTGTCCTCCACATGTAGGCTTATGTAAGTAGTGATAAATTTACTCTAACTGGAAAATGAATAATTATCTAACTCTGATTTAATTTTATGTTGGGTAGGAGAAAAAAAAAGCTCCAGCGAGGCTAAATGCACTGGTGCTCAGCCTTGTTCAGCGGTGCCTTAAGAGACATGTTGCTGCTGTTGTAATGGCACGAATTCTACACTGCAGCCCCACACAGCACGCTCTTTGATGATGTCACAGGGTTAGATAGGCGCCATTGTAGATACGGGCTTCCAGAGAGCCACTACACACTGTTTTAGCATCTGTTCACAAAGAAACACCCTCCCAAGTCTCTTTGACAAAGCTTCTTGGTTTAAAAAAAGTGTGTGTGTGTGCATGTGTGTGTGTGAGGGGGGTGGACAAAAGCCACAGTTTCTTCTGTGATATCCTGTTAAGGCTGTTCTGGAACCAGCCAAGCATGGCCTTCCTTCAGAGAGCTGGGGCAACGTCATTCAGCTTCCTGCGTGTGTTTCAAGGCACACAACAAACCCTGTGGTCCACAGCTCAGTGGCCAAGGAAAAAGACCGTCACACATTGTCTTTTAGCCGTACGCGCATTCAAAGGCATCGCCCCGTTTGGGCTGGCTACTACAAAGCACAAGGATTTGCACGCACACACACACACACATGCGCACAAAGAAAGTTTCATTTTTAAAACCAGCTTCAAAGTCACAGCGATCAGTGTTTAACTGGATCTGTCTGAGGACGCGACAACAAGTCGGTGCAATCAAACGATTTTCCTGCTAAAAGCGAGCACCTTCAGTTTCCACTGAGCTCAATTAAACTACAGCTAAATCCATATAATTAACAACCCCAATCAAATTTAATGGCAACGTTGATGAATAGAAGATGAGGGAGGGGGGATGGGTGGGGGTGGGGGGGGGGACAGATAAAAAAATACAGCTAACATATCTCAGGGGTAAACATGATAGGATTACAAAATGAGCAGCTTGCAAACTGTCTCATCTTTGATGAAGAAACGTTTAATTATCCCCCTGATGGAAAAGGTCCCCTATTGTCTAAAGCTAATTTGTCCCTTTTGGCTACTTCCCTACCCCAGAGGCCTGTCTGTCTCAAGTTACTCCCCCCCCCCTCGTCCTCCTCCTTACCAGCCCGCTGCCACCCTGGGTATCAGCATCTCCCAGCTCCAAAGACATCCACAAGCAGGAGTTAGATCCAGACAGTATTTTGTTTGTTAAGTGTAGCCCTAAGATCTGGGCTCCTGGGAAAAGATGAAAGAAGTTAAGCCGCCTCCCTCTCAAGGAAAGGATCAAGCAGGTCAATTTCCTCTGACTTTGTCCTGTCTTGGAGTTTGTATTCCCTCGGTCCACAAAGGCCACCATTGGTCTGAGCCGGAGGCTCGCTCTCTCTCAGCTGCCCCGCCGTTGCCCTCATTTGATTCACGGAATAATAGATGGCAATGCACGCCTCCTGAGCACAACTCCTTTTTAAAAAAGTGAAACAAGAGATAACACTCCCCAGTACAGAAGGGACATCAAAATAGAAACAGATACTGTATAATTCTTTCTAGTTTCAACACAAAGTTCTCGCAGGACGTTGTGAAAATAGTATTATTCCAGAGGAAAACATTTTCTTTGTGAGAAGTGACTCAAATGACACCTAGACATTTCGCAACGTGTTAGCATTCCATTTAGAAATATTCCTAAACTATCCGTGCTTTTCCCCCTCCTGTTTAGCCTTGAACCATTTTTTATGCTTTCCAGATAATGAAATTAAACACACTTGCATTAGGTCTGACAGAGGATCCAGTTCACATTTAAATGCAATTTCAAAAGGGCATATATTTGCATAGTGAATTAAAATTAAGACCTAATTATGCAAATAAATTATCAAATGCGACAGAGGATGCTTTTCAATTCGGTTAATATCTCATTTTGTGAGACAATGTTTATTTATAGTCTAAATGGCATTGAGCCCACTTTGCTGCAAAGCTGCACGGTGGAGGGAACTACTTAGGTGCTGCTTAATCTAAAAAATAACAAAAGAAAAGAAATCACTTTAATTCTTTAATACACTCAGACGAAACATCCTCCCCTCAGAATTCTGCTTTCTTTATGCAGAACTTTAGAAAAACAGATTAAAATGTTTATTCATTCAGTAAAGTTATGAGTTATTAAATGCTATATTACAATGTAACATGTAAAAAAGGGCTTTATTTGTGCTGCTAAATGCAATACAAAAATAAAAAAATAATCATCTTATGTTGTTATTAAATGCGCAAAATGAGGCTTTTTTATTTTATAAAATAAAGAGATTGATTCGAAATGTAACTAAAACTAATATTTCTTTCTACGCTAGGTTCACAGAGGTGTGGTTTCCTGAGTGTTAATGATCTCATGAGGGAAGAAGGGTTCCCAAAATAAGTCGATTCTGGTGGGAATCAAGCAGCGAGACATAAACAGCAGCCCATCACTGTGACACAGAGGGACACACACGCTGCCGCTGACACGTGATGCCTCCAGCAGAGGTCCTCCCTTATGCATGAATCAGCCAATGATGGTGCAAAATTAAATTTAAAAATGTATTCATCAATAGGTAATATGTGTATTTGCTGACAGCTAATAAAACAGCTAAAAATAGATATTTTCCTACTTAGTTTCAGCTTACAGTCACATCGTCTATTTGAAATAAAGACAGAGATATTCATTTTAGAAGCAGTAATAAAAACATTGTGTTAATTAGTGTTTACCTGATACTTGTACTGGTTTAATCTAACTGTACACATCAGCTCTGCAGTCAATGCTTACAATGAAAAAGCAGTTTGGAATTTTCACAATGCAACTCACTCTGCAAGTGTTAGTTTTATACATATATAACATATAAAAATCCACTTGCCATAAAAGTTTCCTTCAGTAAGGTTAGTTTTATAGAATTAATAAAATAGGACTTTTGTCCTATGGCTGTTTATTTTCTGATTTTTTTATGTGCATATTGTAATTTATTTTCAAATAATTCAAAAACGCAGTCAGCAAAACATGTTTAGAATAGAATAGAACAGAATAGAATGGGACAAAATAGAACAGAACAGAATAGAATAGAATAATAGAATTGAACAGAATTAAATAGAATAGAACAGAGCAGAATAGAATAGAATAGAATAGAATAGAATAGAATAGAATAGAATAGAATAGAATAGAATAGAATAGAATAGAAAAGAAAATGCCTTTACTTTCCCTCAGTGGGGAAAATTTGGTGTCACGACAGCGATTACATTCATTACAGGAGCAAAAATTAGAGTTAAAAATATAAAATAAAAAGTATAAAAATAAAATAAAAGTGCTTTTATTTTGGTGTAAACTGAATTTTTGCATTTTAAATGTACATTTTTTGCTCAGCTACAATTACTAGAACTTTAGTCAGTCATATTGCTAAGGTGATAATAAAACTGTTGTTATTTATATATTTAGTTCATTAACTGAACTACTCTTTTCCCTCATAAATACCATGTAACACATTCAACAATGAGTTTTTTCCTAAACCAAGTACATACAAGGTATATTTTAAATATTATCATTGTACTGAATACAGTTCTTAAAATTTGTCACAAAAAAACCAAAAACTTAAAAAATACACTAAATTCTGGCACGTGGAACATCAGCAGGTACATAAATATGTCTGTTCTTGAAACTGTTTTTATTTATGGCAGCCGAGCCGTCACACACACAGGCAGCTCCTTCAGAGGAGGAGGTGGATGAAGCAGGAAGGAGGTGATGAAGAGTTTCATAGGGTAATCGATGACCTGTCCTTAACATTGGGGATATTGTTCCAAGGCTTAATCTTTGTTATCAGAGAAAGGACAGTTTGTATTTGCGTGGCGTGGAGGACGCAGAGCTGGAGGCTTAATGTGTCAACTTTCTCTCTCCCTTCCTCTGTGGGTCAAGTAAACAGCCTTTGCAGGGACAGCTCAGGGGCCAGTGTTTGGGCAGCCAGGCTGAAAATGGCCCTTGTCCATTCCTGCCATGTAGCATTTCTTTTCCCAGCTGTTTGTCCTTTGTCATGGACACAGCTTGTAATAAGAAGAGCCAACATATTTATGAAGTGCTCGACCTCACTGGTGCACGGGGCTTTAATCCAGCGGGCACAAAACAGCTCTGTTACTCTTTAACAACCTGCAGACCCACAGAGGAGAGATGTCTGGGAGGATTCACAAGCTGAGTTTGTGTGTTGGAAAACGTGTAAAATCAAATAAAAACAACAGATTATTCTCATAACCTGCAGGATTTTCCTCTCTTAGAGCTCAACTCTAACCTGGAGGTCAGTGATGGTGTTCATGCTAGTGATTTGCTTCGCTTTGCATAGGGACCACACATTCAGCAACGCTTTACAACTGTACATGTGTACATGCATGTTTCATTTAGATTGCTTCCAGATTTAATTGAATTTGAACTATTTTACTATATTTTGAGTTGTTTACACGTGTTTTAACTGTGTAACTCTGTAACTTTGTGTGATGCTTGCTACCGTAAGTAAATAAATAAATAAACATGTAATTATCCAATAACATGTAAGTATCCATATCTTATGTTTCTAGATTGTACAGTGCACTTTATTGTTGGAAGAGTTGTCATTCTATTTATTTATTTATTTATTTACTTTCGCTGCTCTTACATTTGTATTGTCCCTTAGGGTTAGGGTTAATTTAATAGTTATGGGTGATCAGGGCTTCAACATGAACTTCTGCAAAAAAATAAAAAAGGAATGGTGGCCCACAGAAGTCCTGTGACAAGTCTTGTGTGTGCGTGTGTGTGTTTTTGTGTGTGTGTTCTCAAAGCAGGCAAGGGATTTCCCTCTAAGCAGGTTAACAAGATCCATTAGTAATGCAAACAGCTTGAAAAGAACTAGCTGTGAAGTAAAAGTAGTTGCAGCGAGGGCTGCATTCCACTTCTCTTTTCACAAGTTCTGCAGAGCCACCAATTTGCAAATGAGTAACAAGAGAATTTTATTCATCATTCAATTTGTGCTTCTCCTACTCTACTCCTAATGCAATATATATATATATATATATATATATATATATATATATATATATATATATATATATATATATATGCGTGCATGTGTGTGTATGGTGGATATGCAAGCATGTTTTTTATTCATGTCATTTTTTTAAGTTTAGGTTATCTGTTAGCACTTTTCAGTACAATGACTATATTTAAAATACAACTTTTCTCTACTTAATTTAGGAAAATGGAATCATTGTTGAATTTGTGATTTAATGTGCAAAAACTCTTTGAAAAACTCAAACACATTACTGCTATCTGAGT
Organism: Aphyosemion australe; assembly: GCA_006937985.1. Lineage (NCBI taxonomy): Eukaryota > Metazoa > Chordata > Actinopteri > Cyprinodontiformes > Nothobranchiidae > Aphyosemion > Aphyosemion australe. Next base: position 1,122,531 of record SSNS01000152.1, on the reverse strand, counting down.
TTTTGGATTACTTCAAATCATATTTTATTTTTTTCTGCAGCTTTTGATTACTGTTTCATAGAAGAAAGTAAAAGTACTGCTAAGTAATCACACCACGCCGTGAGTAAAATATGTTACATTCCTTCTTTTTACATTGTGATAACAAGTAAACAAAAACATTTCCTGAATCAGATTTTCTCATAACATTTGTGCAACATCTCATTTCTACAACTTTATCAAGGTGAACGAGTGACCTCTTCAATTAAATATTAGTTCATGTCACACGATGCCACTTGTATCTAACGATTACTGTTAAACAGCCTAAATGTGCTTTAATTCTCTCCATCAAATACTGATTACAGCGGACGGGTATATCAAGTGGTCCTTTCATTTGGTTAACATGATCAAATTGACTCCCGTGTCGTGAGCGATGACACCCATGGTAATTAATTTCTCCATTAAGGGTGGCCAATGTGACAGCCGTGCAAACAGAGCACAGAGACAGCGAGGACACAATACCTTCAGCAAACTCAGATAAACCCAAGCAGGAACAAGGAGTAATCTCATCATGTGTCTGTGGGGAAAGTGCTGTTCATTATATATATATAAAAAACATCGGCTATAGTGTCTGTTGCTGCTTCATCAGCATATTTGCAGATCTGGCAGATTTCACCGTGGCTATGCATTTACATATAGTAATGAACTTTTAATAATTCATTCTAAATTAGTCAAGTGAGCTGTTAGAGCCTGTGGGTATTTCCACCAGGGGCCTCACTCGGAGTTCTACAGTTTTTGTTTCTTTGCTTTTTTTAAGCACCTACGACTCAGATGAAGCCAAGTGATTTATCACCTGAAGACATTAGTGCTGTGATGAAGAATTCATTCAAACGCGCTTCAGGGACATAAAAAAGGGGCTCTGATTAGACTCATTTCATCTAATTCTTTACGTTAGTGCAGGAAAACGTTCATCTTTCCCATTTTTGAATATTTCCACCACGTGTGTGTGTGTGTGTGTGTGTGTGTGTGTGTGTGTGTGTGTGTTCAGTCTGCAGGCTGGTCACCTGTGGGGATTTTGATCAAAAGTGAAACCAACAGTTTTCCAGTGGCAAGACCCGGGGCTTTTCTCCCAGGGAGGGGCCGATTGTCCAGCATTTTCACCACAATGCTGCCATATGGAGAACAGAAGGAGCAGCCCCTGGCTCCCTGCCAGAGCGAAGGCAAACACCAATCCACATATGCATAGAAGTGGTCATTTAGAGCCACGGTGCTTTACCATAACAACAGATGAAACACAGCAGTCATTTTGCTTCCACTATGGGGGTATTGTTCCCCGAGCTCACCGCCTCTTAAGCTGTCACCGTATGAGGCAGGACTAAACTTAGGAGAGCAGGCTTTGGTGTAAATAACAAAAAAAAAACATGCTTCCTAAATCCCATCGAGAGATGAAACGGCAGAGAAGAAGAGATCAATTCTATTTCCTCATCCTGAGAAAACAAGCTAATGAATTAGTCTGAAGGGTCGGAGAGTGTTTGTGTGCTTTTTTGGAAAAACCGAAAGAACAAAAAGCTCCAATGCAACTATTAATCATCAATGAACAAAAACAAATAAAAGAATTAAATGACTTTCAGCTGCAATTGTGCTCATAATTACTGAAACAGACGAGCTTCAATGAGCAATGCCTAAAGGAAAAATCAATAAAAAAATCAACTTTTATTACAATCTCACACACTTTACTGATAATGAATGATCTTATCCCAGTAGCTTCGTCTGGTTTAAATTCTAACAAGGATTAAGCTCATTTTTATGCAAAAAATGGATGAAACTTAAAAACACAACATAAGTGCATTTACCAGAATAACAAAAACCAGGTTTTCTTTTTTTAAGTTGACAGAAGTGTGACGATTCTCCTTGTTGAGAGCTCTTTTTTTTCATTCTATCACTAAAAGTAATGAGCCAGTTGACCGTTTTGTGCAGACTTGCAAGCGGTTGAGAGTGTATTTCAAAGCTGGTCAGCCAGTCAGTGAGCTACTTAACAGCAGCAGTACTGTAATTATGACTCGCTGATGGGAGGGTAGCAATGGAGCTGAACTTACGTTCCTCTGATGCTGCCTGATTATGACTTTAAAGAAGTAAATTATGACCAGAGACTCTTCCTCCCAGCAGCTGCTTTGTCCTGCAACAATAGAGCTGTTTTTTCCTCACGATGAGGAGAAAATGAGCAATAATTTGATTGTGATTTATTTTATTTGTCTTGCATGTTCACTATGTAGACTGTTGAAATTTGAAAATTCCTTTTAAAACATTTCAATTGCTATCTACACTTACACTTACACTGAAAATGCTGCTATGATTTTTTTATTTTATTTTTTATTCCCTAAACTTGATTTTTAATGCAGCGAAAACCCCATGAATTTTTTTGCGAATAAGGAAAACGGAAGGCTGAAAACGTACCGGACAAATTTATCAGAGGCTTGCTAAAGTGCTGTGTTTAAGCCGGATCCAATCTCAGTGAAATATCGTATAGACTTTTAATATCCAGAGGGTGTTGGGCTGGAGCGGGACGCACTCAGCTGCTTCACTATAACCAAATGTTACAGTATAAAACAGCATGTTGCGCTCCTATTTGACATGGTGCAATGAGATTAGATGGAATTTATTTCTAAGTGAGGGGGAAATTACAAGCATATTGAAAATCCACCCCCTCCACCCACCCTCGATAACAGTTCCTTTCCATCCCCCCCTCCCTCTAGAGGCCTGATAACAGAGGCGTAGTGGGGTAGAACAGGGAATGACCCCACAACCCACATCCTCAATCAGACCAAGTATTAAATAAGGTCATCTTGTTTTAAAAGGGCAAACTGATTCTAGTTCACGTCTGAGGCTCAAAATACACAGATGTTCTTTTGTGCTTATTTTATTATTATTTTTTATTATATTTAATTAAAAACATTTTAACCTGTTTTTTACCAGGTAAAATGTTTGAGAATACAAGGCTCGTTTCCACCATTGGAGCTTCCGACCAAATCTTTGTGACATGCGTGTGTCCCCGTTTCCAGAGGTGGAAAGTAGCGAATTACAATTACTCGCGTTACTGTAATTGAGTATCTTTTTTGTGTATTCATACTTTTTTAAGTCGTTTTTAAAGTCTGTACTTTTACTTGAGTATGTTTTTTAAAAAGTATTGTACTTCGCTACATTTTCAATCATGTCTGTTACTGAGTAAAAAAATTATATTTATAGACCTTATAAATAAAAAATATTGCACTTCGCAGCATTGGAACAGAATGAGAGACACCTTCAGCGCCGCGTCTCACCTGTGGGGGATATGGGTGTACACTTTGTATAATGATGACGTGAAACACCCACACTTTTCCAGCACTTTTGCTTTAAAACAGCGGTTCCCAAACTTATTTAGCCATGCACCCCCTTCTATGTCCCGACCGTGTTGACGCACCCCCATCCCCCAAAAACATGTTTTCAAGAAAGAAAGAAAAAAAAAGACTTGCAGCACAATCAGTGTGTTTGTTTCTGACCACAACTCACAGCCTCCTACAAAGTCTGGGACCTGAAGCAGTGTCTAGGATGAGAGGCTAAATGTCTTAAAAGCCCTTTTTATAAAACAATGCCGCCAATTTGCCGCAATGCCGATGCGGCATCAGGTAGCGTTAGGTCGTTTATAAGAGCTCAGACCGTGGCGGTAATGTTGTGCAATCATGTCCGTTTTATAAAAGATTACGCGATGGCGGCAAAAAGGAGGTATGGGGGCGGTCTGTGCACTGTCGCGGACTTCCGTGTATTTTCGACATAACTTGCTTTTTATTGCGATCGAAGCCGTGCTCCTTAAGTTTTTATTTTAACAACCAGCTACAGGTGTCTGTCATCCACCATCCCTGTGAGCTGTCAGATGATCTGAGCTGCAGATCTAACGGAGAGAAGCTCCCGGAGCACCGCATCGGTCCAGTTAATCATCTCAGCTGGTTCTGTTTACAAACGTGAAACTTAAGTGCGTTTACTTTCATTTTTAATATAGTTCCCGGCCGGAGCGCAGCATTAATTCATCGCGTGGTCATGACACCTCCCTCTGTTGCGCCAAGGCTTAATGTGCGTTTATAAGACCGGCTAAGCCGCAATATTACCGCAATATTACTACCAAGCGTGGCGGCACGAATGCCGCAAAATTCCCGCAACGTGATGCCGCCATGGCGTGTTCATAAGAAACATGTTGCGGTAATATTACGCTGATTTGCCGGCATGGTGTGTCTTATAAAAAAGGGCTAGACACACCATGCCGGCAAATCATCGTAATATTACCGCATCTTTTATAAAACGGGCATGATTGCGCAACATTACTGCCACGGTCTGAGCTACTATAAATGACCTTAGGCTCCCAGATGCCGCATCGGCTTTGCGGCAAATTGGCGGCATTGTTTTATGTGTAATTATTTTTTTTTATTTTAAATTTTTTGTGTAATCATTGTTCACGCCATTGCGCTTTTTACCTCGTGCACCCCCTAGTGGCAGCTCGTGCACCCCTGGGAATCCCTGCTCTAAAACATCAGTCCGGTTCCTCTGATGCGCTCATTGTTTACCCCTCTCCCCCCCTGTTTCTAATTGAAACCTGCACCTTTGCGCACCAGTGTTACGTCAGTATTCTGCTCAATTTGGTAGTTGGACTCGATTCAGTGTGAGTGTGTGTGCATGCGCGAGCGTGTCGTGAGCCAGTGTTGTGTTTTTGCACTACTTAAATTAGGCCATCCTTACGCTGACAAAAAAGTAACTAAGTAACTTTTACTTTGAGTACATTTAATTTAAGATGTTTTTTACTTTTACTCAAGTAAAAATGTAGGCAAATAATTTTATTTGTACTTGAATAAAAATTCATCAAAGTATTAGTACTTTTACTTAAGTAGAACATTTTCGTACTCTTTCCACCTCTGCTCATTTCAACAGGCCAGCTGAAAGGACCACTTTCTGGGTCATTTCAGGAGCCAACAGAGTACCTGAACTGGGACATGTACTCGGAAAAGTCCGGTAGAGTCACTGGGCGGGACTAAAGCCTAGTTTATGCTTCTCCATCTATGTCATTACAGAGCCGTGCAACCCCATTATCTGTTTAAATTCGTCAACAACACCGCCATTGCCCCTCAAAAAAGCAAAAAGAGAGCTGAAGATATTTAGCGGCAGAAACGGAGCAGATTGAAGAATTCCTCGCGGAAAACCTCCAAAAATATGAATGTTTATTCGCCCGTGACTGAAGGAGTATAAAGATACGCAGCAAGCGTTTTATTCATAGACGGAAATGATGGGAAACTATGTCCATTAAAGCCCTTTTATAAGACACATCATGCTGGCAAATCAGCATAATATTGTGTGTCTTATGAACGCGCCATGGCGGCATGATGTTGCGGGAATATTGCAGCATTCGTGTCGCCACGCTTTATAGTAATATTGCGGCAATATTGCGGCTTCGCCAGTCTTATAAACGCACATTAAGCCTTGGCGCAACAGAGGGTGGTGTCATGACCACGTGATGAATTAATGCCGAGCACTGGCCAGGAACTATATTGAAAATTTAAGTAAACACGGGCATAAGTTTCATTTTGTAAACAGAACCAGCTGAGATGATAAACTGGAGAGATGCAGCGCGCCGTGAGCTTCTCTCCGTTAGATTTGCAGCTCAGATTATCTGACAGTTCACAGGGACTGTGGAGGACAGACACCTGTAGCTGATTGTGAAAAAAATAACTTAACGAGCGCGGCTTTGATCGCAATAAAAAGTTATGTCCAAGATACACGGTAGTTCGCAACAGCGCAGAGACCGCCCCCATACCTCCTTTATGCCACCATCGCGTAATCTTTTATAAAAAGGACACGACTGCACTACATTACCACCACGGTCTGACCACTTATAAACGACCTTAGGCTCCCAGATGCCGCCTCAGCGTTGCGGCAAATTGACGGCATTGTTATGTGAATGGTTTCCCATTCACATAATGGACTGGGAAGACACAAGGATCATCACAACAGAACAACAAAAATACAAACAATGGATTAAAGAAGCGATTGAGATCAGGAGACGTGGCCCTAACACCATGAAAAGCGATGAAAGCGTGTATACAATGCCATTACATATGGGACATGGTCATCGACAAGGAGGGAGCAGGCAGTAGAGTGCTCTACTGCCCACTGATAAAACAGCAAGGAAGTGACATCACCACCATTCTGAGGAAGGCGACAGAAGAGCGTCGAAACTGTCAGGTAATTAAACAAACAAATCAATAACAATGGATATAAAGAAACATGGAAAGAATGTAACGAAGATATTTAGGGCATGTATTTTGCTGCTAAACTTCAAAGCCCCCCAATTGGGGGGCCCTCGGGCCCAAGCATTAATTTTTATTAACATGTTATTTTTTTCTAATTAATTAATCATAATTAATGCATTAAATTCCTAGAATATATCTTTGAAAGTTTGTAAATAAGAGTGATCTAGGTGGTCAACAGGCGCAGCAGTCAACGATAACCTAATAAAGTTTAGATTTAAAGGTTGTAAGATGACGAGGTTGCAAGTTTAAGGGTTTTCTGTAAAGTGTTCCAGTCATTTGCTGCATTTAAAAAGTGCTTTAACAAGATCTAGAGAACGTTTTGGACTCAGTTTCTTGAACAAAGTGCTCTATACCTTTAAAATCCCTTCATTCATACGGCTAAACGTTTCTGCGTGTTTGCTGCTCCATCTGTGTAGAAGGTCTTGACATTCTGATGCTTCTCCACATGTCTCGGACTCTGCAGCACATCGGGATGACACCTCACAAAAAAGGGGAGCTCCACCTTTGGCTTCTCCTGAAGAACAACACATGTCAGCGGCCCCCCGCGGGCCCTGTCAGGAGGTGAAGAGGTTAGGTGCTCTGTACGGCCGCACACACCCTGGACTTCATGAAGACCACCATAATGACTGCTAATTATGCCGCCATCTGTGGGGGTGCTCTGTGTTATGTAGACACCTGTTCATTAAGCAGGAGAAAGAAACTTTTCTCTCTGCAGCATTTTCTTCTTATGCAAAACAACAACCCCTGCAACCCATGATACAAAAAAAATGAAGATTTTTTTTAAACTAAAGTGAAGTTTTCCCATAAAACCTCCCCATTAATCCACATACAAATATCAATAAAACCTCAGAGCATGCAGAATTGAACTCTTCTGCGTCACTAATGATCAAGTGAACTTTGTGTGAAACCTTTCCAGCGTCAGAGCCATCACCAAGGTTAACCAGGCCATCAGGCAGCATTAGGAGGAGGGTTTTTGCATGGGAAGCCAATAAAACGCTCTCAGATATCTGCTGAGGGGGAGCGCAGCTTGTCAATCCTGTGACCCTAAGAGCTGATCTGCCATTACCGCCTCACAGAAGACTAATGAGAGCCATTCTTTTGCCAGCACCTTGAATAATATGTCAATACCCATTCAGGCTACGTTCAATGCTACCTGTTTTACTTTTATTTGATGTATTTCTTGGGAAAATCTTTGCAATTTAAAAAAAAACATGTCCAGGTAAGTGATAGTGTAATAATAATTTAAATTTCCTGCATGTAGAAGCTGGGGGCAATCCTTTGATAAACCCTCTGAGGCTTTAAAGCTGTCTCCTCCTCCTTCGGCATCTCCAGACACATTCATCTAATCCCTATCTCTCAGTTGAAGATTTATATAAACGGATGATGGCTAAGCGTCGCATATTTCAACTTTTTATCTGTTCAGCTTATGAGTCCATTTAGTTTTAGATCCTCAGAGATGAAGCCAGCGCAGGAATCATAAAGTGAGGGCCAATTAGGATGTTGACGGATTGAGTTTGGAAGATAAATTTGGGATGTAAAAGGTTGACATAGCTGCTGTGTCTCTTTCACTGCGTGTGTGGCTCCCAATTAAGTCGGAAGAGGCATTTTTCTCTCCTTCCCTCTCTCTCTCACTCTCTCTGCAGGATCAGAGTGTCTCCCAGACAGATGAGCCACTAATGAGAGCAAATCTCACAAAATCCTCAAGAAACATGATAAATTGAATCGTGTTCACCCTGTTCATTTGTTGTGTTCGCTGATGAGACCAAAGCGTAACGTTTATGTAGTCAACAAATGAGTAGGTGGGTCCCTCATTGTTCACACACTTTCTTGCTTTTTTCAATATTGAGCTTAGCTTTCTTCCTCCATTGTTCATCATTCTTTACCCTCCTTGTTTTGTTCGAAGCACATCGTGAAGTCGTGATTTAAGTCTGGAGGCCTCAATTTGCCTCCTTCCCTGATATTTATCAGACGAATTAAGGAGGCAAGCTCTCTCATTATTACTCCCCAAACCTTCACCATATGTTTCCCCGTTATTAAACAACCAGCAGAAGATGTCCCAGATTCAAATTTAAATTACCAAATCTAACCTTAATTGGTGAAAAATGCTGTTTAGTGGATGGTATCAAAGTCAAGCTTGGGAGAGAATCTGACAGATGGCTAAGTCTTATGACTTGTATTAACACCTTCGGAGTTTAATGAACTGTTAATTGCTTTTCTAATACATAATGGGGCCACTGGAATAAGAGCGGTAATGCAAGCAGATTATTTTGGAGACAACACACACACACACTCACTCACACACACTCTGTTCAATGTCACCTTAAAGGACATCGGAAAAACAGAAGAAAACTGAAGGAGGAAAAGAAACTCACTTTTTAGTAGAATGTTACTTAAAGGGATATTCCACCCCTAAGTGAAATTTGGTCTATTTCTGTATTCCTGCAGTTAGATAAGTGAGCAAAAACCAGCGCAGTAATTCTCCTGATCTGGCAGCAGTCCATCTGCTTTAGCTTAGCATAAACAATGGAAGTGAATGGCAGGTACTAGCATTTTGTGTGCAAAAGTGATTAAAATGACTCAATAATGATACCAATTATTCCTGGTGAGCTCAATAATCATGTCGACTGCAAAAAAAGGTAAGAAATAACACAAAGGATGTGTTATATCCATGCACCATGCAGCGGCGGGTTACAGCGGTGCTTTGTCAAAATATAGTCCCAAGTCTAAACCGGCTCCTGCAAATACTTCGTGTTATTTCTTACTTTTTTTGCAGTCGACATGATTGTTTATGCTAAGCTAAAGCAGATGGACTGCTGCCAGATCAGGAGAATTACTGCACTGGTTACAAAATGCTTTTTTCTCACTTATCTAACTGCAGGAATATGGAAATAGACCAAACTTCACTTAGGGGTGGAATATCCCTTTGAAGACCAAGTTCACTGAGAAATTCTTTTTTACTTGTTATTTTTTAAACATGATCAGTCACACTGAGTTTAACATGCAGGCTAAATGTGAAAATAGTCTTCTACCGCTATTTTCTGCATTAGCCGCCGGTAGAAAATAGACGGGGAAACGCTCGGATTAGAAAAGCCGGTAACACTTTACAATAAGGATCCTTATATTAATGTTACTTAGTGCATTATTAAGCATTAATAAAGTATTAAGTAAGGACTAAGCTAAGCTGATAATCCCCCACCCCCACGACCTTTGTCCCAACCTTAAGGACACTTAATAGTTAGCAAAACCTCAAACGTTAATTAAGGGACCCTTTGTTTATTAATGCTTAATAATGCTCTCTAAGTAACATTAATAAAGGGACCATTATTGTAAAGTGTTACTGAAAAGTCTGACACTGCTATGTCACATTGAAAATTAGCATTCATGGACTCACCCATCATGGCTCATGAGGGGGAAGGCTGTTGTTGGTTTTAGCGTCCAGGAGAGTCAGTGGTAAAGTTGCGTTGCTGTTAGCCAATCAGAAGCGAGATGTCCGAATGTCAGGAAGTAAGACTCCAAATCC
>SSNS01000152.1:1027250-1112680 GCA_006937985.1 Aphyosemion australe | reverse complement strand
CTCCTCTCCTCCTGCTAAATTCTACTTCCTGAAACAGGAATGCCAAAGCTTCTTCTCCCAACAGAGATCGACTCACAAGTAGTTTAATTTATAGGCCTACTAGAGACGACTGTAAATGTATTGAAAAACAAGTGAACTTGGTCTAATCTAGATTTTTTATGTTTCTGTGGAAAAGATTATGAACCTTTTAATCTGACTGTTCATTCCAATTTGTGCCTTACTCTATTTTCTATTGGCAGCTAATAGGAAATAGGGGTAGAAGACTATTTTTATGTTCAGCCTGCATGTTAAACTCAGAGTGACTGATCACATTTCAAAAACAATAAGTAAAAACGGTGAACTTGCTGATTAAATGGTTCCCTTCTAATTCTTGGTCAAATATGTGTTTTAAGTAAGCAAACATAAATGCATCCAAACCTACCTACAACCTGTACTCTGTTAAATGATTCCTTCTTTAAGGTCGATGTACTTCTGTAATGAGTTGTCTTTTTTTGATCATCAGAGGTTGGATTTTTACCATCATCCTTTCTCCCTTTAATGGTTTTGGCATGGCAGCCTAGCTAACAACGGCGCTGATGTTCATCATATTTCAGCTTAAAGCCAGCACAAGTAATGCTTTGCATGCTTAAAATCCATTTCCATAACTAAGTGTAATTTCCCTTCAGTTTGTTCCTGTTTAATGAGGTGAAGTCTTGTTTGTATGCCTTCCAATGTCCCTGAAAAAGTCATTCAAGCGCCTGTGTCAGAATTAAATCAAATTACTTTGCTGTCAGTTCACATCAAACCATTCAAAGAAAAATGTTTGTTTAGCTAGTTTTACAAAAATAAAAAATAAAAGCATTTTTCTCCCACAATCGTTCCGTTTCCTTCAGAATTCCAACCCTTAATGATGGAATGCGCAAATGCTCGAGGGTGGTTGCAGAAAGTCAGGGGGTGGAGGAGAGAAAATGACCAACATTGATTTATCCTTGCTGTTCTCTTGTCTGGTTGGTGCCTTCAGAACACCTCGTTGCATCCCATTCCCTCCCATTATCTCACCGCGATCACCGCAGCCCAACGAGTTTCCTGCAGGGTCATAAATACTTCGCTCAGACCCCATACTGCTTCCACATTATCCTCCAGACGCCGCCTAATGACAGCGAAAGACAGACAATGCATCCTTTCTCTCATGACTGCCATGCTTCTCTCCGTTCATACATATTTTACAGTGGTTGAAAAACACATACCTACACCAAAAGGAGGCCGGCAGCATTGTCCCGCTCAGACTTTGCATTTAAAATGGTACATTAAAGCAACACGTCTGAAAATATCATACATGATTGATGTTGGTGATGACAGTGTTTTTTCTTTGTGAGAGTCACGTGTGTGGTTGTCTTCACAAATCCCCCCACCCCCCAAAAAATTTAAAAATATTAAAAATAAATAAATAATAAATGAAAGTCAATAAATAAAAAATAAATAAATTATAAATAAAATTTAAAAATAAATAATAAAAATAAGTAAACTATAAATAAATTAATAAAAACTTAAAAATAATGAAAATAAATAAATATTAAAAATAAAAATCTGTCAATAAAAATAAAAATTATAAAATAAACAAATAATAATAAATAAATAAAAATAAAAAATATCAATAAATTAATTATAAATAAATAAACAAATAAACAACATTTTAAAATAATAAAAATAATGAAAATAAAAAATATAAATAAATTATAAATAAATATGTATTTAAAAAAATAATAAATGAAAATAAATAAATAAAAATCAATAAATAATTAAGTAATGAAAATAAATAAAAATAAATAAATAATAAAAATAATGAAAATAAATAAAAAGAAAAAGCTACAGCCTGACAAAAAAATTAATAATAAAAAACAAGAGAAAAATGAATGCTTTAAGTCTTAGGCTATGCTATTGGAAACAAGTACTGAGTCAATTTTTCCACACATCTTGATAGGAGGCAAGCTATTAGAGACAATGAATCAAATTAATTATTTTGACATGCTGGTCATCTGAATCAATTAGGAGCCACACACAAAGAGCCATCAGCATAAACACAATGTTTTTTCCTACAAACATCCCGAGACTTACTGGTTGGAAAGAAGAATTAACAAATTGATGTCTAAGAAATGAACCCATCTGGTTTGTAAGGAGGTCAGGACAAGTGGGTGGCCACGTGTGTTCATAGTTTTATTGATTAACTGATCAAAAGTAAAATAGTCTTTTTTTATAAACGTGTTGACTAAAACTGTCCTAGACATCATCGTTCCTCTCAATCTAAAGAATGTTGTTATGAAGGAAACCACAAAAGAGTAAATTGAAGGAACACAGAAATATATATTTTTTGGCTGAATAAAAAAAAAGAAATCCTTCCACATGCACATAATGTTTTCATGTTTGCATTTACTCCAAACTATAGAATACCAAGAAAAAGGAGAATAAATAACATTTGATTTTCTGCCATAAAAACACTCCAAGGGATGCGATTTATTGGTCGATTGTCGGGATGTCTGTGTTGATAGATGCTAAACATAGTTTGTCATTAAGAATCAAGTTTTATTGGGCAAAAGGTATTATGTCAGGTGGAAGTGAGACAATGTTTGGCAACACCTATTTCAGCACTTTTTGTTGCTTCCTTTTATCGTTTTACCAAGACTTGGGCTACATTAGGAGTAAATAATGAGATTTAGGTCTGATATTTGGATATAAAGTGTTTTTGTGTAAAGTTTTTAAATAAACAGATGTATATATTGTAGTAGAATCAGTTGTATGATCACTAATTGTTTTAAAGTTTTATATACACTCATTATTGGGATTCGGCAGGAAGACTGGGTAAAAATCACCACCAAAACAACCTCAGAGAAACGTCACAGTTTAACTTCTATTATAACCTGTTTGATAAAGAAGCTTTTATCATAAGATGATGCTCTAGCTGATTTCTTCATAGTCAGATCAGCCGACAAAGTGCATCTTCTAATTAAACAAAACTAACGTGGCATTAATGCCAACATTTATGACTTAGCCAAACAAATTACAATGTCAGCTCATTCACACCATCCACAAAGTGCTTGGCAGACTATATTTAGAGACAGTCAGCTAGATAAATGAATGGGCCACCCTCGGATCTGTTGCTTTGTGAAGCTGCCACATGCTCTGTTAGTCCCCGCTGTTCAAATGTGTACATTAAAGATAGAACAAAATACGACAGCAAGGCCCAGCCTGTGGCATGAAATCAGAACAACATCCTCTTAGTCCTCGCGCCATGCTTCACTTTACGTTGTTTAAGTCCATAGCTTATGTGCCAATTTGATGTCATGCTTTGAGTGACTTGGACACAGAGCACTTATTGTAAAACTAGAATATAGGACCTCGTGTTGAGCGTGTTATGTGTGAGGTTCCACATTGTGAGAGACACGAGTGACTGAACATAGCTTTATTGAGTAACAGAATGCAATTTTTAGATGTGTCACTCAAAGCTAATTAGCATTGTTTGATAAGAATATTTTGTACATCTGCATTTTAGCTGCCATAGCTATATATAGCTATATATATGCTTATATATTCTTGGGAATACTGATAAAACCATAAAACTGCATTTCTAGATCTTTTCTTTCACCAAAACCTTGCTGTTTTCTCCTTAATTTTGAAGTTAGTCGTACTGCAAAAACTGATTCCGTAAGCCTGCCGCACACGAGAGCAGACAGCTGAGCTAACAGTCATTCATGGCTGTTTGCTCAGCAGATTCCTCGCTGTGTGCGACTATTTTTCACTGAGTTTTCTGCCTCACAAAACGCTGAGGTGAAAATCAAACCATTTTGATATTTTTCGCCTCTAAATCCCACTAAATCTAGTTGCTTAAATGTAAAGAGTAATATACATTGTTATGTTAAAGTAAATTAATATTACTCTTTAGATTTTAGCAACTACGTTTAGTGGAACCAGTTGACATAATTTGGTTAAGTAAATTCAACATTTAATTTTTAGAGTGCAGAAACTCACCGTGTGCGCAACTACGCGAGCTGTCGGCTGAGGTGAAATCTTCAAGTGGCCAATCAAAGCGATTTCTCCCCTCACATGATTCCAAGATGGCAGCCTCCTGTCTGCATGTCAGAAAAATAAACAAAACGGAGACAGAGCTGAATATGGAGGAAATGCTTCTACTTGTTTTGTTGATGAGGCGTCGTCACCAGTGTCATAAACTCCTTGCCTGGCCCTTCTTTGCAGCCTTCTTTGCGCTTTGATTGGAAGATTTCCCCTCGACGGCTCACGTAGTGCGCACATGGTGAGTTTCTGCCCCCCGAAAAATATCAAACCGGTTTGATTTTCATCTAGGCGTCTTGTGAGGCAGAAAACTCAGTGAAAATTAGGCGCACACAGCGAAGAATCTGCTGAGCAGACAGCTGCAAATGACTGTTAACTCAGGTGTTTGCTCTCGTGTGCGGCATGCTTAGGGAAGTGAAAAAGTCAACTTTTTAGACATTTTCTTTTAGTTTTAGAAAATAATAAAAAAAAAATCTTCTCTAAATAATAACATTACTCAAAGCAGCAATTCGGAGTTTTCCCCTTTCAGGAATTATGTATGATTTTTCAAAAATCCGTAAAAGTGATTGTCTTATCATGTACCGTGATATAATGTAAGCATTACGTTTTTTTTTTGCTAAGCCCGCCCCCTGCCCCGTAAATCTCCATGCAATATGAAACTGAGCGACGGTCAGAACTAACCAATAGACTTAGACTACCGCTAATGTGCTTCAAATTTAAGGAAGTACCTCGACTGATGCAGAGTTAATGAACTTTTCACGAACAATTAAGTCTATAAAACATAAAAATATGAAAACACAACATAACATGAGAATAATAATTGTAAAACAACATGTTTTAGCTCTGTTTATCGGCTAGAGAAGCACATTCATAAACAAGAAACATGCAGTCACCATCTTAAAAAACCGAATTGACCGACTCTTGGTGTGATACGCTTGTCAACCACTAGATGGTGCGATCAGATAAAAGAAGTACGCCGCATAGCCAGTTTAATACAAGGTAAATATTGTTAAATATGATCCAAATGTTCTTTTTTGAGTAAAAAAAAATCTGCGAATAAGGTAAGCAACACTTCTTTTTAAAATTTTTTTAAAAAGTAGCCAAAAAAGAAAAAAGAAAAAATAATATATATATATCAAAATTTAGACTATTTTGCTAGTTTTATGATTTCTAGCCAAGCAACTTTTGCTTACCCCAATCGAAGAATTTTTTTTACTCAAAAAAGAACATTTGGATCATATTTAACAATATTTACTTTATTTTAAATAATGCTATTTTTCTAGAGAAGAATTATTTTTTTTAGACTACAAATAAAATGTGTAAAAATGACACTTTTTTACTTTCTTTATAAATAATTTTTTGAAGTGTATTGGAAAGCCTTCTTGAGCTCGGCACTAAATTTCAGCATTTTCTGTTTATGTCATTGTCTTTCTGTCTATCTTTCACCCTCTAATGAAAGCAGGAGGGACTCGGGTAATTAGGGCTGTAAAGAGCCCGCTTGTAATTCGCATGTAAATTGTGTCTTACCTCAGCAGAAAATTTATTACAGGAGACAATGTCAACTTTTACATGAGGAAGGCCATTTGCATTTTTCAAATCCATTACAAGGGTGGTGCTGCAATCATAAGCCATAATACAGACCCCTTACTATCCCTCCAGTCTGCTGCAGCCAGCCTACCCATCACTACTGGGTAGAAGATAATCTGATGGGTTCCTCTTCAGTGGTCACTCAGCAGTTGCAGAGATGCAGGAAGGAAAGAGGGAGAGGAAAGGAGAAAAGAGAAGGGCATGCAGGGAGGTGAAGAGAGTTTGTTCTATTTGAAGCATAAAGTGGTCCACCCACTTGTTTTTGTGTGTGTGTGAGTGTGTGTGTGTGTGTGTGAGTGTACACGTGTGCTGCACCACTCTCCCGAGCGACAGAAACCTTGTTGTGATTTATGCAGCCTGAGATATGAGTGCTGGTTACGCAGTAGCAAGACATCGATCTGACAAAGCAAACCAAACAATAAAGAGGCGAGGAAGATGATGTGCCCAGTGGAGTGGAGAAATGGAGAGTGTACCTATAAGAGCTAATTATCTGAGCACATAATTCTTCAGGTTAAGACAGGGGAGCTGAAAGTCAGCCAAGCCCAAGCTGTCTGAGAAAAGGCCCGGCTGCACAACAGGAATAAGGTCTCAGACTCTGGTCAAGAAGAATTCAAAATAAAATATGTTTGTAAGTGAGAATGAAAAGAGATAATCTGTGTGTGCAGCTAACTGTTGACTATGGCATGTTTGATGAATTGTGGAGGAAAATGGGAAAATGCTGGAAGCCTGGACTTGAATTTAAGACTTTTTTTTTTTTTGCTTGTTTGCAAATGAGTGGAATCAAAAGAAAAGAATATGCCAAACTTTTAGTTTTTCTTTTTTCTGCCCAAAGTTTTACTATTTGGCAGCAAGAAACAACGAACATCAACTGTATAGATCACTAGAAATTAGACAGAAAGCTGAAGAGAAAAGCTGAATCCTGTTTACCACTGAGGAGGGCTACTCTCAAGGTCAGCTGTGTTGTTCATTCCATAGATTCACAATCCTTACAAATTATACTTCACTGTAAAGTTATTAATTGATATTTTCAATGATATATGATGTGTTGCCAAGAGTTCAGTTCAATTCAGTTTATTTATATAGCGCCAAATCACAACAAGAGTCGTCTCAAGGCATTTTACAAAGTAAATTCTATTTGAACCTACTTGTCAGTGCTTGAATTCAGTTCATTTTGCCAGTTAGTTAAAAGTTTCCTATAAGAAATCCCAGCAGTGACTTTACAGCAATCCTCATAAACAAGCATGAAGCGACAGTGGAGAGAAAAACTCCCCTTTAACAGGAAAAAACCTCCAACAGAACCTGGCTCAGAATGAGCAGCTGTCTGCTACGATACACAAAATCTGGTGGAGCTTCTCTGGAGAGAAAAACAAAAGAATCACTGCAAATAAATAAGTGATCAAACACAAATTTACTGATATTTCTTTCTGTTAATACTTAAACGTCAAACACTAATATTTACCTTCCCAAGTCAAATTATGAGTCTGCCTTAAAGGCATTGGCCAGACTCAGCATGAAAATTGTAAAATATCAGTTTAACTACACTTTAGCATCTGTAAAAAAATAAACTGGGTTCAGTTTTTCATTTTGTTCAGCAATTTTATCATAAATCATTATAGAAAATCTAAATTCTCTCCTCTAAACACTGAAAAGCGCTGGTTCCGCATACGTCACTGAAATACATGTGTAAGAAGGCACAGCTCCTGCTACTTTCTAGGAGCACCACTCTGCAACCTTGCAGTGTCATTTAACAAAACTCCAGCTACATTCTAAAGTAGCCTTCAAAGACAAACTCTTTAAAAATGTTGTAACAAACCTGTTATTTGAGATTTAGAAGTCATTATTTTCTAATACGGAAGCTACTTTGATGGATGTTTTAGGGAGTTTTTTTTATTTTAGCTTCCACACAATAATTGCAAAAATAATTCTGCCAAGGAAACTGATTAACCTCTTCATAAGGCAGACAGATTGTATAATAGCCATAACTGACCCATACGGTTTCATCAGTAACACGTTACAATCACAGGGCAAGTTAACAATTCACAGTTCAAATGGACTCTTCCAGACTCATGTCACTTGTCTATAGGCTGTGAGAATAATAATAATGATATTTACAATTATTATTTCCTATCTTGAAAACCCATTCTCTGCTTCTGTAAGCAGGAGTCCTTTAATTAGACACAAGCACACACATACACAAAGAGTGGAGGCAGCGAGCGCTCGTTGCCATTAATAACAGCATATAAAAGCAAAGCTCCAACGCGTCTGACACTTTAAGTAGTTTGGGAAACAAGATGTAATGTGCGCCTGGTGCCAGGAGCAGACCGGGCCGTGGGCTCGCAGGAGAAGGGGGAGTGTGGTCTGTAAGTCAGCACGAACAAAGTGCTTTGAATATGTAACTGATGGAGATATTATCACGTGAGTTATACCAATGCCGATAATGGGAGGGGAGATGTGGACGCAGCAAGACAGAACCAGAAGACGGAAACAGTGACAGAAGAACTGGATGACTTTTTTTTTTAATCAAAGCTTTCATTCACTTATTATTTCAATACATTTGCTGTGGTCTCTAGTATAAATGAATGCCTTGTGAGTCATTTTCTGTGGAAATCAAAGCTCTGGTGCTATTAATGATGTTCGGACATCTCGCCTCTGATTGGTTAACAGCAACCCGACTCTTCCACCGCCTCCGTTCATTTTGCAACACTGATATTTTATCTCCAGAAATAACACAAGCCTGAAGGAGTTCTGCCATGATGTGGAATTGCTAATGCTAATGGTTAGCTTCTGCTCTCTCCTGGCTGCAAAAATCAATGCAGCCCCAGTCACAAGCAAAGGTGGGTGAGTCCATGAATGCTAATTTACACTGTGATGTAGCAAATTGTACCTACATCTATTTTCTTTTGACAGCTAACAAAGGAAATAAGGATATTTCCCCGACTTCACACTGGAGGCATCAGTGGAATGTCACTGCTTCAAATAGAATCCATTATAGTGTATGGGGTTGATCCAAACCCACCATGGCGCAAAAATTTTAAGGGGCATCCCAGAAGCGGCATGCCGCACCACGCTGCTAAAGGTAGGATTAGTGTCTATTTTTGCCGCAAGCCGCTTCTGGGACACGTCAATTTCCACAGTTAACATACGGCTAGACAGAATATCACACACGGTTTCAATGTAAAACGTCCGGTAATTTTCAAAATAAAAGACTATTGCAGCGATGCGATTTCATATCTATGTAGATTCTCTCAAAACATGTGACCTAATGGCTAATTCTTTCAAGAAGTGCAACAGTGTGTTTTGTGATCTCGCGAGTCCGGCGAGGAGGATGGCGGAGAAGCCACTCTGCCAGTGTGGACTTGCGTTTAGCAAATCATGAGAGTTCCGTGCCGTTGATGCCTCCATTGTGAAGTCGGGGTAAGACTATTTTCACATTAAGCATGCATGTGAAACTCAAAATGATCGATTGTATTTAAAAAAATAACAAGTAAAAAAAATGGTTTCTCAGTGAACTTGGTCTTTAAAGCTACGATATGTGCTTTGAGTAAGAGAAATTAGAACATAATAACAATGAAACACTGTTGTACTATTTTGTCCATTGCATTGTGTTTTGTTGCAGCATTTAGTGTTGGGAGGGATTAGAGAATTCAGCAGAAGATGAGGTTCCATTTAGTGGCACCCTTGGCACCCATCTAACCTTGGCATGCAGCTGGGCATGCTCCGCTGGCTCTGAACATGCTGAGGTTTGAATCCAGAAATGCCTTTGTGCAGCACAGGCCACCAGACGAACGGTGGGAGGCCCCATTAACATCCCAAACTGTATCTCATCAGTCAAGACTCCAAGACTAAACCGACAGATCTGATCTCCGGTAATCCAGCAGATCGATTTACCAGCTTTAACATCTGATCTAGCATCATTAGCTGTAAGAGAATAGAATTAAAATTCCATAACTAGAGCGGATTTTTTAAATTTGGGGTTATATTTGTATCAATTTGTAGAATCGGTTCACTCAAGGTGAAATTGTGCTATTGTTTTCTTGTTTGTATGCTTAACACAAACTATGAATTCTAATTCTGGCAGCACAGAACGGGCGCATTAACCAGGCATGGCAGTCTGGGACAGGGTCCAGCTGGAAGCATGAGTGGGTCGCTGCTCTATACTGCAACAAAAACGGTTCTGCTGCCTAAATTTAACAAGAGGTCAAAAAAAGGAGCAAAATCGAAAATCTAACAGTAAATCTTTAAAATGATTTCAAACGTATGGCTTCAACCCCCACGGTGGTGGTGATTATATAGTGATTTGTAGGCTGGCTTTAAAACTTTTTATCTCACCTGTGCCAACAGATGAGATAAGATGCAGTGGGGGTCATGTGGAATATGCTCATTGGAATGTAAGAGACTATAGAATTTCTAAATCTTCACTATTCATCTTCTCCTCCCTCCCAACTTGTTATTTTCCCTCCGTCGGCCCGGTTGGCTGGTTATTTTGTCGGATGTGTGTCTAAGCTGTGTTGTCTGCAGGAGTGAGTGTCGAGGTGAAGGCTGGCTGAGTTCAGGAAAAGTGCATCAGATGTGTTTGTGTATCTCTGTGTGCGGTGGGTCCCCGGGTGACCGTTTCTTCTTCTTTACCATGGCAGCCTTCCCCATGACCCTCTCTGGTCATGCATAAAGGATTGCAAAATTATACAAGTCAAAAACATGTCTTCTGTATGCAGGAACAGCTTCCTGAATTTAAATTTGTGAGGATGTGAAAGGGATTTGGATGATATTCTGTTTTCCAACATGTTGCAGAAAAGCTAATCTGTAGTCCTGCTGCACTCATTGGCCTTTATGGTGTACAGCTTCTTCTTTTTTTTCTCACTTTCATCAGAATGCCATTCTCCCCCTCCGCCCGAGATCTGAAACTCTACTCCTCGTTGTCCCATTCTAGCATGCTTATGATGGATGGCTCCTCTCAGCTTGTCCATCAAGCCCCGCGATTAAAACACTTGGAATGACCAACCTTTTTCTCCCCCACCCCCACCTTGCAACCCCTCGTTCCCCATGCCACCCTTTCGCTCTCAGGCCACCACCGCTGCAACCCTCTGCCCCCTCACCTTTTTTTTTTTTTTTTCCCAGCCTCCCCTCCTCCAAACGCTCCTCTCCCACTTCAAGTTGCCCCCAGAACCCCACAATCCATCTTGTGGAGAAAAAACATCATTTATTCTGTACTTCCCAGATAATTTACTTTTTCTCTCCCTCTTTTCGCTCCTCTTTTCTTTTTCTCCTTCTTTCTACAGGAATTCTCCATTTCCCTATAAAATGAAAATTCATCTGGAATTACATCTTATGTCATCATTATGTTTATTAAGCGTGGATGATGTATATGAGGAGCTGCGGCGTGCCGCTGAGTGCTTAATGATGCATAAGATTAAGCCGAGCCTCTCAGCTGTGCTGAGACTCCCCTCTGCTTCCCAGGCTGCAGACACACGCTGAGGGAACAGGCTCCAAACGGCCATCAGGTGAACAGGGGAAGAGGGAAAGCCTCTTTGTGTGTCAGCAGAGGAGGAGGGAAGCAGTGGAGTTGGTGAGGAAGAGTTGCTGATAGGGGAGGATCAGAAAGTTGGCAGGAGCTTCAGAGAAACAGAACAAAGTGCTGTTTGTTACACTTCATTTGGCGCATTCAAAGTCAATATCTGACTTTATGTCTGCACTTTGTTACAACTAAAATCTTTTTCCCTCCAATCATCACGACCTTGTCCTCCTGTCTTTTATCCTCATGGTGACATTTCCTCGTTTCCTCTGATCTAGCCAGCCTTTTATTCTTAGTTCCCCCAAACAGAAGTCAGAAACCAGCAGAGGCACCAGCAGTCTTTGACAAAAACATTATCCTTGTGGCGCTAAACAATCCAATAAACCTCTCCACAGGGAAGAAGTTAACCTCTCCTCTCCTCCGACGCTCGCTTCCCGACCACGTGACGGCTGCCACAGTAAATTCCAATCATTAGTCTTCTCACTCCGCCATCACACAGGGAAGGGGGGGGGACTCCACCTCTATTAGTAATGGAGACCTCGTCAGAGACCTTCCTCTGAGAGCCCTGCCTTCCCAATTCCCACAGGAAAAATCCCCAGCAAAAAACTAATTCTACTTTTAATAATCTGTCATCAGGACCAGAGGCAGTCATAAATTATGTGGGGAGCATGTGCGGGAGTGGGCCACGAGGGGGAACTCAGGGGGAAAAAATCAAAGCCTGAGTTTGACAAACTTTGCGGAAGATAAATAATAACTTACAAACAGGATTAGTTGTAAAGCCGCGGTTGAATGCCCCGCCGAGCCGTTTCCCAAGCAGTGTATGCAGGATGAAGAATTTACAGATACACCTATCATTCGCTCAAACCCCCCCCAACAACAACACACAAATACACACTCATCCGCTTTTTTTTTTGCTCTCACTCCCCCAGCCGATCTCTGAAGTCTTCAAAGTGCTGATAGACTCCCTTTGCTGTTCTCCCACAGCAAACTATGTTTGTGTTTCTTGGTTTAACCCCGGCGGTTCCCAGGGACAGGTGAAGAGGGAGTGATTCTGGTGAGATGAAGAGACAATAAGGTGTTCAGGAGGTGGTATTAGAGCAGTGTGTCAGGGGAAATGGTGTCTTCGTCCTCCCGCAAAGTAAATAAACATAAATAAACAATCACACCCCACACACACACACACACACACACACACGAGCATGTCAAAGCAAAAGTAACATATCGAGCTAAGTTTTCCTTTTAAACTGCTGTTTCCTCACATGTGTGTGTTTGTGTGACACACAGTGAAGCAGCGGAGTGGGAGGAAGAAGCTGTGAGGCGCAAAGTTGTTCCCTCACTGTTTCCATGTCAATATTTGTTGGAACGATCGACATGCATCAAATTCCCCCTCCCCACCGACGACGCCATCGCCATCAGGTGATGAAGACCAGTCAGGTGATGAGTCTCACCACAGCAAAGCGCTCTAGGGGAGGGACTGGTTGAAATAACTCAGGCATGTTCCAACAGGTCTGAGTGGAATCTCTATTGATTTAATCATCAACAGAAAGATGCTCACTTGCCTCACGCAGCAGGAGGTCACCTGGTCAGCTTCAAATAGATAACTTCTAACGGCAAGACACGTTGCACACAAATAATGCTGTATTAAAGAAATGATGTGTTGAGTTTACTTAACCAAGTTATGCTAACTGGTTCTACACCTAGTTGGGTATTTTATGGCTTCTACTTCAGTGGTAGTTCTAAGGTCTATACCAAGGGGGAACCCGTCTGGGTCAGAAATGAGGCAAACACGGAAGTGGCAAAAATTGCAGTTCTCCCCTCATCCACTGGGGGTGGGTCCAGAAGTGAGCAAATCCTCATAGACCCCCATGTTAAAAATGCCAACTTCACAGCTGAAAAAAAGATCTTTACAGCCTGGTTCAATTTTCCATTTTGTGTTTAATAGGTCTAGTTTATAGTCCTGACAACTCTGAGGGGGGTGGATTTTTTTGTAACTCTTTCGTTTAGGTGTAATAAAATGCTTGAAATTATGAATAATTAGATTTGATTGACAGGAAGCATGAGCGTCAGAGCAAGCGTTAGAGCTAGCTTTACAGCTAGCATAAGCAGCTAGCTCCAAGGAAGGCCTCAGCCTCACGTTAATAGATGTTCGGCCATTTCGACTCTGAACTTTAGTTGTGTTTTCTGCGTGTTCGTGTTTGGATGTTAATCATGGAATTATTTGGACAAAGAGGGAAAGCNGTGGAATTGTTTGCACCAAGAGACCATCCAAGAAGTCTCTGCTTCATTTTTATCAGTAAGTAAAATTATATTTCTGTACTTTATTTCGCTGGTTGAATAGGGGAAGATGCTTTGTGTTTAACATAACACTGCGTGGTCAAAGATGGGTTGAAATATAACGTGTTCGTGGGGCTGACTGGGTACCGTAACTCGAGCTAGGTAAGCTAACCGAGGCTAGCTGAGGCTTCGGGACGAAGATCCACGAGGTCATCGCTGCAGAATGGAGGTTTGCCGAGTTTGGGCAACGTGCCTCTCCTTTTACCAGCAGCGGCCTGCGATCAGAGATCCGCAAATGTGCCGCTTAATCCTTGCGGAGGCACGCAGTCCAGCGAGGCGGGCGCCCGACCTCTCTACACACAGGCAGCCGCACACTCCCTTCTCCCGAGGGAGCTGGGACGCGCGGCTGCTTGGCTACCGTCTGACGCTGTGGTTGTAGCCTGTGGAACTCTCTGACGGAGACTACAGAAACAATCCAGCTGTTTGAGCTGATCTCGTTACACTTTGGAGTCGCTCAACTGCGTTTCTCTCGCTAAAAGCGCCCGAAAAACTCCACTAGCTTCGAGTTAGCATGCAGCTAGGTCCTGCTGATCTGCCCCGGAGTGGAGCGGAGCGGGACATCGTGTAAGCAGCCAGCGCGCACGGCTCCGATCGCAGCGGTCTGAGGCTCTGCTTGTATTTTTACAGTCCATATTACAGCTCCACAGACGACCAACGCTGCTGCCTCGCACGGAAGCCAGACACTTGCGTGGTTCGCTGTCTCGGTTCTCCATCTTAGCTTCGTGTGTTAGCTCAGTTTAGCTTCCTACATTGGTTTTGTTATCTCCAACCCTCACTGCCCCACCCTCAGCTCCACCTCTTTTCCCATTTATGGATTGTCTGGACGTGAAGAAGCGTGTGTCACGGCCAAAATGGAGGCGGTGGGAACCTCCCATTTTGCATCATTCTGAATATGTATTTCCAAATGGGCGGGCTATGTCCATAGATTTATATGTCGATGGTCTATACCAGCATGTTTTAGTTGTTTCCCTGATCCAGAGGTCTGCAACTTTTACCAAAGGACCATTTTCCCCTCATTCAACCAAAATTAGACTTGTTTAGATCCATAACGGTGACAGGACCTTTAGAGAAAAGACACTTTTGTCAAATTTTGATAAATACACATGATTAAATGTTGGTAATCTACAGAGGAGGATTAGGGCCACCGAGTTTGGATTCTGAGACAAAAATCAGGCTCATGACTTTTTTTAAAGAATAAAGTCAGGAATCTCTTTTTTTGTGTAATTTTTGAAAAAAAAAAAATCACAATTTTGTTTCTATTATTAGGTTTCAAATTTAAGAAAATCTTTTGGAAAAATGGTTTGGGTATTTCTTTCTATAGTATGTTGATATTTGCAGAAGATGAAGTTTAAGAACAAATAGATCTAAAAATGATACAGGTACTTTTTGTGTCATTGTGTTTTGGAAATTCAATAGAACTGTTCCACACAAAAAACTACTGAAAAGTAGCATAACGCTGCATTTTTAAAATTATTTTCAAAATCAAGAGTAAAATTTTTGTCAATACTTGCCAAAGTAATTAAAAGCCATCATGGGAGGTCAAAAGAGCCACTTGTGGCTCCAGAGCCGCAGCTTGCAGACCCCTGCCCTAATCCAACACACCTGTTCACCTGTTAATCACCTGATGATTAAAATCAGGTGTGTTGAAGCAGGGAAACAGTAAAACATGCTGAATACCAGACCTCAGGGAGGGTAGTTGGGGATCACTGGTCTATACAAGACATGTTTATGAATTTCTTTATGCTAAATCCCTCTCAGATAAAGAAATCGCAATAGTTTTATTACTGACAGTTTCAGTACCGTCCAGAGTGAGACGTTTCAGGACTCTGTCACTTTAAGAAAACTAGCAGGAGCTGTCCACGCCCACCCATCCCGCACTCAGGTAGAACCCCGCTCATTACTCATCACTTCCAGCAACAGTCGCAATTTACGTTCCAGTAACTTAGTTTATAAAGCTCCCACCTCCTTTGGCCGCTCCTCATTTCAGTTTGCTGCTTCCGGCGACTGGAATGAGCTGCAAAAACTGCTAAAGCTCACTACCTACGTTCCATTATCTACCTTCAATAATTCATCAATCAATAGTTTCTGATCAATGTGCCTGCTCCTGAGTGCTTAAAGATTGTTTTAAGTCTGTTTTGGTTGCTCCTCCAGCAGCAGCTCTCTCTTGCACTTGGTTCAATTCTAATTTGCTTATGTGCTTAAAACAAGTCGTTTCAAAAAGTCCCTGTCTGTGACATCACAAACAGGGACTTTTTGAAACGACTTGTTTTAGGCACATCATTTCTAAACCCAAACACTGACAGAAAACGGATGGATGGATTTTTGTCTTGTTTGGAGTGTTTATAGAGGCAGTAGAGACCCACGTGGCAACGCAAAAGGATGCAAAAGGTGAGTTTAGCATCATTTTTTTTAAAGAGTAGTAAACATTTACTTTTAACATAACAACGTATAACAATCTATATTGCTCTTGACATGTATGCATCTGGGTTTAGTGGAACCAGTTGACACAACTTAGTTAAGTAAATTCAACATTTCATTTCTTACAGTGTAATGAGCACATTTGGGGCCATGTTGCAACTGAAAAGTTGAATTTTATAGAAAACCTTCTTCAAACTGAATTTCCAATCTTGAAA
Source organism: Aphyosemion australe (assembly GCA_006937985.1). Classification (NCBI taxonomy): domain Eukaryota; kingdom Metazoa; phylum Chordata; class Actinopteri; order Cyprinodontiformes; family Nothobranchiidae; genus Aphyosemion; species Aphyosemion australe. Next base: position 1,096,573 of record SSNS01000152.1, on the reverse strand, counting down.
GTTAAAACATCACCATTAACTTTAAACACCAACATGTCTGACAGATGAATTCAAAGTGGTCAAATAGGAAAGTTTTTTACTTGTGGACTCAGGAATCAGTCAGCTACACAGCGCTGGCTTTACTTCAGACAACAGAAAAGGTTTATTCTCACTGTCAAATACACTCCTGAGAACTTACATAAAAAAATGCAGCACACGTGTGTTCTCTAGAAAAATAACAGCTACACGGCATGTATACAGTGCTGGGATTTAACTCCTGCAAAGTCAAGTGCTCCATTTTTCCTCCATTCTCCAGCGATACCAGAGAAGCTCAATCATACCAGGAGAGTAATATGAATCAAGGACAGCTCACTCATTCTCAATTGCAGCTCAGTCTAACTGGGACCATGGGTATAAGAGAAACTGGGTTCTCAATTCAAATGGGAGAGCGAGTAGGCCAGCCGGACTCTCGAGCACGTCTCGGGGCTGATAGATTACCTACAGCGGTAAGGACAAAGGGAATGAAGATGACTACTCTGCCAAAGCTGGCTACAGATGAGACATGCACGGCTGAATGACCATGGTACACCTCACCCATTTATCTATGTGCTCAAGATTTGCTCTACCTATGACAGAGGAGTCGGCACAGCACACTATTGACATATAGCCTCACCTTTATGTCTTGGAATATGTTGTTCCAACTTTCATCTGGAGTTGGATTTTGAGCATGTTGCAGCATCAATCAACTGGATTGCCCACTTAATGTTCCCTACATGCTGCTTTTTACTACGCAAAACGTGCAACAAGGACATAAATCTAAGTTTGTGTCAGTCAGGTATCTCTCAAAGGTAAAATCAGACGAAAAGCATTGTTTGCTGTAACTTTATTAGTGTAAAAACAGAAGCCTGTATAGAACAGTGTCTTAAAAGTACATATACTCCCTTACAGGTGTTTTATTTGACATTTAAAGATTTATGAAATGCATAAAAGCCTGTTCTTCTTCTTCTGCACTGAGAACATGATATGCCATTGTCAGAGATTAACCTAGATGTTCTTGAGGCCAGGTTCACTTGTATCTGAGCCACAGTCGTATTTTACAACGCAGCTGAGGTGGCAGCAGCAGTAACTCATTCTTTTCTGTTCTCCTCTGCCTCTGCATATTCCACTAAGCCCCGGCTGCTCTGCACTTAGAAGGTCACCTCTTTCATCAGCTATTCCACTTGCATTCCAAATCGCATGTACATGAAAAATCTGCCTCCGAGTTCTGGCGGCGGCGGCGGATTAGATAGAATTTGCCGTATGAACCTTATGCATGCTAACCTTTGCAAATGGCCCCACTATTGTGGAGAAATGGATTGCCTAATAAACCATATCATCCAACATATTTGCCGCTCGGCTGACCAAATAGGAGCTGTGTTTTTTTGAGTAAATTCCCTTTGTCAAATTTGTCAGTGCTCATGCTGCTGTTGTGGCTTTGAGTTAGAGGGAGACGGAGGTGGGATCCTTATCGTATCAGGTTAAAGTGCCAATCAGTTTGAGATCTTTCTGAAATTAGAGTGTTTTTCACAATCAGCTGGGAGTTTTTAACTTACTTTTCACCTGTTTAAGTTTGCTTTCCATCCTGGACTTCCTGCTTTACAGGTCAAGCTTGTGACTTTAAATTCACGTTATGAAATAATTAATAGTGTTGGTAAGCTTTATTTTTTTCACTAAATAAACGTTTTGAGGATATGAGCATTTAAAATTTTACACAAATCATGAAGTAATTCTTAATTTCCAGCATAATCTGCAGCGCCTGCTGGAATAGATGGTGCTACAGAAACAATGCTACCTCTAAACCTTGCAAGGTTTTCTCCAGGAATCTAATTTCACAGTGGAGCCCTAATTCATCGCTCCCAGAAAAACCTCTTTCATCAAACTTTGCATATGAGCAGCCAAGTGATGCACAGGCTCTTAACGGCATGCTTTGCCTCCTTTGGTGAGTTGGCCAACCAATCCATCTTCGTGACTGTGCTCAGAGCCGAAGAGTGGGCAACCGATGCTCCCGTCACCGGGCTCCTGCGGGAGATGGATAGGGGCTCCATTGGCCACCTCCAGTCCGGTACCAGCCCAGTGGCACAATCTGGACCTCTGCGCCGAGTGCCACGTGGCGGGCCTGGTGGGGCTCTATGAGGGGGCGATGAAAGGCAGGCTGGAGGATGCTGTGTCTCAGTCACTCATGTAGAATCCAGATCCTCTGCTCCACAGGAGACAGAGCCGGACCTCCTGTTTGTGTTCCGCAGAACAGAGCGAGGGTGTCCAAGTCATTGCCTGCTTGTGCTGTTGCTAATGCAGGCATTACATCTATGACAAAATGTCACACAGTAATGTGATCATCAGCAAAAGTAAAAGAAAACTTCCTGACACTTGTTTAGCATATTAAAAGGCATAAATTGCAATCTGCTGAATAAACGTGCGACCTCCGTCTTCGGTTACGTCCTTCATTGACTGTTTGTCACTGAACTGTCTGACGGAACAACAAATGCAATAAATGATAGCCCTGATTCTTCTTAATCTAATACATCCTTTAAATGCACATCCGCCATTAAAAGAGCTTGTCCTTCAGCCGAAGGAGGAGTTTTGTTTCATCCCTTCGTATCGTTCATCATGACTGGTTTTAAAACTGAAGTGAAAGCTTCTTTTATTAATCACAAAGAACTCAAGTCAAGGCTTTGCACTCCGTCGCTTGCATCCAATTTACAGCGGCGATAATTCATGCTATGCTAAACATTTCTTGTAAAATGTCACTTTGTGTTTGTAATTAATTTCAGCATTAATAAGCAAAATTTCTCTGAGTTATGGCATCAAACCCTTTAAAAGCTTAGTGACTAAATAATGCACCGGGGTGCCAACCGGAAAGACGGAGATGATAAAAGGAACGTGACTTTGGGAAGATATGCAGACTGTCTAAACGGGTTAGCTTGTTTAGTAGCACGTTACAGCCATTTATGTTTCTCTCTATGAAAACTTTTATAGCACCATATGAAATCCATGTGTTTGCCTCTCAAAGCTAATATCGACACCATCAGTCGCTCATTCTGTTCCTAATCTCACTTGTGTCCGGGGTGGCCTGCTTCATGGGATTGTGAGCCATGCTTCCCAGTTGGGAGTGTGTGTGTTAGGTTACCTCCTATATAGAGTATCACGTATCCCCTCATCTAATGCAAGCTATGGGCCCTTGATCAAAAGGAGACTAAAGAGTGGGGGGGTCAGACAAAGTGTTTCTGTGCCTGCAGAGCTCAGACTAAAGGGTGAATACACCTGTCCAACACCACACAGGTGCATGCATCCCTGCTGATAAATCAGATCTGTCTCATTAGTCTGTACTGTACTTCCTTAAACACAACACATAATGATGTTTGGGTGGGGAAATGAATCAAAGAAGTGATAATAATGTGATTTTTTTCCTTATGAAGTGCTTTCTTTTGCTACAACTTGACTATCTGCTCTCCTTCAACGTACATCCATAGCAACATCTATAACCTGTCCTCTGATATTTCATTCCCATATGGGTGCTGTGAACCTAAGATGTAATCGATACACAGACACACAGGCCTCCTGTGTTATTACAAGAGGGACAATGTCTGCTCAGCTTCCCGTGCCGTTACACAGTTCAGGCTTCCAATTAACCTGAGCGGATCCCCATGCCAATCACACAGGACTTCTATCGACAAGCTGCATGAAAAGAATAATGTTGTTAGGATGATGTAGCTCATGGTAGGCGGGCTGCCCCCACCGCCACTACCTTACAAAACCCTCCTGCACTGACAGGGACGAGTGTTGCAGTCATTTATCACCTCCTCTCCGGTCACCGGTGGGCCAAGCAGGGCAGCGCGCGCCGCACACTTTCGCTTCAGTAGACCTCAATCCGAGCAAGTGTGATTTCAATGGTAAAGCACAGAAAAGTGTCTGATTTTTACAAAGTGAGGAACACAGTTTGATTTTTTTTAAAGTATTGTTGAATTTTTTTATTTGAATTTTGGAAAATGTTTTACCTGATTTGAATTCTCCAGTCTCTTTTAAAGCAGCAACACGCAGCATAACATGAGAATAAAAATTGAAAAATATGTGTTTTAGCTCTGTTGGACGACTAGAGGTGTGTTTCATGAATGAGAGGCGTTATTTCCAGTTGCACTCATGGAAGTAGGGAGAAGGGCTTAACCCCTTCTTTCCACCAGAAGCTAAAGTGGCATGTAACCTTGACTTCGAATTAGAAGCATCAGTGGCGCAGAATGGCAGCAGAAAATCACTGCTTCAAAAATAATCTATTATAGTCTATGGGGGTGATTCAAACCAGCCACGATGTGGAAGTTTTTAGGTGTGTCCTAGAAGTGGCGTGCCGCTAACGATAGGATCAGGTTCTTTTGTCGCAAGCCGCTTATGTGACATGCCAATTTTTTGCAGTTAACATAGGGCTAGACAGTAAATCACACTCGGTTTCAGTGTAAAACATCCAGTAATTTTCAAAATAAAAGACTATTGCAGCGATGTGATTTCATATCTATATAGATTTCATCTATACGTGTGACCTCACAGCTTATTTACTACCAGTATCTTTCAAGAAGTGCAACGGTGTGTTTGTCATGGCTTTAATCCTGGCAGTGGAGATGAACAACATTATATATGACATCAAATGTGATTTCCTTCGTCTTTTTGGTTTAATGGCGGATGGCATAAACAAACCGTGAAGAGCATGGTGGAGAAGCCGCTCTGCAGCTGAGACTCTCCCGGTGTGGACTTACACGTAGCGAAGCTAGCGAGTAAACCGTTCTGCGCCACTGATGCCTCCAGTGTGAAGTAGAGTTAAGATATTAGTGGTGTTTTACCCGCGAGCTCCCTTCTAATCGGGAGCGTTTCTGACGCAAAACGGGAGCGAAAGCGTTCCACATAGCTGGTCCTGCAAGGTCACAAAATACCATACCATACCAATTAATTTATAAAGCACTATTAAAAATAGCATGGCAGCTAACCAAAGTGCTGTACATAAAAGAGCCAAATGCTCGAACATATCAACAAAACACAATGAAAGCATGGAAATCAGGTAATACACAAAAACATAGCACAAAATCACGGATAAAAATTCCTACTAAAAACTAACAGACTAAGAGAACAAGTAAAAAGTAACAGCACTATCGAGAGTAAAAAATAATGCAGCAAGTGATAAAAACCAATTAAAATGGCGCATATAAAATAAAAGCTACAAGATAGTGCAAGGTATTAAAAAGTGAGCTACTGAATCATAAAAACTATATTAAGAAAAGTAAAACTAGTGCTGGACTTTAAAAATCTGGCCGCAGCATTTTGAACCTTCTGTAGTCTGCTTAGGGCAGAAGCATTAATCCCAATCAGGACAGAATTACGAATAATAATCACGAGGGAATTGCAACACCACGCGTGATTTCGGTTCACACAATAACAAGCAAGGAGAAAGATGACAGCATGAATCCAAAAAGGTCTGTGGTTTATTTTATGTTCTGTAACCTTGGCTACAGAGGTTTTACAGGAAATGACATACGTTTTTTACTCGTTAAGCAACTGAAAATCTGCATGTGATTTTTATTTTGAAAATTTCCAAATGTTTTACACTGTTTTCGTGTTTGACTTCCTGTCTGAGTCGATCTAAACTGTGGAGCTTAACGTGTTTTGGAAGCGTAGCATGTAAAAAATAAACTCGAAACATAACAAATGTTTCCCTTCGCTTCTGGGATGCATCCAAAACATTACACTTCACAGCCGGTGGAAAGGAACCCGTCCACTATAACAGTGGCTAATTGCTGCGAAGTATGTTTTGCTGCCGTTTCGCGTCTGGTGGAAAGTCTGCCTCTAGATGCTACCCTTTGAGGGAAAACACTCCAGATCTCTGTTCCAAGGTTTACTTTTTCACACATCAACTTCCTTTTTACATTTTTTCTGACATTTTTAAGTTATTCAGCACATGTCAAATGTATTGTATTGCCTATAAAATAAGACAAAACTACTTTTAGTCCAAATATACTTGTTTAATTGTCAGCAGTGACTTCTTGTTTTATTAATCCTGTCTCAAAACAGATATGTGCAAACTCTCAGAGTGGGACGAGGGATCAATCCCTTCACCCCCACCCCCATTTGTCTGCTGAGAGACATCATACAAATTGAGACTGTATCTAAGTTACAACAGCAGCCAAGTGTGGCCTACCAGGAATTCAGGCGTGATTGAGAGTGTGTTTAGATGCTCAGGGCCAAACTCTAAAAGCGTTGTTACATTGACAAGGCCGACACACAGGAAGAATGTCTCTCTGCGTTTACTCCTTCCATTCGTGGACATTGCTGCCACTGGCGACTTTGATATTGATCATTGTGGAAAAAAAATCAGCTCAAGGAGCACAATCATTAAGACAAATGCAGTTCCACTCAATGCCAAATGCACAAAGACTTGAAAGTCTCTCAAACATACCTCTCATTGTGTCACACTTTAGAAGATACAGTGCACACAACGGCTGTGTGCACTTTAGGTCCGTTCATTTGGACTTTTAGCGATGTGTTGTTTTAATTACACAAACAAGGAATTCAAATAAATGCTAAAGGAAACAGATATCTGCTTTACTGCACAAAACATTTGAGTTAAAGATAGTCTGTGTTTTACCCTAAAAATGCATTTCTTTAAGCTGAAGCTTAAAAACTAAGATAATTTTACAAATTTAGAAGCCACCTTTTCCAACATATGTAGGCCTACTCTGAAAAAGATGCAGCTTTAAATGTTTCCAGTTGCAGACAAAACAACGAAATGTTTCCTAGAGAACACCTTTAAGAAATGCATAACAAAGTATTCATAGAATCCATGCAAACACTATTTTACAGTTTTAAACTTTAGACTGTTTTAAACTGAATTCTACAGTTATCTGCAGCTGGCTGTGGTGCAGCATGAGACCTTTACAGCAGGAATGTCATCGCCCACAAGCTCATTGTATCTGTTTACAGATTTTCCACTAGGTGACCTGACATTGGGTGAACAGAGACAAGAACCAACTAGAAGTCAGTCAGCTTGATTCAAGTTCACATGGCAGGATTTTTAAATTGTCCACTGATTTTCAAAACATGAGAGACCACACACGTGGCGATGTAAGAGTATTGGAACTACTGTGTGTGATGTGTAGCAACACGGCAAAAACCACACACAAACCAATTTCACACAACACTCCCCTGTGAAACAGGAAATCTCGCAAAATCAAACGTGACTTTGGAGTAAACAGTGCAACGCGCTTCCGTCACCTCGCTTTCTAATTGGTTACACGTCACATTCAACAGGCAGCCCGTCTGTTTGTCCATGAAAATTAGACCAAGACAATCCTACATGTTTGAAAGACCTGATTTATGATCTGAGTGGCCCCAGAGTCCACACATGGCAGGAATATCTGATACGATTATCTTTAGAGCCATTACAGTCATTAAGAACATCCTCAAAATTGCTGTAAGGGAGGATTAGGTCAAAGAATCTGCATGATTCTCCTGCTGTGTCACATGTGTAGCATTAGGGCTATAGCTACATATTAATAAAATGATCAATGCCACTACATATAATGGCGAGTCAGCCAGGAGTCGTGATGTCGTGCTGTCGGATAAGTTAGGAACTTTTATGAGAAGATTAAAGATTACTTGTCCCTGCAACACGCTGACTGTTTTGACATGACCTGTAAGTTAAAAGTCTAACTTAGTTCATTAGGATGAAAAACTATGGCCTCCATGAGGCTACACATGATCACATGAGATAAGCACTTGACTGAAGCCCACAGGGTAAAAGAAATGTTGGACGGCCAAAGCAGAAATAAAAAAAAGCCAGACGAATTGATGTGGACTCTACTGAAGAGTGTCGAGAGTGAGTGCGGTTGCATGCTCCCCAATTAGTTAATTGCTTCTTTGGGTTAGGTTTGACTTAGTTTTGTTCTTTAATTTGCTTTTTATTGTTTTTAAAATAAAATTAGATTGAGTTGTATGAATGCTGACAGCATCAGGTGAGAGTCATGATATTGAGTTATGTAGTTTTATTCCAGTTCATAATAAAGAACACTGTATTTACATTATATCTATATTGCACAGTAAATTGTGCACTTCAGTATGAAAAATCATAATCATAAACTTTACTCACGACTGTGATCAATCTTTTCTTTTCAGATCTGACTTGAGGACATCAGCTCAGATTTAATGTGGCCCTCATACCTTTAAAACTTTCCATTTGTTATGTTTGGTCATCCCATTAGTTTCCATTTATTATCATTAGTGTGATAGAAGTCTCTTCCTTGCAGAAGAAGGGGGAAAAATCTTGCAGGTTTTCACATTAGAGAGAGATCCACTGGTGCATCAGATTAATGTTCCTCTCAGAAAAAACAGGAAAGGTAGGTGGAACATCAACTTTAGGAGCAGCGGCATAACTATTACATTATGCTGTCTGTTTATGTGCTTTTGTCCTTGATGGTTGACTAAGTCCTAACATTTCTTATGGTGTTTGGAAATAAAGCCCAAATCTGGTTTAAATGCATTTTAAAAGCCTGTGATCGATGTAGGTCATCTTTATTTTTGGTAACAGGTTAAAAGCGTGGAACTCTAAAAAAACATTTTTGCTGATTATTTCTGATTATAATCGATCACTCTGAGTTTTTCATGCAGGCTGAACATGAAAATAGTCTTCTACACCTATCTCCTGCATTAGCTTCTGATAAAAAATAGACAGTGAAAATCTAGAATTTGAAAAGCCTAACAGATCTACGTCACACTGTCACTTAACATTCATGGACTCACACATCTTGACTCAAGACAGGGAAGGCTGCTGTTGGTTTAGCATCCAGGAAACAGCAGAGAACATCTCGGCTAGTAGAAGCTAATTGTTAGCATTAAAACATCAACATTGCATGTCAGTGGTAGAGTCGCATTGCTGTTATCCAATCTGAGGCGAGATGTTCAAATGATATTAGACCCCAAATTCTGCCGTGTTGTGCCACTCCGCTGCAGAAGACTTGTCTATGCTGATTCGACCGTTTCTGGGCTTTTTTTTTGCCCCAAGTACAGCTTGAAAGGCATTCATTCCTACCAGAGATCACTGCAAATGTATTGATTAAATGAGTGAACTGCACCCTTAAATAAAGATATAAATGCACAAGAAGTGATAATGACAATTTCATGCTTCAACTTTTCAGCAAACATCTTTATTAATGTGGTTTTTTGTTAACTGATTTAACTGATTCCTTCAAGAATAAATGAGAATTGTATTCGTCAACAGCAGAAACACCAACCTAACCCTAACCCACTAAACAAGTAGAACATAATCACGGTAAGGAAGTTTGGAAACATTTCTGAATTATTTAAGTTTAGACTGAATTTATCTTTCAGAAGAGGGCGGATCTCAGCCTCAGGTTCATGTCCTGTGAGTGATAAGTAACATGGCTCCTGGGAAGCAGGACATGTGTGTGGCTGATTCACTTTGTATCCCTCTAAAAGTGATTAATGGATTTCTTAATATATTCACGACAGAAACAGAAGCCCTTCACGACTAACCTTGCATAAAAATGCAAATGAATAGAGACAAACTGCTGAAAAAACACAATGGGCCGGGCTGAGCTGTAGAAGCCTTGAGCAGTGGGTGTGCATATTTCTTTTTGTTCATTGAAAACAACTTGAAATTGTAGATTAGCCCTCGATCTGTTGGAATAATTAATAATCTTCCAGCTTTACGGGGCCATTCTTAAAATAAGTTTCTTTTTTCCAATAATAATCATATGAAACAACTGCATTTTTTTTTAAATGTGCAAATTGATGTAACAAACCATTTATTCTTTCTGCACAGAAAAATTGACAAATTTTCCAAGAAAAAAAAAGTCACACATGAAGATTAAATATTAAACACTTTCTTTGCGGAGTACATGGTGATTGCTGAGGCAGTCTGTTTATCAGTCTTTCCCCTCCTTTATAATCATCATAAACAATGTTGATTAATTATCTAGTCAAAATCACTGAGGATTATCTTCGTAGAATTCATCACTGTCAAGAAAACTGTTGAATATTGCATTTGTACCAGGAGCATTTTAATTACAGAAGTCTTAACATATTAATTAGAGCTCAGAAGGCAGAGGAAAGTAAAGATTTGAAAACCAACTTTTGTACTTGGATTGTGGCTGTTTTTAATGCTTGAGTTTTGTGTCTTTTCTAGGGGTGGAAATGTAACCCGTTAATTATGGTTAATTAATTAGAAAAAAATAACTTGAAAAGTTTGTTTAATGCAGACTTTCTTATTGTTTACTGTTAGCCCTACCTCTTGTGTCACACTGAAAACAGTTTAGACGGAAAATAAAGTAATTTTCACCGAAAAAACAGGCTTCGAACTTAGAAACATCCAGTAGGACTTTTCTCTTTCCTGGTTTGTGTATGTCCGTGTTATGACGAGCCTCATTGGCTGACTGAGCAGTCAATCTAATTTTGGTGAGTAACGCTTGATTCTATTGGCCCTAACGATCCAAAAGAGGTGTCAATCATCCGAATTGACCAATCAGTCACGGAGATAGAAGGCTGTGTAGTGAAGCTTCTGGAAGAGCTCCAGCCTATGCTAGCAGCGTTTTTACGCATGACGCGCAGCAGCAGTTCAAAACAACTTTATGTTCCTGTTTTGAATTTAAATACAATTTAAAAGCATTTTTTTTTTAAATAAAAAGAGCTTGAGTTTACAATAATAATGTCAATTTCTATTGTTTTATTCTCTAACTCATTATTTTTGAATAAAAAATTGCTTTTGGGGAAAACGTTCTTCAATGATTAAAATGCGATTAATCAAGATTAATTAATCACAAAGCCTCTAATTAATTAGATTAATTTTTTTAATCGAGTCCCACCCCTAGTTGTATCATTTTCAGTTGTGGGTTTTGTCTTATTTTTTATCTGCTAGTACTCAAAAGTATCTTTTCTAGCTTCTGACATTGTCTTTTACTGTTTTGTTTGAACAGGAATTTCCCATGAAGAGAAGCCAACTCCATTTTGCATATATGAGTAGGTTTAAATTTAATTTGCATTGAGAAGATTGTTTGATCTATTGTAATTCTGATACTTTCAGTCAATTTGGCAACAAAATCACATCTTAAAGAATGTCTGAACCCCCTCAAAAAGCACTGATTATGCACTAAACTAGAGAAATGAAGGCTGTAGGGTATTCTTGTCTTTGCAGACGTACATCCAACGAACAAAAACTGATCATATAAAAAAAAAAACACGATTATTTTAAATCACAATTTTTTTGGAAAACATTGTTTTGAAAATAAACTTGAGTCAGCCATATTGCTTTTTGAAGTCCTGCAGCCACAATTCAAGTAAGAAACTGTCTAAACTGGAACCCCTTCATCAAAGCTGGGGGAGAAATGAACTTTAGCTCTTTGTCTCCTATTATGGGATGTTGAAGGGGGCCAAAATATGCGCTGGGACAGAAATGATTCCAAGATCCATGAAAGTTTTACTGTCAGGTGTTGATTAAAATCTTTTAAAGTTAGAAATGAAGATTGATGTCTTGCATTGCTGTTAATAATATATTGATGATCCTGTCAAAACCTTACGAATCTGATTTTTCCCCCCTTCATATTGATACATTAGCCCAGATAATTGATGGAAATTCTGTAAACCCCTTAATTGTAAACCATCTGCTCAGATGCTTCACTTTTAACAACTCCCACGGGAACGGTCGTGATAGGTTCAAATTACTGATTTGAGAGCCCTGAAACCTCCCTGGATTTATTTTTAAATAGCTATCATCAGATATCTGGCATTAAACACAGATTTAGTGTTTACAGTGTCCTGCTTTATGTTCAGTTCCTTAAAACTGTTAAAACAGAACAGTCTTTTACTAGCTGATGCTTAAATATTAATAGAAATGTTTCTAAATCACAAATGTTTTTTTTAAGTGGATAAACCCAACAAATAGGTATTTAGTGTTGAAACACAATATCTATGCTGCTTTATGAAAATATATAGAGATTAATTCCTGCCTCAAGTGGAGGAGTTTAAGTATCTCGGGGTCTTGTTCATAAATGAGGGAAAGATGGAGCATGAGAGGCAGATTGTTGCTGCATCTGCAGTGATGCGAGCATTGTACCGGTCAGTTTTGGTGAAGAGAGAGCTGAGCTGGAAGAAGAAGCTCATGATTTAGTAGTTGATCTACGTTCCTACCCTCACCTATATGGTCACGAGCTTTGGGGAGTCACTGAAAGAACCAGATCGCGGATACAAGCGGCTAAAATGAGTTTTCTCTGCAGGGCTCTTCCTTAGAGAAGCTCTGTCATTCAGGAGGGACTTAGAGTAGATCCGCTGCTCCTCCACATCGAGAGGAGCCAGTTGAGGTGGCTCGGGCATCTGGTTAGGATGTAGTGATGCACGGGTTAGAGTTTTTTTCAACCCGCGGGTACCACAGATTTCAAAAAGTCTGACCCGCACCAAACCGCCCCGCATCACTTTGTCTAGTTTTACAACCTGCCCCGCCCCGCCTAATTAAAAACACGTTATAATATTGAGCTTCTTACCTTGCTGAATTTTTCCCAAACACGCGATTAGTTTGTCCCTCCTTTCTTTTAAGAATGTAAACTCCCAAACTAATTTTATCCAAAATATCTTCCTCCAGCGTTTTGTTGATGTGGCTGCCTGCCACCTGCTTGGAGCGCACTTCGCTGGCGCTTTCTGTATGTGCCTACGTCATGGGGTCGAAGGTTATCTGCACGTTATGTTTTAAAACATGAACGTGTTTAAATAACTGTCTTAAATATTGTTTTACAAAATTAAGCATTGATTAATGTCTTTATCTTCAGTGTGCATATCTATATAATATATATATATTTGACGAACCCACCCCAAACCGCACCGCACTGAAGTAATAATTTATTGACCTGACTCAACCCGACCCGCGGGTTGGAAGACAACCTGCGCATCACTATTAGGATGCCTCCTGGACGCCTCCCTGGCGAGGTTTTCCAGGCACGTCCAACTGGGAGGAGACCCAAGGGAAGACCCAGGACACGCTGGAGGGACTATGTTCCTCAGCTGACCAGGGAACGCCTTGGGATTCACATGGAGGAACTGGCCCAAGTGGCTGTGGAGAGGGATACCTGGGCCTCTCTGCTTAGGCTGCTGCCCCCACAACCCGACCTCAGAAAAGCGATGGATGGATGGATGGATGGATGGATGGATGGATGGATGGATGGATGGATGTTTCTTGATAAATATTGTAAAGTAGCGAATATGTAAACCCAGTAATTAACCGTTTTTGAAATTTATGGTCAGGATATATCTAAATCCAAACTAGCTGATAAGATTATTATGGGGGAAAGCATTTACGTACATCCAACAGTATATAAAGTGTCAAAGCACTAAAATATTGTTGAAGAGATAGAAATCATCCATATGTGAGGAACACACAGATACAACAAACACCTTTTCACCCTCAAATTATGGAAACGCGCCCAACCTTGATGCAACGGCCATTTTTATGTTATCGTGCATTTATCACACGTTGCTGACAAAAACACCTTTGTGTTTGAAAAAGTCTGAAATTCTGCATAGATTATTTTAGTATGAGAGAATAATGGGAGGGCATTTAATCTCACAGTAATCATGACAGGCGTTGATGTGAAATGAGCTGTAGTTACTCTCCTTGGCCAGTTCATAGTGGTCAGCGGTCCACATCCACAGGACTAGATTGGATTTATTGCTACTGGGCCAAAGGTAACAAATACATGCAATATAAAGGTGAAGATGGATGCCATTATCACTGGATGGATTTTGTGCCCATCACGGAGGGCAATCACATGGAATAGATTGATACTGCAAGCAATATTTTTATATTAACCTTATACATCTTAACTGGACAATTCACCTACAAGAAGGCAAAACAGGAAGCGGCCAAGCCAAACAGCGCTCCAGAGGCAACTTTAGTGAAAAACACATCTGTTTACCTCATCGCCTAAGTGATCAAAGAATCAGACGGGTGGAACTCTGACTGCTGTGGTTACTCATAAACCCTCGTCATCACTAGAGGTTTCACTCAGCTGCGGCAGGAATATCTTCATCTCATTTGCAGGGTTGACCGAAGGTTCCTAGAAGTCCTCGGAGAGATGAGATGAGGTTATGAGAGGTCATGTAGAACAGCTCAGTGTGACAACAAATCAGAGGTCGCCCCTCGGGTCTTGGTCCCGTGAAACAAAAGGAAACCAGGAGATGACATTCAAACACAAACCTCTAATGTGGTGTTTTATTATCCTTTTTTCTTGCTTCATCTAAAATGAATATGTGTGATAATGCTGCACTTTCTTCCAATTAAAAACTGAGTTCTAAATTTAGATCCAGACTCCTTAATGTAATCATTTATGAGACGAGTACAGAAAAACTACATATATACGTTTTAAAGTGTTTGGTAATAGATTTTTAATGTTCGTTTGTCTATACCCCAAAGGCTTAGATCTTTGACATTTGAAATAATTGTTGTCTGAAGGATCATCACCAGGGGAGGGTTGTGAATAGTGCAGGGACGATTTGAGTAAATGACTGTGTCAGCCTGTTTATTTGTAACACGACTGCCTCGGGCGCCGCCTCGGGACAGCTATTAAAAGGTTTGGCCATAAAGAGATGGAAGGAAAAGCCCAGCGATCACCCAAAAGTTACCGCTTAATGTGACAACTTATCAGACAAAAGCTCCCCCACAGAGAGAGAGAAAACAACTTAAAAGAAAACAACGTGATAGGCTGAAAGAATCATAATTATCCAAAGTGGCTGCATCGTGTCAAATATCACACGTCTATTCAGAGTCTCAAGCATCGCCCCATATGTTTAAGCATGTTGCACAAAGCTGTCCAATAAATATTAGCCTGAGGGGACGCGAGGAGAAAGGGGCGGGGGGGCGTCCGGCGCTCTATTTAATCAGACGAGGCCTCACGCCTGTGGCAAGGCCTGAATATGAGCTTACAATGAGGTAGGGCTGTAGGAGCCGCTAAATAAACACCGCCAGTCCCAGAGGGGCTGGAATTATAAGAGGAGACGTGTCACTTTTAAGATTTAAGTACAGCAGGAAAACAATAAAATGGAGACGGGAATCGAGTGTTACTGATGCAGAGTGTTTGTCTTGGGAATTCAAGTGCTAAACACCAAGGCCTAGTTTAGCTGGTTATGGAGAAAACAATGACTTGAAAGCATTATTAGAATTGTTGAAAGCTAAAAGGGATTGCTAAATGCACTCCTTGTATCACACATTTTTGTTAAAAAAATTAAAGGTCCTAAATCATGTAAAATCCACTTTCTGGAGCTTTTGACCATGTTTTATAGTTATTTCCTCATGAAAAACACCCTCAAGGCAGTTTTTGGCTTTACAACATGTATTTTTCTGTCTAAGCTGCAAAACGTCTTCTGGTCTACACGGCAGCTGGATGCGGTTGTTGCTGCGTCTTCACGACCCGCTCCTCCTCCTCGAGTCCAGATCCCTCCTCCCCAATTCAATTCAATTCAATTCAGTTTATTTATATAGCGCCAAATCACGACAAGAGTCGTCTCAAGGCACTTCACAAAGTAAACATTTCAATACAGTTCAGTTCATAAGCCAATCAGTAAAAAAGTAACTGGACTGTAATTACTAACACCCAGTCTGTTCGTGTAGCTAGTAAGGAGTTTAATCTCCACAGTTGTGAAGAAATTATTTCTTACTCATCTAGTCTTCACTTCAATGCTTAGAACCCAAAAATGTTTGTTTGTCTGCAAGAGGAACAAGATCCCTGTCCAGTGTTCCTGAGGAATCGACTGAAATGGTTGGATTTTATCTTCTGCAGCTCTCAAAAACCGAGCCAGGACGTTACCGTGATGTCACAGACTGCTTGTTAAACCACCCCCAGTACTGGAGTGGGTTTTCAGACAGATTACTTCAACATTACAACGTTGAAACAACCCAATTGATAGGCCAAGGTGGTGTGTACAACCAAAATGCTAACCGCTATAGCCATTAGCTGACTGGCTAGTGAACATTTTGGTGGGTGAGCATCAGGAAAGGACTGGGACAAGGAAAGGCTGGGAATCTGGTACCATCTCAGCCGCCTTGTTCTATGTTCGAGGTGTGTGTTTGTGAGTGTGTGTGTGTGTGTGTGTGTGTGTGTGTGTGTGTGCGTGCATGCACGTGTTATCGGCTTGATCATCTGGCTGAGTGGGACATGTTGGCTTGAACCTGCAGGTCTGCAGCTGTGTACTATTGTGGAATTCTCATTGGTGGACGCGGGGTTTGATCAAATCCAAGCGTCTTATTCTAAGATTGAAGGTCACGAAAATAACTTTTCATAAGAAAATTGCATCTCAATAGAGCCAATGGTAAGATTTGATGGTATATTGTACCTATAGAAGGTGTGAAGCAGCATGATACAGGCCCTTTAAAATTTTGTATTTGTTTTGCATTTATTCATTTATTTGTTTCCGTTTGTTTGCATAATTTTTATTTATTTTATACATATAAAAACCAAAATCCTACTGAAAGGCACAAACACATTGAGAGTTAAAATAAAAGAAAGAGAGAAACAGAAACGTGTCCCAGCGTCCCAAGTCTCCAGGACAACTTTGGGCCCACAGAAGAATGCTTGTAATCTCCTCTGACAGGGATGGATCCTGTGGCTCAGGCTGGCTGTGGAGTGGACAGTCCTCATTGTTGTTTAAAACCTCAAAGGAAAGATGGAAGCTGGGATGAAGAGCAGGGGGTAAAAAGGAAAAAGAGTTGCGGAAGTTGTTAAATACAGAAAAGCAATGAATGGATTTATAATATAAGATTGACAGGGAGGAGCTTGTCATGTTTTTCATTTATTTTCTTGGTAATATTCCTCTGCATCGTGTTAAGCTATCTGTTAGTTTACAGATATTTATCCAGCTTTTTACATGTTTGGTGAAAAACATTCTGATACTGGGAAAATGGGCGTGTGCGTTATGTAAATGCACAGTCCTAAGTGTGTGTTTATGTGTGGATGTGGTTCTGAGAAAGGCCAAAGGGGATGGACCAAGGTTTTTGGGAGATTATGCTAAATCGGAGGCAGTAACAGGAGGGGGCGGAGCAAGAGGCCAGACAAAGACTGACGAGGATGCTACTGCTGGCATCTAAATGGGCAAGAGGGTGAAGAATAAAAAAAAACTAAAAGAAAAGAGAGAAAAAGCAGAGTTTCTCATCGACAGCAGACACTTTTTTCCTGTTTCCTCAAACAGATGCTGAGGCAGATGGTGGTGAATTAACAGAAGATGAGAGAAGAAGAAATGAAAAAGCCTAAAATGGGCCCATGGAGAGAAGACATTAAAATTCCATGTGTGTGTGTGTGTGTGTGTGTGTGTGTGTGTGTGTGTGTAGTGCGCAGGTCCAGGAGAGAGACTGTTAAACAGTATCTCAGCTGGGAGGACTAAAGAGGATGGGTGGAGGATTCCCAGCCAGAGACAGAGCTCGCGATAATAATCACAGGCGTGAAATTACAATGCTGATATTTGTTGCACCCCAGGGTGTGGTGTGGTGGGGCTATCAGAGCTTGGAGAGCCCACATATCACGAGAGGCCTGCGCTGGCTGACGGTCATCAATGATCAGGAGAGCGGCCCCTCACCCCCACTGCCAAAGATCCAGATTATTCAGTTGAGTCAAAGTGAGAAAACAGAAAAACAAACATGAAAAATCTTCATAATTACTAAATTATTTTATTCAGGGTTAATTTTCTGTTATTGTTACGTCCATAGATCTGGTATTTTATTAATACAATAAGCAAATTCTTATTCACTTGTGTATTTTCTTTAAAAATTGTGTTTTAAAACAAAAAAGCAATAAAGTAACACTTTATGTCCTCGTGGATTTTTTTTAATGCTTTCAAGTTATAAACTTTATTATCAATGAAAATATTGAAACCAGACAAAAACACTAGATGGAGCACAGAAGAGCCTTCCTGATCACCTCCACAGATATATGTCCTCTAAATCTCCATAAAAGTGTTTATGTGAAATAAAAAGGTTGATTGCAACAGATGCAGTCATAGTTCATCTTATTGAATCTATTAAAGTTTAAACTACTAGCTCTGTTTTTGTGCAGTAATTTAATTTAAACATTAAAAAAGCAAAAAGAAATCAAATGTTTGTTATTTATTATTGCAACATTTGGACATGAACATACTAACAGCAGCAGTGTTGCATCCAGTGGTATCTATGGTATTCTATGGGCCCATGTCTAATGTAAATCTGCACAGAGAGCTTACCCAGGCTTTCCACTGGACGCGTAAGTGGTGACATCATAGACACATTTTCCCACTGGGAGCATTCCAGGCACGAATCAGTAGCGAAAGCATTCCACGTTGCTGGTCCCACAAGATCACGAAACTACAAGAGAATTGTGAAATCACACGTGATTTTGGCAACAAGCAAAGAGAAAGACGGCAGTATGTATCAAAAAGGTTTCTAGTTTATTTTCTGTTCTGGGATCCTCGGCTACGGAGGTTTCATAAGTAATGACATTTTGGCAACACTTTACAATAAGGGTCCCGTTATTAACGTTACTTGCATTATTAAGCATTAATAAACTATTAAATAAAGTATTAACAACTGCTTAATATTTATGTTAATATTAAGTAATGCATTACTAAGCAAACACCCCCTTTGCCCTTTGTCCTAACCTTAAGGACACTTAATAGTTAACAATACATTAATAAAGGGTTCCTTTGTCTATTAATGCTTAATAATGCACTAAGTAACATTAATAAAGGGACCCTTATTGTAAAGTGTTACCGACATTTTTTGTCTTTTCGCCAGTTAAGCAACTGGAAATCTGCACGAGACTTTTATTTTGACAGTTTCCTGATATTTGACACTGCTTTCTCTTTTGACTTCCTGTCTGGCCCGAGCTAAATGGCTGAGCTTGAAAACAAAAACGCGACACAAAGCTTCGCGACCGGTGGAAACGCACCCATCCTGTCAGGCAGGTTAATGTAGGGTGTGTTATGACCCAAACGTGGAGGTACTAGCGTTGGGAGAGAACGGCTGTACGTGATTCGAAGGGAAACAAGACAGTACTCCTGAAAGAGTAAGTAGACTTGACTTACTATTAGTAGACATGATTCGATGAAGAGCTGGATGGCTCAGAACTCTAGGCACGATTTCGGAAGAAGCGATGACTGAGTGCAGGCGGAATTGATGGACTTCTGTAAATAGGCTCTGCTGGTGACATGAGGGGAGTGTCTGCTCGGTAATGGGGTCTTAGGTGGTGGTCTTGCGTGTGGTGGAGAGCTGGTGAGCGGGAGCCGTGACACATTCACTACAACGGCAGCTCATTGCATCGTACTACGCTTCGCAGATGTTACGAACGGCTTATGCATCCAGAGGAAAGGCCGGGTTAGTGACCTCACAACCAGCTGCAGTGATTTGGTGGACTTGCAGATTGATGCATAGAAACCATATAAATACATCTGTCTTTTTGCAGAAGCATAAATAAACTAAAACGTTAATCTGATCAGTGACCGCCTGTTGTCAAACACTCAGGATTTTGTCCAGCAGAGTAACCTCCATCACCAGCTTGTTACTATGGAGACATTTACAGCTGCATGTTTTTTAAAACATTTTGCCAACTTGTGATAATTACTAATAGTTCATGTGTGACATTGAGTCAATCTGCTTTTTATGCCCGCTCATCTCGGTCGCCACTGAAGTCAGGGGCAGAAAAGTGGCTGGATGAACTCCGGCATGAATATTCTCCTGGCCAAGAGCCAAACTCTGACAAGATATGACACCACATTTTTCTTGAATTCACTCAGTGAAAAAGGGGGGGGGGGGGGGGGGGGTAAGAGGAGCTAATTTTCATGTCCATCATCTCTTGCTCCTGCCACTGCTTTTGCAAAAACCCCGTCTGCCTTCCCGTCGTTTCTGGGGTGAAAGTGAAAAGTAGATGTGTTGTCAGGGCAAAACTGATAATGGCTGTGAGCCTCAGACTGATCCCAATTGCCCTGCTTTCAGCCCCTGCCACCCCCACGCTCCCTGACAGTAAAGGGTTCACTGACAGATGGGACAGGGCACTGAGGGACGGAGTGCTGATCTGGCATAAAAAGACCACCAAATACGCTTTCCTTTTTCATCATAAACTTGCAACAATAGTTTGAAGCTTTTTACTTTACATGCATCTGTTTGTTTTTTTACAATCCCAAATACATTTAGCAAAAGAACTTGTTTAGTTTGAGTTCTGATCAAGTTTACGTTGCATTCAAAACTATATTCCAGCACATTACCTCCTCTCTGCCCGTCGTGTTTAATTCCTGCCATTTGCAAAGCAGCCAAGTGGCCGTAATGCTTAGTGGTCATTACTTTACAGGCAGTTTTGGTTCAGATAAGCTTCACCTCTCAGCAGGAGAGATAACACAACGGATCTGTCACCAGAGGGAGCAAAAGGTAAAGGTCATTATAATGTCATCACAAGTTATCCAGTCTCAAAAACCCAATATTGTCCTCCAGATAATAAACATAAAAGGAAGAGACGAGGGAGATGTGTTGACAGACAGGAAGTGAACGAGAAAGCAACTCCACAAATAACAAATTTACACAATCTTTTCTAAATGATTTTTGCATTGGGATGGGTAATACATAAGCTGGCTGTTAGATTTATGCCACGGAGAATAGGTGGGTGTGATGCTCTTTGTCTTCAGACAGGAAGGCAAGACGACTCCTCAGCCAAAATCCCAGCAGGGCCTGGTGCAAAATTGCTGTTTTTACATTTCTGTATTATTTTTCCCACAAGGAATATGGGTAACAAATGAAATATTCAGCCAGATTGTCTGATTTATTCCTTTTATTATCTTCGGATATCATGCCAGCAGTCAAAGAATGGCTTCCCTCTTGCTGTGGCCTCTTTCCACTTGGGGCCTGACAGCCCATCAAGCCTCCACACATAAACACAGCAGCATGTGTGGGTGTGTTCGGTGTGTTAGATTTTAGGACTCTCACCTGCTAGAATCCCTGAGCAGAAATCAAAACTTACAGTTTTAAATGCAAAGTCAAATAAACAACATCAGATTTGCAAAATACACTCTAAGAAAGGAAAAGTTGAATTAACCGAGTTAAGTCAACTGGTTCCACTAGTTGCTTAAATGTAAAGAGTAATATACATTTACTTTTAACTTAACGTATAACAATGTATATTTTTTCTTTACATTTAAAGTAACATTGATCAATTTCCTGCTCCTCTGCCCTACTGGTTGAAAGTGGAATTACAACGGTTGTAAACAACCCTGCTGCAGCCTGCTGTAGCTATCGCTAACAACAAGCTAACACTGATATGAGCCAATTAATAATTGCACATCTATTTTTACTTTAGGCATTTTAGGTTGACATAACGTGGTTAAGTAAATTCAACATTTTATTTCTTACAGTGTAGATTGGACAACCTTAAATAACAGTCATCCCTCACCAGAAGTGTGTGTGTGATCCCGCTGCAGTAAAAGCCGCCATGTCTTTGTGTCTTTTTGATGTTTAAGCAACAGAGACAGATGCCCAGTTACGACATCATGGTAACACAATAAGCCCCATCAGATATTGGTAATTGACCATTAATGATCTCCCTGCAATAGCCCACTGAGGAATACCCATATGGGCCCTGGGGATGCTTGGGGGGTGGGGGGGCTCCAGGCATTTGCATGCTCCCAAGGCTACAAGAGGCTTTTGAATGGCCAATCAATACAGCATTAGTCCATCATGCCCTCTGAGGGACCCTAGAGGTGTCTGCTGTGCATTTTCAGGAGCTAAATGCGAGCTAATTTAGCTGTTTGTACTCTCGAAAAAATGAGATGTTGAGTTTACTTAACCAAGTTATGTTGGTTCCACTAAACCTAGTTGCTTAAATGTAAAGTCTAATATACATTGTTACATGTTATGTTAAAATTAAATGTTTATTACTCTTTACATTTAAGCAACTAGGCTTAATGGAACCAGTTAACATCACTTAGCTAACTAAACTCAACGTGTCATTTCTTAGAGTGAATATCTTCTTGCCTTGTCTTCAAAATTCCACCTATGCTGCTCATTTCCGGGCAGCCGTTGTCTTTCTGAAGGCACTACAGCATTTTAACCGCTACTGTAAAAACCAGGACAAGGGCGTCACAAATATCCTGTGACATTTACTTTACATATCCCATTAGATGGCGATGAATAAAGCCAGACCTGCTCCTCACCGAGCAGTTTTATTCTTAATTCTCTCATTTGTGTTATACGGCACAATGAAATGGATATCATTACATAGAATAGCACCATCATACAAATATCATGCTGTGTCCTTGAATGCAGCATAATAAATGGTTCATCACTGGCAACCAAATGGCAAGACAAATTTATAGCTTCTGATCTCATCATCAGAGCAAAGTACTCTGTAAAATTTCATTGTAACTTCCAGGGAAATAAATAAATTTGCCCCTTGACCTTGAGAGGAAAAAAAATCCCCTCCCACTCATCCAGCTGAGATGATGGACCTCCATCCATCCCTCCCCCCTTCTTCTCTTTCTATCACCTCCATACATCTTACCTTCTTTGGCACTGTATCCATACATATATAGTGGGCTAAAGATAGGTTATCTCACCTTCACCAGCTGTAGATCCCTCGAGATTTGTGCACTGTCTCTCCTCATCTCTGCCGAGACACACACCCTCCCTCCCCAGAGGAGCCCCGCTGAGGGAAGAGAGCGAGGAGACAGCACATCTGGAGGGAGGGAGAGGGGAAGCAGGAGTGAAAGAGATGGAGGCGGGACGGGGTTAGAAATGACAGGGAGAGAATATGCAGAAAGTCTCGGTTTAAATCAAGATAAAAGACAGAAATAGAAAATAATAGAAGAACAAACCCCTGGATGCTGGCTCTCCCTAATGGAAACACATGGCTGAGGGCGAAGGTGTTGTCAGCAGTCTGCCTGTGCACTGTGACATCCGTGCCTGATAATCTGGCCTGCCATAAAATTAGAATAGCAAATACCCCGCTGACAGAGATGCATGTCCTCCCTCGCTTACGCCACCATAAAAAAACTCCTGCCCGTGTCTCGGAACAGCACAAACTTCCATTTAAATTTACTGCGCTCCAAAAGGAGAGGTGATGTGCATTCAAAAATTTTTAATGACCTATTAAGTTATGACTTCAATTTCCTTTTATGAACATTTACCTTGGGAAGCACTGCCATCCATGAAGAAAGAGAGAAGTTAAAAGAAGATAAATGCTGTCGTTCATCTCTAACACTCAACATCCGTTATTCCGGAAAACAAGAAGTTTTTTTTTTTTTTTCCATATTTCACATAATTAGCTCGTTAGACTTGATAAAAAAATGATTAGGTGGATATTACATTATGTTTAAAGGGACATATTATGTAAAACTCACCTTTTGCATCCCTTTGTGCTGCCATGCGGGTCTGGCTTTATGAACACTCCAAATGTGAAAAAAAACATCCATCTGTTAGCTGAAACAAGCTGTTTCAAAAAGTCCTCATTTGTGACATCACAAATGGGAACTGCAGTAGAGCAGCTTCTGCTGGAGGAGCAGCGGCTCTACTCCGAGGCCCTCCCGGATATCGGAGCTTCTCAGCTTATAGCAGCCTGATCAGGGAAGGGGTGGGCGTTCCAGGTCAAGCTTGATTTCTTAAAGTGACAGAGCCCTAAAACGGCTCATTCTGGAAGGTACTGAAACTGTCAAGAATAAAAATGCTGAAATCACTTTAGGTGATTTTGTGCAAAGAACTTCATAAACATGTTTTGCATCAACCATAGAACTAAAGTCATAAAATGTACAACTGACACGCAGTAGTTATAGATTTCAGTATATTTTTGAAAAATAAAGCTAATTTACAATCTTTAACTCATTTATGTATCAAAGTGATGTCACAAACTGCTGCATAGGCCAGCTATATTCAGAAAAATCGCACAAAAATCTTCTCCAGCATCACATTTTACTGCATAAACTTGATATAAGCTGCAAAACTAATAAACAAGTCATTGTAACTCCACTCTGAAGAGGGTAAGTGTGGGAGTGCAGCAGGGAATGATAGCTTTAATCTGTCTGTTGTTTGTCTCATGGGCATTAAACACCATCTTGGTATGAGTGAGACTACGGTGCACACAGGAGGGGGTCCTCATAATATTTAATAGGTCATCAAAGAGAATGGTTGGTGGGGGGGTGGGCTGGCTGCTGACATTTGCCTGGATAGTTAGGAGAATCCCCAGGAGTTGTCATATGACTCATTACCAGAGAGCACTTGACTTGGTTGCATCGTTGTTGAAAGAGATTGTCTGGAAATCATAATGCAGCAGATCCAAGTCACAGTAGCTCCATTAAACACCACGAGAGTTTGATTCTGGTTTCTTCTCTGGAAATAGAAGCCAATCAGAGGATGAAACTCTGTAGCTGCCACTGTGATTTGAGTGAAAACCTGTATTTACAGCAGCCTGGGAGCATCACCAAACGTTATTTACTAATCTCTCTCTGAAGAATCCCACTCAATGAACACTCCACCTTTCACTACTTCTAGTGAAAAACAAAAAACAGCAACCGTAAACCTCAGATTAAATGAAAGTAGGGATGTCTGATATTATCGGTCTATCGATATTATCGGTCTATCGATATTATCGGCCGATATTGGCCTTAAAATGTAATATCGGAAAATATCGGTATCGGTTTTTACTCCTTTAGTGACCCAACCTTTACATACCATGCACATATTATACATCAAACTTTTCAGCTTCATCTCCTCTCTCTCAAAATCCAAAAAAATGACAGATCTGAGGTTGAGTTTTTGAGATATTTTAGTTTAATTTGGCGCAACTTGTGAATAATTAGGAATTTGCCCTGTACAGAGGATCTGCTGTCCTTAGATAGCTGTGTGTAACTAGCCAGCTAGCTAGCAAACAACTAAAACCAGCACAAGCATCTTCACCCAAGGCTTACTTTTATTAAATGATATCTTTATAAATGTTTTATCACCGTAACTACAATATACAGAAAATATACACACATCTTATCTTCATGCTCAGCAATTAGCCTCACTTAGCATGTGTACGCTCACGCTACTTACAATTTATCAACTAAGTAGCTTTAACACACGCCCAAACATTCCCTAAACACATCGATACTTACAAAGACAAATGTTTAAAGCTTGAGCATGCATGAAAGGAGATATGTGATGTTAGCAACCTAAACGATTTATTTATTTTATTAACGGGGGCCCCGCATATATCGGTAAGAGTTAGACAATATCGGATATCGGTAAAAAGCTAATATGAGCATCCCTAAATGAAAGTTTTAATGCTGCAAGAAAAGGAAGAAATGTGACTGAAGCAGCTGCTTTCCTCCTCGGGCCTCCTCAGCAGCAGGAAGATGATGATGTGAACGTCACTGTTTGTGGTCTAATATATTAGCCTTTAGATCTATTTAAATAAACATTAGGAGATAATGACACTTTAACTGTTGTTGTTAGTTGAAAGAAATAAATCTAACTGTTATAAGGCCTAAATATCTGTGCAGATGACACCCACAGCACACGTTTGATTACTAGAATTTGATGTTTTTCTTTTTGACCAAGATGCAGAAAGAGGGTTATAAGGAATTTACAAGGTTACTATAATAATAATAATAATAATAATAATAATAATAATAATGCATCTAAATGCGTTTAGCAAGTAATTTAAGGGTCTTTAATAGACATGTTCTAATTTAACATGAAATAGTTGTAAAACAAGTTAATAGATGAATCAATAAATAAAATATATATTTTTTTTTTATTTATTCCATCACAGCAATGTTTTTAATTTTGACTCAACCAGAATTCTGAATCCAAATAATGATCTTTTGTTTAAAAGATGATATAATGATCTAGTTTGATACAAAATACCTATTTTAAATATGGAACATGGAGTTTTACTTCATACTATGAAGATGTGGTGCACTTGTGATGGTGAGTTTGTCTTTTGCATAAGGGAACGTGATTAAGTATTGAACTTTTTCCCTCTTTTTTTTAGCTTTGGAGCTCTATAGACACTCAAAACCCCTCAAAATCAAATATTTCTTATTTTTATGTGTGTGTGTGTGTGTGTGTGTGTGTGTGTGTGTGTGTGTGTGTGTGTGTGTGTTTTGTTCAGAGGGGCTAACTGAGGGGTTTTTGTTTATTATGAAAATTAATTATGTCAAATTTATAAAATCCACAATTTGAATTGTTAGAACTTCTAAAATCAATTGGATTTAAAATTAGACCCAAATCAACAAGTTTTTTGTGAAAATGCATCCATATTATGTAACATTAAACAAATACATCATGAGGTTAATTAGGTTTTGATAGTAACATCAACATATTCTTACTTAATAAATTAAATTAGAAATGTCATATAAGCTTCTGTCTCACTTTTTTATCATGAAGAACATTTTCCAAAAATCTGTCTCATTCAGTAATCCTCAAATTTTGGCCTAACCCCCACAACACAGCGCTCAAATGCTCCTCAAACATTGATTCCTTTCCCGAGGGCCCAAACCAATTTCTCTTGCTTTCAGACACCGTCCCTCCCTGAACCTGCAGTGGCCGTCAGAGACATTCATCCATCCGCCCAGGATGACGATGACGGATCTCAACGCCGAACGATCAATTTGTGTTTGCTCTCTTTCAGCTTCTTTCTTCTGTCTGACTTTCTTTCTCTTCCTCCACTTCATCCTCTTGCTGTTTTGTTGATGTGCAGAATATGATGAAAAAGTGAGCGCGAGGCTCGTTTGACACTTAGAGTAACGGTTCAATCGCTGTTTGACCTTGGAGAACTACTAATTTATTACTTTGTCCGTCTGTATTTTTGACACGTGTAACTTCATTTTATTGACAGCTCAGTCAAACATGCAGCCATTTTTAAAGGCAGGATTCAACTTTTTTCCTTTTTTTTTTGCTAATTTTAATCTCCAAACTGCTCTGTAAGTTTACGCGGAGCGGATTCAGAGAGCCTGATTTGTTCAGTGTCTCTCCTTCATTCATTAAGCTGTAATTGGACGTGATTCTCATCCAGGAATGTTACATTCTTAGATTCCTCCAAGGCATGCAAGGTGATGATGGAGGTGCTTGAAAGAGCTGTTAATCCATCTTGTAATTGCACCGAGCAGATTGCAGGGTTGGACATGTCTGTGCAGAAAAGGCTGCGGAGAAACATTTGTCACCAGATGTGAACAATAGGTGGCATTGTGTGTGTTTGGTTCTGACTGCACGTGTGATAAAAGCTTTGGAGGTTTGATGCTGCGTGTGTGCAAACCTGGGCAAATTAAATAAAACATGCATGTGTTTTTGTGTGTGTGTGTGTTTAATTCTTGTTGTGCATGTGTAT
The DNA here is from genome assembly GCA_006937985.1 of Aphyosemion australe. Lineage (NCBI taxonomy): Eukaryota > Metazoa > Chordata > Actinopteri > Cyprinodontiformes > Nothobranchiidae > Aphyosemion > Aphyosemion australe. Next base: position 1,069,217 of record SSNS01000152.1, on the reverse strand, counting down.
GTGTGTGTGTGTTTGGGGGCGGGGGGGTTCCCTCTTCCTCGCTATTCACAGACAATTTGTAAGGCCGGCTGTTGAAGTCAGAACGAAGCCCGTGGAACAGCTGGAGCCCCTCGGTGATTGATAAACGTGGCGACGAGAACTTCATCTCCCCCAGAATGAAGACAAAAGCCCCACAATGCACAGCCAGTGTGTTACGCCTGCCTATCGTTAAGTGTGGACTGTGGACCGGCCCCGGTCCTCAGCTGGGGGAGTCGAGGTGCCAAGAGGGAGGTCAGGACCCAACCTAATTACCATTTTATGACAAAACGGTTCCTTTGTCGTGGTTATATAATTGATTTACCTTTCATGGGGAGATCATTATGAAGTGGCTTTAGGAGGTGGGAGGGGGATTAAAAGGGTTCAAGATGGTTTTAGCTTCAGCTGTGCATGTAGTCAATGCCATAAAGGCACAATGATACTGTACGTGTGCATATGTAGATGTAATACTTATAGAACTTAAAGGGAGAAATATACACAAGTGTTTTAAAAACAGTTATCTTGGCACCAAAAAGCAAAAGAATTTGCAATTTTGTAGAAAATAAACAAATTTATTCATAGGATTATAATCTTGTTGCATTTGTCGGTTTTAAAACCAGCTCTCAGAAGTCCTCGGAAAGCTGCCGCATTGATGTTGTAAACTTTTATTAAAGATCAAGTTCACTTGTTTTTCTGTACATTTGCAGTGCTGTTTAGTTTAAATTAATGTCTTGCGAGTTGATCTCTGTGTGGAAAAAAAGCTCTGGCACTCCAGTGTCAGGAAGTACAAGTTAGCTAGAGTGTTGGGGAGCAGAAGGCGGCAGAGTTTTACTTCCTAAAATTCAGACATCTCGCCTCTGATTGGCTAACAGCAACGCGACTCTACTACTGCCTCCATTTGTTTTGCAATGTTGATGTTTTATCTCCACAAATAACACAAGCCTCCCAGCCAGGGCAAGTCGTATGGGTCCCACAAGGGTTTGTCCGCTGTTTCCATGTTGGCCCCACAGGGATTTACCCAGAAAGATTTTTGCCCACATAGATTTTAACGGGCCCTACGTAAGTTTTCAGACAGTTTGACTCAAACACCGGCAAACCCCTGTGGGGCCACCGTGGAAACAGCGGACGAACCCTGGTGGGACCCATATGGCTTGCCCATATATATTCCTTATGGGGCCCACCTAGGTGTGCTGGCTGGGCTGAAGGAGTTCTGCCATGGAGTTGCTAATGCTAACGCTTAGCTTCTACCAGGACGGTAAGTCAACACAACTTTCCCCGTCACGAGTCAGTGAATGCTCATTTTTAGTGTGACGTGCAGGTGACTGTCTTTTCTAATCCGAGAGTTTCGTCGTCTATTTTCTATCGGCGGCTAATACAGGAAAAAGGGTAGAAGGCTCAGAATGATCGATCATATTTAAAAAATAACAAGTAAAAAAACAGAGTTTGAGAACATTTTATGACTCTGAAATCAGCCAAATAATACTAACTGTGTTTATTCTTTCAGAAAGCTGATTTGTGTGGTAAATAAATGTTTAACTCATCTGTACAGCATAATGCCACAGCTCTCTTTTGGAGAGGAACAAACGATGTTTTGTGCAGCCAAGTTTCTTTGTTTGACTCGGAGAACAATGTCGCCTGCACACATCCATCCTTGACCTATTTAATGGCTGTGCTCTGTTGAAGACCCATCGCACAAATTGAAAAGTTTTCAGTCGCTAAGTGAAATGTATGGCTCTGCCTCCGCTCTGGAAAAATTGGGGATTGTTCTATTTTAATTCCAGACTCAATTTCAGACATTCTCGGCGCTGCGACAAAGTGGATTTCAGACCCATGCTTGTTGACATTTCAGCTGCCAGGGCCTACGATGAATGAGTGAATGTTGATGAACATAAAGGATGATCCCCAGCCGTTTTTCCCAGTTATTGTTGGTCTGGAGGTGGGGAGAAGCGGAGGAAAGTGATACCCCTTGGATCCCCTGGGAGTGTGGAAACCCTCTCCATATTCAGATTATTCCCTGTGAAGTTCAGAGAGAGATATCAATCTCACTTTGAGGCTCCGGGTCGTCATTTGTTTGTGAGAGACGCGGCGCGCTGCTCAGATGACTGTGCCAATTCTTCAAATCCCACTTACAGTAGGAGTTCACTCACACACACACACACGCGCGCACACACACACACACACGCACCATGCAACGAAGAGCATCTGCTCCTTTCTTCAGCTCTCTGGGTCCCAGGCATCACTGTCTGTAGGAGTAGAGTCTGGCTGTGATGGAGGAAGCCGTTGAAGCTCTGTCAGCAGCTGAGAGCTAACAGTAATAAAAAGACAAAATGACTGTTTAGGCTGAGCAACAGAAGTGGTTAAGCTAAACTTTTCATGTGGTACAGTGGAAGAATATTGTGAAATGATGTAAAGGAAAGAAAGGTCAGCACTGGATAGCGACCACCTTAAAACCTTAACTAGATTATTTTCTTCTAAAAGAAATAGTTTCAGATGTTGTTGCATTGCTATGAGATCTCATAAAAGCACAAGCTGTTGTTCTTGATATAACTGAAAAAGCACGATCACCCCTAGACTTGCGTTTTGACTGAGGAACCACCAACAGGTCACTCTGAACCGAGTGTAGAGATCTTGCAGGGACGTAACGGGTCACAAGAGAGACTAAATATGGTGGTGCTGATCCAGACAGAGTTAAAAACAAAGATCAAGATTATGAGTAAAATGCAGTATTTAACTGGCAACCAGTGCAAAGCAACCAGGAACGTAGTAACATTGTCCCATTTTTGTTCTCCTTAGATGAACCTGGCAGCAGCGTTTGGGACCAGCTGCAGCCGTGACAGTGAGGACGGACTCAGACCGGCATACAGGGAACTACAGTAGTCCAGTCTAGACATAATAAAAGCATTCGTAACAATTTCCAGCTACTAATCTTGGCTAAGCGTCTCAACTAAAAAAAACAAGAACAGACAACTGAATTCACCTGCGCATCAAATCTTAGAGCGGACACCCAAATCTGTGATCACAGATTTCTCATATGGGAGGAGTAATCAAAGGTCCAATCCATGGGGCTGGCAGTCATTTGAGGAAAAACTATTATTTCAGTTTTGCCCTCATTGAGAGCCAGACGCCATATGCTACCCTGCTGAACTGGCAAATAAAACTCACAATCATTAACATAAAGATGGAAGCTAATCTTGTGTTTGTTAGAGGCAGAAGATAAAGCGAGAACAGCAAGGGTCCCAAAACAGACCCCTGTGGAACCCCCCACCCATGCTCAGCATCTCAGTTTGATCTCACGAGAATTCCCATCTGACTGGGAAACGTTCGTGTGTGAAATTCCTGTGTGTTGTGTAGTTTTGCCATGTTGCCGGACACCACACACTGTAGAACCAAAACTGTTAAATCTATGACTTTTTTATAACCTGTGGGGTCACTTTTGTTTCAAACATTGTCCGACAATTTGAAAGTCCTGACGTGTGAACCGGGCTTTAGTCATTACATGCAAAACATGGTACATCAATGTAATACCATTAGCACTTGTACTTTCTCTTGACGTACCTTGAACTATTTGTAATCTTCTCTTATGCTGACCAGATTTGCATGTGAATTTCAAAGTGTCAAGAAAAAGCCAAATAGGGTCATGTGTCCTTTGCATATATGTTGGCCAACATGCTAAAAGTCCTACAGGCCCTAAACATAGATCAAAGCAGATCACTATGACATGTGGTGTCCCCCAAGGCTCCATTCTTGGGCCACTGCTCTTCAACCTCTACATGCTCCCCCTGGGTCAGATCATATACAACAACAACATTGCCTATCATAGTTATGCAGATGACACCCAGATCTATCTAGCTCTATCACCTAATGAACCCGGTCCCCTAGACTCACTCTGTCAGTGCCTAGAGCAAGTCAATGACTGGATGAAGTCAAGTTTCCTTCAGTTAAACAAAGACAAGACAGAAGTTATTGTCTTTGGGAGTAAAAAACCGAGGATGGAAGTTATTGCTCAACTTGGCTCTAGAGGAATAAAGACTAAGACTCAGGTTAGAAACCTTGGTGTTACCATTGACTCAGACCTGAGCTTCACTGGTCACATTAAGGCTATAACCAGATCAGCGTTTTATCATCTCCATCAATTAGCAAGACTCAGAGGTCTCATGTCGAAACAAGACCTAGAGAAACTCATTCATGCGTTCATCTCCAGCAGACTAGATTATTGCAATGGTCTCCTGACTGCTCTTCCCAAAACAGCCGTAAAACAACTGCAGCATATTCAGAATGCTGCTGCTAGGGTCCTAACGAGAACTAAGAGAACTGAGCACATCACCCCTGTTCTAAAAACTCTGCACTGGTTACCAGTAAACTACAGAATCGATTTTAAAGTGCTTCTACTAGTCTATAAATCACTCAATGGTATGGGGCCTAAGTACATGTTGGATCTCCTTCCTGTATATATGCCTAGCAGAGCTCTCAGATCCCTAGACAGCAGTCAGCTGGTAGAACCTCGGGTCAGAACCAGACAGGGAGAAGCTGCTTTTAGTCATTATGCAGCACATAGATGGAATCAGCTTCCTTATGACCTCAAACAGGCCCCAACTCTAGTAACTTTTAAATTAAAATTAAAAGCCTTCATGTATTCATTAGCCTATGATTGAATGTTTCTTATGCTGCTCCTTCTGCACTGTTTACTGCTAAACTTTTTTGACTATGTCTTTTATCTAATTGTCTGAATTACTTCTTTGTGTATTTTGATTAATGCTTTTGTTGCTCCTGCTCTGTAAAGCACATTGAATTGCCTCCATGTTTGAAATGTGCTATACAAATAAAGCTGCCTTGCCTTGCCTTGCCTAAACAATGTGTGGTTGAAGAGGCAGCCCTTGTGGATTTCTGACTGGACTGGAAACAAGCTCGACTTTATGCTTAGGAGCCTTTCTGCAGGTTCTAGCCTGAACCTCATCCAGCAGCTTCTGCATTTCACCTCCAAGCTCCATATCTGTCATCTGATGACTGGGGACAGAACAGTGTACTTCTATGGTTCAGATTTCTCAGTTGTCAGGCATGTTTTGCTACTATAGCACCACATTCACAACAAATGTGCACAACAACAGTCTAAAAAATAAAATCTCATTCCAGTCCACTGGGAACTTGTTGATCATTCGTGATGCATGCAGGTAAGATGCACATTTATCATAAATGCAAAACCAATGAGATTCCAACTGAAAAATTATATATTTTTACAATACTCTTACAAACTTTGAGCCAAGAACGAGTTCCCAAAAGCTGCAGCCTGAATCATGTCTGTTCCCATGACTGCATTGCGTCTCATCCTTTAGCATGTGTGTGTTTTATCTCTTATGTTTTGTTTTCAGCTCTTCTTTTCTAGCCTTATTTTCTCTATTTGAACCATCTTTGCACCTCACTAAAGACACCAGATGTCCAACTTGGTCTTAGCTTGGTTTCAACAAGGCAATGGGCCATGCAGGCCTTCTATTCCCCCCACAGCGGGATTGTGAGTAGAGTCTCTGCCCTCACATGCATCCAGTCGGGCCTGTTTTACCAACACTATTGATTGCAGGTGATGTTCTGGACTCCGTCCAGCTGACCTCGGAGGGGAGTCAGATACATCATTGTCCAAAGAGGAAACTCTGGAGACCTTACAGAAGCAGCACATGTGTTAAGCAGTCAGGATTAGTCCAGCCAACGCATCTGTCAGAGCTTTGGACAGCCATCTTGGCGGCTTAACATGGAATTCATCTATGACTTCAAAAAAATGGATGTTCCACATGAAACCATGTAAATTTCAAACGTGTACCTTGAGCGGCCATCCATGCATCACATATCCTTAAACTATGTCACCTTTTTCTTTTTCCTGCTAATTAGAAATCTTAATATGCAATCATGTTAATATTGAGCCTAATTTGTGCGCTGTGCCTCTTTGTTTCTTACACACCTCATAGCAATTGATGGATATCCAATGAGACGCAGAGTCCCTGCCAAAGGGAGTCGCTCTGCAGCTTGTGACACATCGCTGGGGGGGAGCACGCCTTAAATTAATTAACATCGGACCTCTTGTAGCTGTTCACTTCTGTAAACAAACATTTTAATATGCAGTGATTAATTAAATCTGCCAAGCTCCTCTGCCCCTCCCATAGATCTTCCTTCACTTTTACTTTTGCCGTCTTGTTAAAGAGTTTATTATAGGCTGGGAGAGATTCACAACTTTGTCTGGCAACATCACAGATTTCAAAATGTTTATCTGCAGCTTTATGTGTGAAATTATATTTACAGTCTCCCGTTTGCATTGAAGATTCACTTTTGTTAGGAGACGGAGGCTAAAAAGTTACGTTGTTTTTTGGATAAATTGACTGAATCTGGCTGTGGAAAATTAAATATTTCAAAGCAACTTGAGCTAATTTGACAAATTTTGATTAAAATGTGTGATTATTGGAAGAAATGTACTTTTGTTTTTTAATTTACTGCCACTGTTTACCAGATTAGAGTGCATGTATTGTCCAATCAGAGCAAGGGTGTCCAAACTTTTCAAGGTGAGAGGCAAAAGAGTCAAGTTAATTGTCCTTGCAGGCAATAAATAATTATTTTATTTGAAAAATGCAAAAGCTATTTTAGTGTGATTTCTTTGCAGTTGTCCTCCACAAAATAGGTCCAAAATATGCATGTTAGTAGAAAAATTGGACATAAAATTGTTAGATAGCATCACTCTATGTCAACAATCTGCAGTAGAAACAAAAATCAAATTTTAGAGATGCCTGAATAAGATGCTTGATCAATTAGAACCAATGTATATGTACTTTTTTAAAATGCAGTTTATTTTAGATATTCCACTGGTGTTAAATATTATAAAATATGTCATTTTAAATGTAATAGAATAGAAGAAAGAAATGTTTTTCAATGAAGGTTAATTAAGCCGAATCTCTGAGCCTGAAAGTAAAATAATGCCAAATCTTCACGGATTAAGATTTACTTGGTGATGTTTTTAAGTCAAGATAAATAAATCCAAACTGTTCATAAATCCCTCAAATTATCTCCAGTGGATAGCTTTGCATTTATCACGTCGGAAATAAATAAATAAATGAATTAAAGGACCTCACGAGTTTATGGAAATCCGAATCAGCAGGGAATGGATGCGGACTCAAGGGGCATCGCTGCACAGGTAAGCTGCTTTTGGAGGGTTCATGTAAATCCTAAAGTCCAAAAGTCAATTACTGGGGCATCTCAAGCGTGTGTTACTGAAAGACTCTGATGTTTTATTGAAGAGAGGCTTTAATTCATCAGGCTTCTCGGCTCCCTTTCATGCAACTTGGAGAGGGAGAGCGTGGTACCTCCTTCAGATGGCCAGTGTCATATATCACACACACACACGCACACACACACAGAGAGAGAGAGAGAGAGAGAGAGAGAGGGAGAACACACACTAATGCCCAAAAACAACTCTCAGGTGGTCTGCTTCACTCCACTGACCAGACCATTACCCCTCACACACACACACACACACACACACACACACACACACACACACATGCAGAGCTCTCTCTCTTCAGACCACACAGACAAAACAATTGCTCTCTCTTTTGACTTTTTTAATTATTCTAATTTAAATACTTTTTATGAAGCTATTCCTACCTGCTGATCGCTGAGTGCTTTATTCCCAACTGGAATATTAATAAAAAAATAATAATTTTATGACACAAAGTGAGCTCTCAGTCTGGCTGTAGCGTCTCCACAGCTGGAGTTTGGGCTCATGGTGGCGTTGCCCTGAGTGAAGCGAGCCGACAGCTTATTTTTCCACCGTGATTAGCCAAACTGTGCCGCTCATATACAAATGGAAATGGGATGTGCATGAGTGTCCCCCTCTTCTTATCCTCACTCTCCCATCTGTCAAGACAATAGATTTGAATCTTTAATCCATGAGCAATCATTGAATACTGGAGAATCACAAATTACAGATGTTTTACTGCGCTTCCCTTTTTCATCTCCTGCCCCGCTGTCTGTCTCCCTGTTCGGGGGCCCTTCAGCTACCCGCTATCACGATGTTAACACACAAACACGCTCACACACACCGCCACAAACAAACGCAGCGAGCAGAGCGAGGCACACACACACACACACACTTCGAACACTCGTTCTGTGCCATCATGGTACCATATGACACTGTCATCATTTGGTAATTAAACCCTTGCTGGCTTTAAATATGAAAAGCTGGCAAGAGTTGTTGATGATGATACTGGCTGTCGCTCAGCCCAGATTTCAAACAAACCATCCAGAAACCAGACAGGAAACATATTGTTCCATTGTTGTCTTAGTTTGGCGTTTACCCTCATGTGACAAAAAAGCACAAAAATAAATAAAAACTGTTTTTTTATAACAATGGAAAGTTGTAGTTTTTTGGATCTGTTTGGAAAAGAACGTTGTGATAAATGATGGGCACAGCCGGGTGCATGAAGCTAGCGTGGCCTTCGAATAAGGATGAGGAGGTGGTGCCAGGGGGAGACGGGTTAGCATGAAGGGTGGAAGGTGGGAGGGGTATTTAATGTTCAGCTCATGAGCAACTGGGGCACTACTTAAAAAAAAAAAAGGCGGAAAAAATCCGGATAGAAAGTGAGGAAACGGTGGGGTTAAGGTGGACGTGCAGGTGAGAAGTTTGGCTGTTTATAAAGAGAGAGAGAGTTAGGTGTACCTGAAAGTTAACCTTACCCCTTCACCACACACACACACACACACACACACACACACACACACACCTCCCTCCGGCTGTCTGGGACTGAGTAGATACTGTTGACCAGTCTAATGGACTGCACCATAAGATCCCCCCCCACCCCCCCACCAACCAAAAATCACTCCTCTCTCTCAATTTTCAATCTGCCTCTCCTCCTGCAGCCTCCCCTCATAACCCATAAATGTGTGTGTGGCTCAGAGAGAAGCTTAGCCTCCATTACTGACAGCCCACACGGCTTTATGGCCGTTTAAGATCCTGGATTTGGTTCCTCCTCTTTGGGTGCTTTTGCAGACACTAGTGTGTCACCTTAATGCTGTAAAAAATGTAAATTCTCATAAGCTAATGACTACAAATGCATTTTTAATACACTAAAAACAGCAAATGAGAAGCAAACACATCAGCTTTATTTTATTTCCTTTTTGAGTTTTTTTTACCTATAAAACATCTGATTTAGTTAATTTAATGTGTCAAAAATACTTATTTAAATCCATTTTTATGCTCATTTTTAGGTGCATTTAACCACAGCCAGCATAACGCCCTCTCTCTTTTTCCAAAAGCAGAAAGCAAACCAGTCTCTGGTTTAAATGACATTTTAAGTAAGGAACAGATCACTTCCAGCTGAGTATAAAGTGTTCTACAATATCCATTACTGGTCCTTGGTCCAGTGGCAGCCTTATAGCCATTTCTGAACTTCAAGCACTGTAAAGAGTCTTCTAATACAAAATGTTTGTTAAATAGCCGATAGAAAAGCTATAATCTTTTAATGTTGGGTTTTATAGCGTTACCACGCTCTGTCGTTCTTGTGGATATTGTAATATTGCTTTTTTACTGGTTATTCATCTGTTAATGTTCCAGTTACTAACTTTTATACTCTCTCTTATACATTTTTTTTAGTATCCTCGTACACTGTTAAACACACAGAAAGTTTCCTGTGTGCAGCTATTTTTTTTTTACCTGACTGGACTTTAATAGTGTTAACTTAGAATAAAAAATTAAAAGGTGAATCATTTTTATAATGTTTTTCATGGCTGTGGGGGTTTATGAGAGTGAGAGGTGACGTGTTACTTAAATGTAAAAAAATGATTGATAATTTAAATTATTTGATTTTCTTTTACAGAAAAAAGAAAATAAAAAAATGTCTAAATATAAAAAATACTTTTGTTAAAGTGAGGTTGCAGCTGTATGCAATAGTCTAATTTTCTGCTCATCATCCTCCACTTTTACAGTTTTACATTGCTCTGTGTTCTTTGATTTTTTTTTTCCTCGCTCCTTTATCAGTTCGTAGCTCATTGGAGCAGGGTTGCTTCCTCTTTTTGTTGTCGCCTAAACCGTTTAGTTTTGGATGATCGGTCAAAGATTCTGACAACCAGCGGGGAGAACGGCGACTCCCAGCCGGGGAGGGCGCACGGGAGGCCGGACAGATCTACTGGGCTGCATCGGGGAGACGCACCATTAGACAAGGGAGAGCCATGCCTCACAGCGCGGGTCGATCAGGTAGGGACTCCTGCCTCTGCTTCACACTAATGTCAGCATTTGTTTGCAGGCGGGATTTGCTGCTTTCGATGAGCGGAACAAGCTTACATAATCAGCTGGAATTATTATTTTATTATTATTTTCATTTTTTAATGCAATTTTATATCATTTCTAATAGTAAAAACCTTCAATTTAATTTATTAAAACAATTTTATTATTATTATTATTAGACTCTGAATTAATTCCCTTTAATTGAAACCGTAGATCAGCATGTAATTCACCTCTCAATTTTGGGTCTAGATGGAAGATCAATGGCAAACAGTTGTAATGATCTAATTAATTATGGCAAAAAATTAAAAGCAAGTGCAAAATCAATCTGTGGTGGTGTCGGGAATATAGAGTCAAATTGATATCCATCTGCTGCCGGTGTATCCAGCACATGAATAGGCAATCTGAGGACGCAGCTGATATCCTGCAGAGTGGCATAGCCTACCCATATGGCTGTGGGTGTCAGGAGACTCCAGATCATCGTGGGATGCTGCGAGAGACTCCAGATATGATGCTGATGTTTTAACTAATAAGGAAGGGCAATTGAATCAGGGGGGTGAGTGGAAAAGTGTGATTTTGTGACGCAATTTGCGCTTTTTGGGCTAAATGCGGTGACTCAGACTTTAAAGAAAATTTACTGTTATATGAAATTGTTAGAAATTTGTTTAAATGACTAAAGGTTTAGGTGACCCCCTTCATGGCCTCAGATAACAACAGCATTATCGATTGTTGACCTGAGCGCGCGTCAGGCCATGTGCTTGAAAAAAAAAACGGAAGGAAAAGATTTGTTTGGGCCTGCATGGAAATTCATCATCCTCACCTCCCCCTGCCTCCGTCTTCTCTCATAAACATTATTTTTATTATTCATCATGCGGCCTTGTACGCTCATTTCTTTAAGCAGAAATCACATATTGTCCATTTTACGCACTGGAAAGTTGGCACATTTGCGCAATTATTTCAATTATTATAAAACAGTATAAGTGCTCTGAGTTTTTTTTTATTATAAAACAGGGGAAAAAATCTAAATCAGAAAGACTGATGGCATCAGTTCCTCTGTGGTTGGGGGTTTTAAAAGGGCTGAAGTCAGGACTAACAGCTTCTTAATCATCGCGCCGTTTGTTTTGCTGTACGCCGTGACACGGGGACGTCATTGTAGCGGTGCGGAGAGGTACGGGGGGCAAATAGGGCTGTTGTGGGCGAAAAAGCAGCAGCTTTAGGGCAAAAGTGCACTGACGTGTGAAATTACAGCCCATGGTGCTACATATTGTACCAGAAGCTCCTTCCCCCCCTGCAAAAAAAATGTGGAAACAACAAGAGGAATCGTCCTGAAACTTGTCCAGAGGGTGGGTGGACACCGGTTTATGAAGTCCAATAAACCTCTAAGTAACAACCAGAGGTTGGGATGTTGCTGCAGCTGCGGACAAAATCATCATTTTTGTAGAAAAATCTGAAAATTAAACAGTTTTCCACAAGTTTGTGATCATTTCTCATAGTTTTTTATTATAGGAGGATATTTATTTTTGCTACTATTTTACTAAAGAGATTAAAGCGCATACTTCTAATTGGCTGTGATCGGATAGTCAACCTTTGACCCGGGCCAGTTCACCTGCCGGTGTGCCTAAAGTCAGCAGGCTGCCTGTAACCTACTGTATGAGCGCCATCTACAGAACAGAGCTGCACACAGGCTGGAGATGATGATGGTGATGATGATGGCCTATAGCTGACTCTTCCTCCCCTCCTTTCTGATTTTCTCCTCACCATAAATTAGAAGAATAAATAAAAGCTCAGCTCACAACAATAAGTCCTAAATAAAATACCTTCTTTTTATTTGTCTAAACTAACTGAAACAACAGAGAATAAGGTGTTATTAGGCCTCAAATATATTATTTTCTCATATAATTATCATTTTTTTAGAATAAGTTATGCAAAAATGGCATTTTAATATTTAAAGCTGGTCTGAGTAAGACGCGTCGCGTTAACCTGACAGTGCTTTACCTCTCTTCCACCCTCGCGCCTTTAATTTCCTTGATTCTTCACCCCAAAGTCTCATCATTTCCCATTTCGTCTCCCTCCCCTTCCTGGCTGTCGGATGCAGGGACCTCCTCATTTGAGCTGCAGGTTTTTTTTTTTACGTGAGCGAATCACAAAGTGTTGGAATCTATTGCCTTTGTCTGACAAGTCATCCATCTCTATGCAAGGGGATCTGTGGGATGGAGGCAGGAGGAGGTGTGTGTGTGGGGGGGTTGCTGTGTGGGACTGCAGCTTTTAGAAACAGACACACAACGAGAGGGGTTTCATTCTCAGCCCAAAGCTTCGCTCAGGCACAGCCCATTCCGGAGGTGAGGGAGGGGGGGACGCACTGCTCTGTCTCCGCCGTGTCCATGTTGTTGTCATCTCCGCCCCTATCTGATTGAACCACAGAGCCCGCCGGTCCACACCGTCAGAGGAGAGGATTTTTTTCCCTTTTTTAAAATTTGCTGGAGACTCAAAGCTTCTATTTCCTCACGATGTCCTTTAAACGCGCACATTAAACCGGTTAAAGCCAAATGTTGCTGCGGCTGGTGCGCTCGGCACACGCGTGGGTCATGCGCTGCACCTGACAGGCTCTTCTGCAGACTTTTCTAACAGGAGGGAAAACTTAAGAACTCATCTACTGCTGCAGCCTGCGGACTCTTCCCACCAGGACTGTTTGACACCTAAAAAGCTCCTTTTTTTCTATTTGATCTCTTTTTTTTAATCAGTTAAAGCTGCACCACAGAGGCGAAACGGCGACCTCAGTCGATTACCTTTCTTTCCTTTGCTATCCCATGGATATTCACTGCAAAGCAGACCCCTTCTCAGCGATGCACCGTGAGTATGCTGAATTAGTTTCTACAAAAAAATAAACATCAATGATGTGGCTTTAATTCCTGCACACATTAGATCATTTATGGCAGCGAACTTTTACGCAAAAAGACTGAAATATGAAATGCATGTTTAATTCTAACAGAGAAATTCAACTTTTTTATTTTCTCCCCTGTGCATGGCAATAACATCAAAAATGCATTATTTTATTTTGTAAAGTGACGAATCATATTTTTAAAATTAATATTCTGCAGAAATAAATAAAAACGTGTTTGAGAAAAGGGGAAATACATAATTGGTCATTTTTAAACTAATATCTACAAAAACATGGAAAAATATGATTTTTATCCTGTTTTCTATCTATTGTTAAAACAAAGTTAAATGACACTGAGAAGTGATTTATACCGCTTTTGTTTTAAAGTGTGAAATTATCATCCTCCATTTAAATACAAAGCTTTTATTACCTGACTTAACAACACGTTGTGTAAATAAACGCAAACGTGCGCCATTGTGCATCCCTTGCCTCGTTTCACATCAAATAACAGAATAAAAAAAGAAGAAACACAAGAAGAAATTGTGATAATTAAAAAAAATCCTCCATTTTCCCCCTTTTTCTCCATATGATATGGGTAAAGAAGACCCGGACCGTGCCTAAATTATTTATCCGCCCTCATTCTCACAATCCGCGTTGGTAATATGAGTTATCAAAGCTTATTTTAATTATTTACAATAATTGTAGCGAGGAAAATTAAACAGGTTGAAACGTGAACCCTGCGACATGTGTTGGGTGGAGGAGATGCTCATGGAAAATATTGTCTAACGTTCAGAGACAAAGAAGTTTCGACTGAAAAGCAAATAATGAATTTGGCACAAATGTCCACACAAATAAATATTATTATTATTATTATTATTATTATTATTATTATTATTATTATTATTATTGTCACCAAAAGCTGACAGCAGCGCGCTTCCGTCCTAAAGCGCGCGTCCTCTGCAGGTATGTAATGTTATGTCCCCCTCCCGTGTTGCTGTTGTATCCCACGCAGGGCACGGCGGTGTAAACCAGCTCGGCGGGGTGTTTGTGAACGGCAGACCCCTCCCGGACGTGGTGAGGCAGCGGATCGTGGAGCTGGCCCACCAGGGCGTCCGGCCCTGCGACATCTCCAGACAGCTACGGGTCAGTCACGGCTGTGTCAGCAAAATCCTCGGCAGGTAAAAGTGGGGATCCGCCACCAGCAGAGCCCTATTTCTGTGTGTCAAACATCAATCTTGTGTAGCTGCTGCAACATGCGCGCCCTGCTCTGTCTCAGCCTCAGCCATCGGTTATTCAGGCAGCTCCTTTTTGTCATTTTCGTCCCTTTTACTTGAGACGCAGCGTTTTGCGTATTTTTTTATTTGATGCCTATAATAAAATCATCTTAATTATGACAAAACTCAGAAAGAATCTAATGTTAAAGAATGTAGAAAAAACAAATACGGGTGTGTGAATATTAGAAATAAATTATGTCAGATTAGGGGAAAAACACACCACTAATTTTACCTAAAATAAATCAATCCAAAGCACAAATGCTGTGAGATAATATTTTGAAATATATTTTTTTCAGCCATCAGAAGGCATTTCAGAGGTATTTCATTTCACACACTTTAAATGTTTGTCACCAACATTTTCTAACATGGCAGCAAGTCGTGCATGCTGGAATAAAGTTTAAACTGTGCTCTTAAAGCCTCCATTTCTTTCTTTCTTTATTTTATTTTCTGTGCGTCACACTGTTGAAATTGACCAGATTGTTGTTAAAAATGCGCTCAGTTCGCCTTCTGATACTCAGCCCACATGCAACAACACTCCAGGATGAATTCATGGATTAATGCCGCCACTTTTCTCTAATTAAACTAAGTCGGTGGAGCTTCATCTCCAAATCAAACCTTACCTAGATCTGATTAATCTCACTGGTGGTTTAAATGAAGGAGGGATGCATTCAGGAACGCTCTCTCTGTCCCCATGCAGGTACTATGAAACCGGCAGTATTAAACCCGGAGTTATCGGTGGCTCCAAACCAAAGGTCGCAACTCCCAAAGTTGTGGATAAAATCGCGGAGTACAAGCGCCAGAATCCCACCATGTTTGCCTGGGAGATAAGGGACCGACTACTGGCCGAGGGGGTCTGCGACAACGACACAGTTCCCAGCGTTTCATCCATCAACAGGTAGGTTTTTTTATCCTCTTTATCATAACAAACAAAAGCGTGCGTAAAAGTGCTCCAAAAGCGCGCAAATTACCCCGGAAACGAAACTATTTCTCCAAAAAGGAGACAAATTAGGCAAATAAAGGAATAAAAAAACAAATTAAGATTAAAAACAAAGAGAAAGTGGTTTTTGTTTGGTGCGTAAAAGGAGATAAATCACTCCTGAAAGTCTCAGGCTGACCTATAATTCCAGCCAAGCCTGTCTGGGGGTGGTCTCACACGTGCGATTCAATTCCCCCCAGTGCGGCCCTCCTGAACGCGGCAGCGCGGAGAGGCGAGGCTGGGGGCCGCGGAGAGTCACATCTGTCTCGATAAAAACCGATCGATAGCTCGTAACCAGATCCAGAGGCAGAAGGAAATACCCAAGAAAGCCGCTCGATAAGCGGACCACACTGCGACCGAGGCGCACGAGCGTCTTTATTATAGGACACTGAGTTGTCACAGGAAATTCTAAATTATTATTATTATTACTATTATTACTATTATTATTATAAATACAATAAAGTTAAACCGGTGCTCTCTGGATAAATGCACTGTAAAAGAGTTTTTGCGGCACTTAAGCAAATAAAGGAGAAACTTTACACCTTCACCTTTCCACGTGAAGCGGGACAGCAGTGGACAAAGTGTCCTTAGACAGAGGACGCTGGTGAAAAAGCCCAGTGCTTGTGTGCAGAGTGAAAAAAAGGCCCGTAGTGCCTGCCAGTGATGAACTTTGGTTAGGAGGCACTGTTCCAGAGAGCTGGTCATCAGCATTACATTTTAATGAGCTGAAAAGAGTCTCATACACACATCCAGTTAAATGCAGGAAATGAAGGAATTTTTTCCACCAGAAAAAGATGGAGAAGGAGGAAAGGGGAAAGGAGGCTGTTGTTGAGGTTATTCAACAGGTTTTGTCTGTATTTAACGGCTCCTTTATTCTGTTTGTGTTACTGAGGGGACAGAAGTGACTAAAGTAAGGTGTGTGTGAGAAAATAACACAAGTGTCCATAGAAACCACATTTTTTACACATTAATAATTAACAGTACATGTTACCTCATCCCTTTTTATTGATTTAGATCTAAATGCATGAATTATTTTTTAAAATGCAACTCACTCCTGCATAATGAATACGTTTATTTGTCTTAGTGATTTTTTTAGAGTGGCCTCCTGGTGGTCGCAGGAGCTGACCTCTGCTCTGCTGGCTTTAAACACATTTTTCCTGCATCAATTATTAAAGCTTACACACTGACTCAGTTGCACTTTGTTGTCTCAGTGAGGAGTTTTCCACCCTGTGCTGCAGAACTTTCAGTCGTATCGATCAGCGCTTTAATATTTCTTTGGAGGGTGTATAATTTCGTTTTTACACCAACACCAGAGTCGTTAACTCGCCGCGCCGATTGCTTATTCAATAGGAACAACACAGACTCAAAACAAAGTGCTTGAATTTACGAGACTCCCTCAAGTCATGAGGTCAGATAACTGTTTGTGGTGAGATGTGGGGGAATTCAAATAAAGTATTGATGTAAGTTTTCTGGTGGAGACTACTTGTCTTTGTTGCCCAGTCTGGAGGGGAGGAGAGAGAGAGAGAGAGAGAGAGAGAGAGAGAGAGAGAGAGAGAGAGAGAGAGAGAGAGAGAGGACATGAGATATAGTGAGGAGATTGAAAAGAGTCTGATGAACATATTGCCCCAGAGGAAGTTAACCCTTTACCCGCCTGATTCCGAGCTGATTCCCTGTCACTGTGGGGGTGGGGGGGTGGGGGGACGACACGTGGACACCGGCTGTCTCATCTGCAGTTCTTGTCACACGCATTACACGGGCTTTCCATCTGGGATCATGTTGGCGTGCCTGTTAATCAATGATCTCATGTTCTTCTGTCGATCAAAAGATTTATCATAATGCGATCGTGTCCCGCTGGAGCTAAAGCCGAGTTCCAGGGATCGTCAACGATACGCAGGAGGAACTATCATTAAAACTTCTTTTTTTTCTGTTGTGTGTGTGTGTGTGTGTGTGTGTGTGTGTGTGTGTGTGTGTGTGTGTGTGTGTGTGTGTGTGTGACCAAAAGGAAGTGACATATCATTTATAGATCACCATTTGCATCAGATTTTCAACTTTTCCGTGCATGGGCATTCCGATCGCTAAATTCTGCTCCTCAATGAGCCCGAGGACTTCTTTTTTTCTGTTTTTTTTTGGTCCTACACTCAGCTAAAGTCACAAACACCCAAATGGACTCAAAACAGAAAGAAAGGAAAGAACAAAATGAGGGATTTTGAAGTACAGTAGAGCGACAGCGGGCAGTGAAAAGAGAAGAAATGAGAAAAAAGGGGAGTGAAAGCTCGGCTTTGAGAGATGGAGAAATAAGAAGGAGCAGGGGGAGAAGAAGGGAGTGGGGAGCAGGAGAGGGGAGATTATTAGACTTGGCCAGGTAGAGCCAGTGAAGCTGATCATTGAGGTGAATTGATGTGATTTCATGCTTTGTTTGCAAGATCATTCAGACCAAAGTGCAATGAAGACTTTCCCGCCACATCACATCTTACTGGTTTGGGGACTTTATCATATTTCTAACCTTAGAATCCAGCTAGATTGAATCCAGGCTTTCAGGGGGCAGCTCCCATTCAGCTGCACACAGGAGCGGAGAGATTGGCCCTAAAGCCCAGAGATTGGTTATCGGTGACAGCGGCCCTGAATATAAGGATAAAAGCTCCCCAAACGATGGAGCACTTGTACATGCACAGACATAAGTGGACGTGGTGTGCAATGTTTAAGTGGGTTGGTTGGTTGGTTGTGTGAAATCTCGACGCTCAGTATTGATTGATCCGTGTCTGTTGTTCACTTTATCAGGATTATCCGCACCAAAGTCCAGCAGCAATTCCACCCGTCCCCCGATGGATCCGTCACGCCGCTCTCCACGCCCGGCCACACCATAGGTGAGCTCAAACAAGGAGGCTCCAGTCAAATGAGCCAATCAGGCGACAGAAAAACACACGAGTGACTTGTATTTTTTTTTAACCATCAGTGCCCAGCACAGCCTCCCCTCCTGTGACCAGTGCCTCAAACAATCCCGTAGGATCCTACTCCATCAACGGCATCCTGGGTATCCCCCGCTCCAACGGCGAGAAGAGGAAACGGGATGATGGTGAGGATGACACAAGCTCCCTTTTGTTTTCCATCCTTTTAATCAGCTTCATCACTCGTTTCCTACTTTTTCTTTCTTGTGTGTGAAGAAGTTTATGACAGCGCTGCAGCCGAGTGTTTCTGTGTGTTGTCTCCAGTGACTTGTTACGCGGTATATCTGGCAGGGCAAGTGTGATTCAATCAGTATTTCTTTGCTTTTTTCTTTGTATCCTCTACATTTTACCATACAGAGCTGCATCTCTATTTGATCCCATTCTCAGACCTATTCCTGATCTCTTATATAGCTGTCATACAACTCTAATCCCCCCCCTGGCTAGACATCAGCACTGCTGTTCTGTGCTCTAACTAAAATAACGTCACAGAAGGATAAAAATCTCTACTGTGATCTTCTATCTGGTAGTTAAAACGTTCCAATACACAGAGGATTTTTAAAAATTTGGATTGAATTTTTAATGCGTGGTGATGCAAAAATACCACAAGTGTAAAAAAAAGGATTTTTTTATAGTTTACAAGCAGGAAACTGGCAAGAAAACCGATGTAGATACACTCAAAGATTATGTGGAAGGCTATCCAGTCCAAGCCAGAATATCTCATTCCTAGGCAGAGCAAGAGTGGACACACACTGCCTGAGGGCTAATAGATTATCGGTTGTGCAAACAATTGGCTTTTTTAATGCCTATGAATTAACATGTCCCTGGTGGAGGCCTGAACAGGTGTAGGAACAGACCGGTGGAGGCGGGGCAGGGGCTGTGTGTGTATATGTGTGTGTGTGCTTGCATGTGTGTGTGTGGCTGATGGAATGACATGGTTTAAAATGATCTGGAAAAGCACTTATCAAAACAGGCCACTTCCTTCTTTTATGTTTCTGTCTCTTTAGTTCTCTGGAGTGGCAACCACTTGGATGGGAGGAAAATAGGACATTGTAAGTTGAAGTTAGACAACCTTCTCTTCTGCTTTTCTCAGTCCGACTGCATTTACTCGCCTCTCGCTGGCAGCCGTTTGCTCATCCAGGGTGTTGAGCTGTTCAGCTGGTGCTGGGAACCGTTTCTCTAATATTAAACATCTCCCGAGAAATTAAAATGAATGAAGCTAAAGTGAGTGTGAAAAGTCACATTTTCCATGTAATGGCATGCGGTTCAATACTGATCTGTAGCTTATTGGTTTGTTTTTATTCCATTTTTCACCAGTGAAGTTTTCATATTTAATCTAAAAAAAGTTACTAAGTAACTTACTTATTCTTTTTTTTTATTAAAGCAGAAATTTGGAGTTTTTTCCCATTGGGCACCACCTAGAGGTGGAAAAATGTATTGCAACTTTGTGAACGTGCACCACTAGCCGGGCAACAGAGCTAAACTAAATTGTTTTACAATGGTTATTCTCATGTTTGTATGTATATATATATATATATATATATATATATTCATATAGGCGCTCAATTCAAATTGCATGGGACTCTACCTGACGGGAGGGGTGGGCTTAACAAAGAAAAAAGACGTATTTCCTACATTATATCACAATAAAGGGCAAGATCATATCTTTTATGGATTTCTAAAAACATCATGCATAATTCCTGAAAAATGGAAAACTCTGGATCGCTGCTTTAAGCTAACTGAAACATGGAAACTGATTAAGCTAACTGCACAGAACTATAAGCAAGAGTTTTTGCACACCAGTATTTACATAAATGCTTTAAAGGGAGGAAAAGAGACTTTTTGCACCTTTTTTCTAAAACTTTAACAAATGAGTCGTTGGATTTTGTTGCATGTTTGTGAATCAGCCAACGACTGCAAGCGTGAATGTGTCACATGATTCTGCTCACTCATAAAATCTGTCTGTGTGTTTTATAACAATGCACTGTGCCATCCTTGTGCCGTTTGTGTCGTGGTGGTGGCTTGTGCACCTGGTGTGACTGAAGTCAGTGGTTGCCCTTTTAGAAGGAAAAAGGTCCTCATTACTGCAGGGCTGTAGAGATAATGTAGTGTGACATGCGTTATGTACACCTGGTCCCCGTAAGACGAGCCTCAGGGACAGAGGTGCCATAAGAGCTATTAATCTGTCCTTGTCACGTGTTATTGCAAATTAAAAGTAGCATGTTACACTGGGAAGATGAAAATGAGAGACACAGGAGCCAAAGAATAAGAAGGGGGAGAACATTTCAGGAATTTGAGGGAAAGGAGGACGAAGAGGGTCCTGGCAGGCTTGTTGAGAGTTGAGCAATGATTAGTTTTAGGATTTGTGGATGCTCACCTGTGCACGGGAAATGTGTGCAACTCTGTGAGCTTCAGATGCTCTTTCCATTGAAAACAGTGACATTTAAAAAGAATTTGCAAATCTGCAGAGAAAAGCTATTAATTCACAAATTAACCCCCCTCTTGTCCTCCCTCTATCTTGGATGTGCAAGCTATCGAAAAGACAAAGGAAATAGCCTTAAGGGGGGGAAAAGAGAAACTCTCAGTCCTATCTGTGGAGAGATTGGTTTGCATGTCTGCAAGCAGCGATACCAATTATGCCAGTGCTGGGAGAATGCGTCTCAATGCGCCCCTCTACCTCCTCCTCCTCCAACCATCATCACCACACACACACACACACCACCCTGCTCTGAATCTATCTATAGCCAGATTTATTTGTGTATCTCATTACAGGGAATGGAATGTTGTTCCTGCCAAATGCATTAATAGTAAAGTGGAGAAATTAGCCGGTTTCACTGCAAGTTTCCATCCACTCATTTAAACCTGAAGCAGAAGACGAAGCCAAGAGGAATCAGAGAGAACCGCTGAGCTAAAAGTTTATCCGAGATGATTTCCTGACTGATTTTTCAACATTTGGCTTTTAGGGCTGCAGATTTAAAATGAAAAATCAGTGTTTACTCCATCTTAGCATCGTGTGACACGTTGGCCGCCGACCTTGCTGCTGTTTGCAGTCAGGTTGATGTGACCTGACGGTGAATTTTCCCTCATCGTTGGCTCTCCACGTCCTGGATGGAGCCCAGAGGAGCTCTGAGGGAGGACAGGCAGCGGGGAGCTACGGTGATAAATTACACGGAGAAAGCAAAGGTCATAACTTGTGATTGTAGCGTGGGTGTGAGATGAGTGTAGAAGGAGCTGATGAGTGTGTGAGAGTCGAAAAAGAAATATGGCCTAGCAGGTTGTTCATTCACAACAGAAAAGAGCGATCGGGCTGCAACCGGAATCAAATCAACCTTCTGCTTTGATTTGCTCACGTTTGATATTTGCCCCCTTTAGGAGATTATCCCAAGCAGATCTTTGAACTCGCATGATCCATTTGCAGAGTTAAGATCTGTTATTGTATGGATTTGAACCTGGGCCCGTACTCTGGTTGACTGGTCAAGCTGCTCCACGACAATGAGTCAATAGCGGATCACTTTGGAGAATAAATGCATCCAGAGTGAGACAGAAAAAGTGGAATCATGAGCACCATAATGGCCCTGATGGTGTGTGTGTGAGAGAAAAGCCCAGGTTTGAGAGGGGCCACAGAGCGTAACATAGAGACAAGAAGCTGTTAGGGACCCGAACAGTAGAGGAGACACAAAAGGGTCCTCCTCATCCTCTCTTCACCCCCTTCGTCTTCCTGACTTTTGTGATTTCAACATTTGCAGCGTGACGGTTTGAGGCCACGTGTGCAGCTGTAAACAACGCACAACGAGATCAGTCACAATATATACATATACGAGAGCGAGTGAGAGGGAGAACTCGCCCAGTGGAGAGGAATCATGTCAGAGAAAAGTCAATTATGGGCCGCAACGCTGAGAATTAATGGAGCGATACGTTACTCAGCTTGAGGAGGGAGAAAAGGCACGAGGAAAGCAGAGATTTGTTAATTGCATTTCCAGAAATACTCACCACACGGGGTGGAGATGTCGAACGGCAGGATGGTGGTCCCGAGGAGGGAGATGGAGGACAAAGAGTCGTATTAGAGGGTGTGAAAATGTGCTTGTTAGCATGTTTCCTATCTGGGATGCAGTTTTTGTTGCACGCAGCTTATCTACAATCACACAAAAAAACCAATGTTCTCAAATGATCGACCTTATTAAAGACGTCTATTTGACTTTCCTTTTTTTTAAACTTCCTGGTCTCAGAACATAAAGCGTGGTAAATAAAACGTTATCGACACCGCCTCAGAGCTGCCAGCGAGGCATCGGCGTGCCTGCTGACACTCAGTACATCGGTTGGCGGTGCTAAATCGAATTAATAAAGCTCTTAAACACGCCACAACATAACAGGATCTTAACAGCCATGGCAGTGTTGCTGCCTCGCTCTCCTCCCCTCCCCACCCGCCTCTCTCCTTTCTGCTTCAGAGGTTTCATAAATATAGCTAGCTTACAGGGAAGGAGTGTTCACCCTCTGGGTATACCCGTTTGTTTGTGCTCGCTCTCCTTTTTTTTCTTAGCTCAACTGCATTTTTTTTTTTTGTTAAATCATCAACAAATGATCCACAATTTGCGATAGCATCATTCCTCCTATCGGCCAATATGTTAACGCTCAGCCTCTGATCTGGGGAACCCCACGTGTCATTGATTTATGGAGTGAGCCAGGCAGTGTGTAGGAATTCATTTGCCTTTCAAACAAGCCTCCTCCTCTAGTCTTCTGTTGAGTTATCTTATCACAGGAACAGCGGAGATGAAAGAAGAACATTTAGTACCACTGGGCCACACCGGGACCCCAACATCCCCCTTAGAGACGAGGCAAAACATAAAAGCTCCTGATGCCATTGTCGACTGTTTCAGACAGAGGCTACTGTGACAGAATGTGTGTGTGTGTGTGTGTGTGTGTTAGAGACCCAAAATGAGATTTCAATAAACACGAGGAAATGTGCAACTTCTGTACACGACGAGGTCAAACAGCTGATCAAAGCGAGCGAGTTTCAGATAAAACACGAGTTTTTATCTTCTCACACACCGGTGTTAAAACAAAGAGATGCAATGAGCTGGTGCTCTGGGAGTGATAAGAGAATACCTGCTGAGACGCCCGAAGGGCTTGAAAAAACACACACACGCACACACACACACATGCAATTTGACAGTCTGGCTTCACACTCCACTTGACACACGACTGTCAAAGAATGAATCTGATTTATTGCAGCTATCCTGTGATATATGTCAAACATAAACCTTTAATGGCAAATTTTGAAAGTTTTATATTATGTAGCATTTCTCTCTTTAAAGGACAAATCGGTTTTTCATCCATATAAAATTGAAATATATTCATAAAAAACAGGGAGTGAAAATGATTAAATTAATGTCTGAACCAAAGATGAGGGTGTTGTTAACCTAACTGTCAATTAACAGCCTTGAAAATTGGCTTTTTCCATTTTTATTAGGCGTGCACCGATTGCAGTTTTTGGCCGATCACCGATCTTGAGGAAAAACCTGACTTGCCGATACCTATTTTATCTTAACTAAAAGCAGATTACGTCAATGTTTCACTTTCCTTTTATTGAGAAAACCAACATGAAAACTCACGAAACAACACCAGTTTCAACTGGACATGAGGTCATGTTCTCAAAAATAAATGAACAAATTCAGCATTGCTGTCTGAACTACAAAAATCACATTTGTTCCTTTAGACTTTCATTTTTCTAATTTTGAAAACAAAACTTTTGTACCTGTTTTGACACACTTTTGGCCAATCTTGAGAAAAGCCTGAGATGGGTGCACCCCTAATTTTATGAAGCTGTAATTAACAAAGATTACAGAAAATTCTTTTTATTTTAAATTCCTCACAATGAAAATGTGTGTTTCCTGCAGCCAGGTCGGAGATTAAGTGTGTGAGGGGGAATAAGCATGCACCGTTGTAGTGAATGACAAACACTTGCTATTGATCAAGCTCGCCTCTTTGATCAGACCGGCTCATACGAGGTAATTAATGAATCCATTTTGCCTCTGTACCACCGACAGCAACACTGCTGCTGCTGCGGCTCCTCCACCTCCACCCAGGAGAGCTGTTCAGGAAAAAAAAACAGGAGGGAGAAACGCTAAAATATTCTGTTAACTCATAGCAGGAAAAACACATCTAGCGGGGAAAGAAAAAAAATTAGATTCCTTTAAAAAATGTTACACAAAGATAAAGTCAGCGCACTGTATTTTAGCCGACACCCTCCCATCTGCGCTCAACTCATACCCGATTGCCGTCTTCTATTCCATTCTCTCAATGGATCTATTTCTTGGTGCGAATCGGGTTCATCCTCTGGCCTCAGCCATTGAAAAAAGGTCAAGCAGCCGAGCAGAATGGCAATAACGCCCCTGAAATGGTACCATCAGTGGAACATGATTGATCAATTGAATTCCATACCACAGAAAAATGTGGGATTAAGTAGAGTATTATACGCACAATGAGTTGAGGCATGATGTTCATTCCAAGTTCATTTCGCCTCCCTCCTCTGCCAGCGGATCAGGCAATCAATAGCGGCCTTGCATATCATATATCACCGCTGCCTCGCCCAGGAGAGAACATAATCTGCTGCAAA
This sequence comes from Aphyosemion australe, assembly GCA_006937985.1. Lineage (NCBI taxonomy): Eukaryota > Metazoa > Chordata > Actinopteri > Cyprinodontiformes > Nothobranchiidae > Aphyosemion > Aphyosemion australe. Next base: position 1,044,267 of record SSNS01000152.1, on the reverse strand, counting down.
TTTAGAATGACAGATTTGTACGGGAGCTAAAGCCCTCATCCGCTGTTGGTGGCGCAGGATGAGGAGGAAAGGGAGGGTGGTGGGAGGCAGCCAGCAGAGTGGAGGTTCCTGGAATGCTGGCTGGAGGTTTTAGCTCTCCATTTTTTTTTCTCTTCAACGCTCAGGACTTGATGAGTGAGCAGAGGGAGAACCGCAGTGGTAGAGGTGGGCTCCCTGGCTGAGTTGATAGGGTCAGAGATCAGAGGAACGAGGAAAGCGTAGGCTCATTTGTTTATATAGTGTGTGACCGAGTGAGGAAATGCATACGCTTGCCCTCAATGCCCCATCCATTCAGTCCGGAGTACCATCCCCGCTCTATTCTGCTTTCCAAAGGACAGGCAATATGTAGGGGGGGTGGAGAGACAGAGGGAGGGAAGGGTAATATGTTCAGGAGGAAATAGTTCGGTTAAATAATGGCTCTCCATTTCCCACCAGCAGAATGAAAGGCTCTGTATGTAATCGGCAGGCCTACTCTCTCCTCCTGAAACACACGCTCTCCCTTACAAGTATATATTTGCACCCAAGGTAATCCATCAATTACCATACACCTATCACATGATGCTTGTGCTGATGGGGGCTGCATGGCGTGGTGGTGGAGGTGAAGGGGGAGACACAGCTAGAGTGTGAGTGCAGAAGAGGGTGACTCTGGGAAGCAGAGAGGGCGATACTCTACGTAATCACTTTTACACCAAAAACTGTTGATCTGAACATGTGAAGGAACCGGAGTCATGCTCTGATGCAGAACGTCCTCCTGTCTTTTCTCTTTTAGACGGTTCTGATGGCTCGGGTCCAGGAAGCGACTCTCAGGGCAGCGTGGAAAGTTTAAGGAAGCACCTGCGAGCGGACGCCTTTACCCAGCAACAGCTGGAGGCCCTGGACCGTGTGTTTGAACGGCCTTCGTACCCCGATGTCTTCCCGACATCAGAACACATTAAACCCGAACAGGTTTGGCACCAAAGTTTGTTCTCTACGACAATAAATCCTCTGTTTTTTGGTTTTAAACGGGCACATTGGCGCTTTGAAGACTATTTTCAGAAGACACTGAATATCTACGAGATATTTTTTTTTCCTTTGTTTTTCTACGTGGACATGTTTTGGCACATACATTATTTTTTCCACATTATCACGTGGCTTTACATATGGATCGAGATGATTTTTTTGGGCTAATTTGCACCAACAGTTCTGATTAAAATATAAGAGTTTCTTATTTCTAGAGGTTTTGTCATGAAACTATTGGCAAGCACCAAAATCTACACACTTTGGGTTTTTTTAGACTACATTTTTGGGTATTTTGCTTAAAGAACAGGTTCACTAAGAGAACACTTTTTACTTGTTATTTTTGAAAAACGATCAATTGGTCACTTGCATGCTGAACGTGAAAATGGTCTTCTACCCCTATTTCCTGCATTAGCTGCTGATAAAAAATAAACGGGGAAATGCCCCTCTGATCTACGTCAGATTGTAGATTAGCTTTTATGGACTCACCCAACTTGGCTTGCTAACACGGACAGCTGTTGATTTAGCATCCTGGAGAGTGCAGAGTGCATCTCGGCTAGTAGAAGCTAACCGTTAGCATTAGCAACTCCACAACACGGCAGAACTCCTTCAGGCTTGTGTTATCCGTGAAAATAAAACATCAATGTTGCAGAGCGAACGGAAGCAGTGGAAGAGTTGCGTTGCTGTTAGCCAATCAGAAGCGAGATGTCAGAATATCAGGAAATAAGGCCCTGTTCACATGTAGCCGGGTATCTCCCAAAACAAAGATATTTTTCTACGATTCGGCCTGTCATACACATGAAAACGCAGATTTCCTTATTTTAAAATCTCCAGCCAAAGTGAAGATTTGCGTTTTCTATGTTTTCAGCGTTTCTGTGTGGACAGAAATAAACAGAGTTTTAGGTTCCACAACATCACTGTCTGCGACAAAAATGCTGACGGCCCGTGTGCAACCTGTGTTTACACTACAAGATGGATGCCCTCAGAGCTGTGCTCGCGTTACCAATTGTCCAAGAGCTTTTTGACGCTTGTTGACTTTATACTCCAAAACTACATTTAAGAGCAATTCTACCTCATCGGTCCACACAAGCGAGCTAGGCGCCATTTTTCATGTTTTGTTGAAGTTGAGCAGGAAATCGAAATGCATAGGATTCGGGGGAACTACTGCCACCTATAGGTCTGGCATGCCTATGAATGTGCTTAACAATGCACTTATGCGGTTACATGTGGATGGAGTTTTTTCTAAAAACGAGGCGGTGTGGACGCTATTTTTTGGGAAGGCAGATGTTTGTTTTTAAAAAAACCCGACTACATGTGGACAAGGCCTAAGACTCCAAACCCTGCTTTTTTCTGCTCCGACTAACTTCTACTTCCTGAAACAGGAGCATGAGTTTTTTTTTCCCACAGAGATTGACTCACAATTATTCACAAATGTTTTGAAAAAAACAAGTGAATTTTTCCTTTAAATTCAGCAAAAGTTCAAACAAACGTACATATATTATCTTTAGTCATAATTCATGCTCTTTTTTACTCCTGCATTAGCTTCTTCGGAGAACCAGGGAAAACATGGAGCACACCTCCTTCATTTCTGTTGGCCAAAAACAAAATTTTTTCATATTATTTTGAATGAAAACCAGCTTAACGTAAGAAGCCAACAGCTTATTACAAAGGATAAGCTTTATTTACATTCATCAGACTGTTAAACAACAAGAGACTATTAATTTTTCCATTGGAACTCTATGTGGGTGCCCATGCAGCCTTAGCAGTGCCCTAATTGAGTTCATTTTCATCTCTGCGCGATCGTGGGGAATTACAGCGGCGATAAATCAGAGGGACAGCCCCTCAGCCTGCTTTACAGCCCCTAATGCAGCTAATTACCAAAGTGATTTCTACGGCAAGATCAATACCAAAACGAATTGGAAATGACTTGCAATCACAAAGAGTGGAGGAGAAGGTATTAAAAAGGCGAGAGGGGGCTGGAGGAAGGGGGAGAAAAATGGCGTCAGAATGGTCCAGAAAAATCAGTTTTAATTTAATGTAATATTAATCAGACTGCTTTCCACTCTTTCTGTGCACCTCCCTTTTTCTGCCCGTTTCCAACACCCCCTCCTTTTCTTAAACTGGTGAAAAGGTGGGATATTAGGCTATTAGAGGCTTGTCTGGTGTCTGCGTCAAGGCATTAAAAAGCCATTTTGAAGAGGCCAGGCTGAATAGGCCTCATCCCTCCCACACTTCTGGCAGCCATGTGGTCAGGTCATTCAGGCCCCTCTGTTCTCGCCACTCGCCCTCCGCCCAGCCCTGCCCAGCCCTACCCACATCCCATCTGCATGACAAAATGGCTCTTGTGCTGCTGAGGCCCAACGGGATAGAGAGGAACATCCAGCCCAGTGCCAGGGAACAGTTGTAAGCAGACAATTAGAGTTTATCTGGGATAGAGGCAGACAAGACTAGGGTCACCAGCTCACCCCTGTGGGACCCCCAACCCATTGAGACAAACAGATGCACACACGCACTCTGACACGAACACTCACAGGCACGAATGTGTGCGCAAACACTTATCCTTTCAAAGACGAACCGGGTCAGGAAATGTCATCTCATTAACAAACAGGATTCTTCACAAACTAGAGTCTTAATCTGAGATTAAGGTGAATAAATAACAAATAGACACAGTTTCTAGCTCAGCGATGGAAAATCGTGAAATTGACTAACTGCAGAAGATATTTTTACTGCAGCTGAAATGGAATTTCTTTATTACAAAGTAAAACAAAAAAATATTTTATGGGCTCATCCTAGAGGGGATGCACAAAGGCTGATTTTGAGGTTGTACTCCTCTTTAGAAAAATAAAAAAGAAAGAAAAAGGATGGAAAAAAAAACACCACATGTTTCTCCTGTAACAAAGCCCTGAATGTCTCCTCCCTTGACTGGTCACAGGGATGACTGCAGTGGAGCACAAAGAGCCAGCTGACACCCCGTCCTTTCACTCCTCTCCCAATCCCTCTCTCATCCATCTCTCCCTCTCTGCCTTCTTCTCAGACAAGCCCTAATGCATGCATACATCATCACGGGTCGTGGTAAAGCATAGGGAGCAGAGACGGGGGGGTGACATTTACAGAATTCACCGGAAATATTCCGACAGAAACACAGCGAGAGGACCGCGGCTCGCCCAGAGGTGTCAGTCAATCACATTTCACGTGCCGTCACCTAAATTGGGAAACCTGCTCTGAATCTGTCATCTAAAACGATTCCACGGACAGTGCATGAGGTGTATTAACCAGATCATGACCCGATCTGATGGAATGTTAAATTAAATAAAGGTAGTGTGAGCTGCTGTGCTTTGATTACCACTGCTCACGTGTGTGTTTTTGTATTTGCTTACAGGCGAACGAGTACTCGCTCCCATCCCTGAATCCCGGCCTGGAAGATGTGAAGCCGAGCCTCTCCACCAGTGCCAGCTCCGACCTCGCTTCCAGTGTCTCACAGAGCTACTCTGTTGTGACAGGTACAATCTGATTCACGCTACACTGGTTCCTAAAAGAATGCATGCAGGTGCAGCAGTGAAAGACGACTGCACCAAGGTGGTCAACGCAGCCTGTCCTGGGAAACATGGCAGAACAATGTCTGCTGTGTCTTATCAACTTTTTAAGAATCCTTCTCTGTTTCTTTTCACTCGTCCAGTTTAACACTTATGCTAAAAGTTCACACAGATACATTTATTTTTATTTGTCCAAGGATGAGAGTATGGCATTGTACCTGCCCATGGATGGGAAATTAGTGAAAGAACGAAAGAAATCCCAAAAATGAATTACAAAATCAGAAAAACAAGTTATTCATGACAAAAAAAGAAAGATTATTATTTTTTTGTTCCAGAAAGGATTTATACGGAAGTGGATTGGAGCCATTTAAAAAATAAATAAATAAATTCTGACTTTTTTCTGACTTTAATCTCAGAATTAAAAAAGTCAGATTTCTGAGAAAAAGTCAGAAATCTCTTTCTTTTATTGTTTTCTTTTCTTTTGGCCCTAATCCTCTTCCGTATATATGGAAGAGGATTAGGGCCAAAAGAAAACGGAAAAAAAGGAAAAGGAAAAAGTATTCTGACTTGAATTTCAGAATTCTCTTCTTTTCTCAGAAATCAAAAGTCAGATATCTTTTTTTTATTTTATTTTTTAGTGTCTCTAATCCTCTGTTCCATAGATTTAGGTGTTGGTACACAGGAAAATCTGCGGAGTTAATTTTACTCAAGCTGAGTACATTTTACTCATATGGAGTATAATTTACTCTGAAAAAGAGTACATGGAGTCAAATGTACTCTCTCGTTTTTGCTGTGTACCATGAAACCCCCATAGGATTGTCCACAAATGACCAGAGGTTGGGCTTTAAGGTCTGACTATGCAAGCGTTGAGCATTTTTTGTCACATTTATGTCTTTAGGGAATGTGATCAGTTGAGTTTTCCGTCTGACATCTTACGTTTCCACTTTAACTCATCACCGATCTATTTATTTAGGAAATGTTCTAACCCAAATGAGAGACAATCATGCGATACATGAAAGTGTTTTCAGCATCAGATTGTAGCTATTCTGTCTAATGTGGAATTTCTCAACTACTTGAACATTGCCATAACTTTTGAGTTTAAACACAACTGATGACATATACAGTTTTTAACAGTATAAAACTGATTTTCATTGAAAAACGAAGCTGTTTCAGAGCACTTTGTGTTTACTTCTGTGTTGATATAGCATCTGAGACTATTAAATCCTCCTGCTAACCTCCTAACTGGCTACTGTGTGCCCAGATTGGCTCGCTAACAGATTGACTGGGAGTGTTTCTTATGAGAGACAGCTGCTGTTCTCGCCACTGCACGACATAGTCATCACAGACTATCATAGCTTGTTGATTGACAGCAGCTGGAATGACACAGTCGATGGCTGGCTGATGCTGTGGACAGAGACTGGCAGACAGAACAAAATGCAGAAAGCAAAGAAACTTTCTTTGTTTTGTTTACTTTAAGAGTGGTTAAAAGTTGTGATTTCTTCTGAGAGGGAAAAAGTGCAGAGTACTTGATATCTGAGTGAATATGTATCGTATATCTCAAATGCACTATGTGTTTCTCGTTAACACTTTACAATCAGGGTCCCTTTATTAAAGTGACAGTGTGTAGTTTCCTGGCGATAGGGGGCAGTACATACATTTCAGGGTAGTTTTACACCATAACGCTGTGTCTGTTGCTAGTTTAAAAAATATAACATTACGATAAATGTTACCTGCCGAGCAGAAAGCATGCAACCTCGGCATGACTCCTCAGACTTTGATAGTCCTTCTGATAATTCCATCGAGAGAATGCAATGCTGATGCTAGTTTTCTGGCAGTGTAGGTTCAGGATCTGCTCTGGGTCCTCCTGCGCTTGCTGATGATGTCACACTACGGCAAAACCACTCGGCCAAAATATATGGCATCTCTTTTTTGATTCTGTTCTTTCACATAGGTTTTGGAAAGAGTTTAGTAGTTTTGTTATTAAATTCATGTTTCTTACCATCTAAATGTTTTCGAACGTGGTAACGTAACTTTTGTAAGTCGTACGTCCAGCCAATCATCTAGTGTGATGTCATCAACAGGCGCAGGACCCCGAGCCGGCTCACGCACAGACATATATATGTAGACGCCTCTTGGACTGGCACTGCCTATAGGAACTGCCGTAGTGGCCGGCCGCCATCTTAGTTGGGTCTCCATTCACCCCCAGTGCATTCATTTCTACTGAGAAAGGTGCTTACCCAGCTAAAAAACACTTTTTATCAAGCTTTTTCACAAAATCAGACACATGGTATGGCATGATAATTAAAATATAAACATAATTAAACAAAAAAAAATTAAAATATAACATCCCATCAGCTAGGCTAGGAAAGTCAATATTAATCACACGTCATCTGTTTTCAACAGTACACCGGTTGTTGCAGCTGTAGGCTGCACAAAAACAGGCATAGTGGCCCACTCTGCATTGACTTTGCAGAGTGAGGAGACCCATCCAATATGGCGGCGACGCTGTTACGCTCTCCAGCGCCCAATGGGGCATCTATGTATTCATGTCTATGGGCTCACGTAGAAGAAAACATGGAGTACAATGTGGCGTCCCCCAGAGACTTAGACTCACACCCTATGCATTTTAGACCTGATTTTTATGGTTATATGTTACATAACCGCCAATAATTTTCAACGACTCAACATCATTTTATTCATTTTCAACAACATTTCGGTGGATATTTCCAGAGATTAATGGTAAAAATTACACATTGTCACTTTAACGTTACTTAATGCATTATTAAGCATTATTAAACAAAGGGTCCCTTTATTAACATTACCGTTATTGTTAACTATTAAGTGTCCTTAAGGTTAGGACAAAGAGCCAGGGGGAGTCTCTGCTTAGTAATGCATTACTTAATATGATTAAGCAGTTGTTAATACTTTATTTAATAGTTTATTAATGCTTAATAATGCACTAAGTAACATTAATAAATGGACCTTTATTGTAAAGTGTTACATATTTCTCTCTTTTTTTGCAGTCCAGGTAATTTCCCACCTGGTAAATTGAAATATTGCTTCTCTGTGTCCATCGAGGCTCTTTCCCAGGAGGGGTTAGGTTTACCGACTCCCTAAATACACCGGGGTTTTAATAAAATTCCCATAATGATGCAGTGGGAATCAGAGTCAAAGGCTGTGCATGTGTGTATGCGCGGGAGGGTCGGTAAAGAGGACAGCGTGATTGAAAACTGCAGTTGCCTGTCTCATATGATCCCGGCTAAAGTCTCAGACAGAGTGACGGGAAAAGAAAGACCCTCTTTTTACTCCTGAACACGTGGGAGGTAGTTTTGCCCCAGAAAGTTCGGGCCTTAGGAGAAGAAAGGTGTGTTTTTGTCTTTTATGCAGGACTCCTCCTATGAAGGTGGTCTCGCTCTGGGGAGCAAACTCATAGCAGGTGGCCTCCGAGCCACCTGGGGGGCTGGGGCCTCCTGAAGCAATGCTTGTGAGGGCCGGAGATCGCATTAAGAGAACGCAGACTAACAGAAGTTTTCCTAAAATGCATCGTGACAGCCCGTTTTAGTTCGGCCATTTAGTTAAAAAAATGTGTTTGGGCGTTATCAACACAAACAAAATTAAACTCCCAAGTAATATCCAGTAAACTTTTATCACTTAGACTATGTAAAGTAATACACGAGGCAGTGTGTAGGTTGTTAGTGCATGATATTATTATTCTTTTCTGCCATTAGCCAACCCTGTAAATAGGAATGTATGCCAAGGCTGAGAAACTGCGAAATTACCTTCCTCACTTAGGCTGGAATCCAATTATCAATAAATTATGCTCTCATACTGGATGGAGCTATGAGATTATACTCATTCTTTAAATGTTTTCTGCTCCCAATTAAAATTCATGCCGTTATTGATCTTGTTGATTTTAATGTCCTGAAATTTGCATAATCTATTAAAGATGAATGATTAATGAAGTGCTCAGTTTGGCATTCCAGGGGCCCTAGCAGAAGCAAAGTCGGCCATCTTTTGTGTCCTCTGTTTACCCTAACGAGAGTGGGGGGGAGAAAAAGAAAGAAAAAATATATTTATGTGGAAGGAGGGTGGCAGCAATATCAGAGATGTAGTTAGTGAGTTGAAATGTGCTGCAGAAATGTAGAAAGTGTTAAAAACAATTCCAACATTGTTGTAATTAATAAAAAGAGCTGCTGATCTTTTCCATTTTTACTGTAGTTTTTGTAACCTGTAGTTCAGGCTAAACATGTAGAATAAATAATATATTTAAATCTGGTTCATCTGGAGACAGTTGATTAGTCTCTCTTTACAAGTAGACAGTTACTCTCAACACAGGACCAACTCTAAAGGAGGCTTGTTTCCACTACCTGAACTTCACGGCTTCTGAGTGTCTCCATTTAACCCCACCGGCCTGAAAGGACCATTTTCCGGGCCTTTTCAGGAACAGACAGGGTGCCTGAACTAGAGTATGTACAGGAAAATGGCCTGGTAGAGTTGCAGGGTGGCACTTGTAGTTAACTCATGGTGATTTCAGTAGGAAATGATATCAACATCGCCAAACAACCGGCTGTTGTAAAATTGGACGAGTTGCTGGTGAATCAGAATGGTGGCAAAAGAAAATTAGCAGCTTATCTTACCTTAAAATCACTGTTTCTAAACTTCTAAACTCTGTTCTAAACTCCCAACGCCAAAAAAAATGCAGCAGAAATCTAAACTGGCATGCCATCCTATATATATATATATATATATATATATATATATATATATATATATATATATATATATATATATATATATATGCCCACCAAACAGATGGAGCGCTGTGATTGGACCGGCAGCAGAGGTCCGGGACTGCTTTGGTTCCAATGGAGCATGGCTAGACCGTCATTTTGCTTCACCAAAATGACGGTCTAGATTCTAGGCTAGCAGAAATCCCACCATAACGCTGTAAATTTTGCTGCTTTTTGGTTTCCTACAGAGCGCCGTTAAAAAAAACAGAATCTGCTGATACATCGTTTTTTACATCACACAGCCGTGCTCCTTGTCCCCTGAATTGATTAAATGAAGGCGTGCTTTGACAAAATAACATTTTTTAAATGTAATTATCGTCTCCAGATGCCTTTTGGCGCTCATCAGTGACGTCACTCACTGCTGAATGATTGCAATTTGCTGACATCTTAGCAAAGTCATGAAAGAGATTTTGTATGGAGACAATGACTGAGAGGACCAAGCCATCGTATTTTCCGTCACCTTCCTCCCCTTCCAGACATTTCCCAGAGCTCCTGTAGTGGAAACACAGCTGCTATGTAAAAATGGAGCTTGTAGTTTTCCTCGTTTTGCATCTATTTCTCACCTTCTCAGTGTGAGAAAGACAAATTAGCTGCAAGATCCAAACAGTTTAAATCAGATGAATCACACCTGCACATAGTGAGGAGACGGAAGCACCAGCCTTCTCTTAGCTAAGGTGCGAAACGTAAGCAGTGTCTGTACATGTGTGTGGCCTGGTGACAAATGGTTGCCTCAGCTCAGTTAACGCCTGCAGCTCCAAGCTTAGAAATTAATTCTCCACCCCCCCTTCCCTGAATCCTCACACTAACCTTTAAACACCCATTTGATAACGAATGACGCTCAAACTGTAGCCTGCACATTGGGAATTTGAGGCAGTTTTATTTTGCTAACTTGAGCAGCTCTTTTGTCCCATTTTCATGTAGAAACAAACAACATAGCAGAGTTTGAACGATGCACTTGAACATGCTCCCTGTCGACATAAATGCAGCATTCAATTCTCTACAAACTCCCTGCTACTTCTCACACACTCTGTGCACGCCGAGGGGAGAAAAAGTTTTTGTATTTCCTAAATGTCAACCTTTCAAAGCAAGCGTTTAACCGGCAAACGTTCACCGAAGTTTCTGAGTATGCATTTAAAACCTGCTGTAGCTATATCTGGAGGCATCACTGCCAGGATTGCTGCAGGTTCCTAACAGTCCATTTCTATGGTTGATGGGGTCTGTAGATGCCGTATCAGTGGTGGAGCAGAGGCAGATGCTGGAAAACTCTATACGGTTTCCCTTCTCTCTGAGATGTGTTTGCTGGGGGAAGAAAGGTCCCCGTGGACTCAAAGTTTATCTTCCATCTCCATCATCAGAGGCTGTGATTTGACAGCCTCCCTTTTCCCGGGCGCTGCCTCGTCTCCAGGACAATAAGCAGCACCATGTCTGATTAGTTTCAGAGTTCAGTGGTCTTGAACGCAGCATTTGTATCGGTTGTTGCTATGTTGTAACCCCTGTCTGTTTGACAACGCTTGCTCAGGCGCTGAGAAAACACAGGCAAAGGAGGTCTCAAATACAGTGTAGGTAGATCGGAGCCGGACCTTCTGATATATTAAGGTCATCTGCATTGTTACTCATTCTGTTTTTGGAGCTAGTTAATTGATTATAATTCCCCAGATAACGATATTTTCCTTTAAGGGTTTATATAATCCTTAAAAGAAATGGATGTTTAGTGCATCCTGTGATCACTATGGGGTAAAATCAGTAAAACGTTAGATTTCTACATGCAAACCTTTATAGATTTCCTCTATTTCTGACAAACTCTCTGCTGTATTTTCTTGCTCTAGTGAGTGCTGGTTATTCTGAAGGTACATCTGCCCACATCAACGGGAGGGCAGCTGGACTTTTGAAAGCTGTTGTAACTTTGAAGGGTTTAACAGAGTACACGTTGGCTATAATTAGCCGAGGAGCAGAACTAAGCACCAGAGATTTGCTATTATTCCTAAATATGACATATACTTGGACCGGGCATGTGACACACTTTCATTCCATCCAATTAAATGCAAAGCCGACTCATTAAAATATTTCTGTTCATGCTAGATGGTCAAAGCCAGTATTTTTTTTTTTTTTAATGATCATGTGTTGAAATGACATTTGTACGAGATGAAGGAGGATGTGTTTCTGTGTTTAAATCCACATTTGGAGCTAACCTGCTACAAAGCATCATCTGTGCTTCCTGATTCTGTTGGATTAGGTTTTGAGGGCTGACAATGTCTCGTCCCCCTTATCTTAATGAGGAATCGCAAAACACAGTCCTGTTGTAAAACAACAATGACGTTGGGGGAGCAGCTAATGAGGCTATCATGGTGTCGGGAAAGAGCCATCTTAGGGCCCAGCTAATGGCGCGGTGGGACCAAGGACGGGGCGCGCGTTGATTGCATCCGACTCAAGAGGCAGAGTCGGATGAAACGAACGACGGCGAGACTCGTCAGCTGAATTAGATCAAAGTGTGGCGTTCTGAGGCGTCTGCAGGCCAGTCGTTGGGCTGTTTGAGGGAAGCAACTGTTTGTTTTCCCTAAACCTTGGGGAAATTTTGCATGCATTTGAGCTTGATTGATCAGGCGTGATGTGTTGTTGTAACATCTCACTGGTGTATGTTTACGCCTAGTTGAATGAATCACTGCTGGGTGCATATGAGATTATCATTATAAGCTATGGAAATGAACAAATCAGAAACTAAATACCTTATTTTCTAGTCAGTAGACGACTTCTGCTCTTGAGCTGCACAAGCAAGGCTGAAGCTGCATTTTAGATCTGGTTGCTAGAAAGACCCGATTCTGCGTTTTATATTGTTTTTATTATTGTTTTTTGTCTCTTAGTGTGATTTTACTTTGTTACTTGTACATCATGTATGACTTTAGGCTTCTTAGGCTGTGGTAGAAAGGTGCCTAAGGGTTAGGGTTCTTTAATCAAACATATCTTTAGTCACATAAGCACTCGGCATGAATGAATCATCCATCCTCCCATGTGTGATTGACATAAATGTACAGAATGGGTGTCGCTGAATGTCTGCATCCTATCAAGTTTTTTTTTCCTTTTTTCCCCACCTGCCAGACTCTCACCCGTCATACCCGCCTTCCATGTGTGTAAAGCGAGAGCCCCATGAGGCATCCTTTGCCCCCTTCACCCCCTCCTCTGTTGGGGATTCTGCTCTAGCTGACATCTTGCCCCACCAGTCCAGCCTCTCTGTAGATGCTTCTACTCCCAGCTACCTTCCCCATGCCCGCGGCCCCTGCTGCAGCCAGTATGCCAGCCAGCCCTTTATAGCAGGTACAGCCTTACCCTAAAAGCCCCATGCTTGGATAAACATTTAATCAATTTCTCTCTGTTGAGCTGATTTACCGCTGTGTTCATTTTCACCCGTTTAGTCACTCTGGGTTTTACACCAGATTAAAGCAGCCAGCTCTCATGCAGCTTTTATGGCTCCACTGTTGTGTATACATGAGCTAAACTGACTATTTGGCCCTCATTAACAGCAGCTCTTCCCCTCTCAGCAATGCTGCACATCTGACCCCTTGCTCATCTCGCGAGTTAACAAAAGACTTTCCTGTCCTTCCAGCCTCGTGACAGGCTCAGAGTCTAGGGGGGCCAGGAGAGGTCCAAAAGGGGGGTAGGGGGTTGCAAAAGCAGAGATGCTGATGCTGGGGCCTGCCCTGGACCCGCTGCACCCAGTCCTGTGTCGCCCCTCATCCAGCCAGACCTGAGGCTGTCACTGTTAATTAAACGTGTGAATGTGGAGCAGAGCAAAAAAAAAGAAAAGCTCTCAATGCCCCTGTCAGCTGTAGCTGCTGAGGACTCTTTATTACTAATATGGTGTTGTACTCTTTGATAGAATAATCAATGCAAATAACTTTACTTGATTTTTTTGCAAGCTACCCTGTTATATAGTTTAGTTTTTGTCATTTTGAGTCAAACTCTTTATGCATTCATGGATTTAGGAATGTTTTGTCCGTCTTTTTTCCACTTTTATGTCTGTTTATTTTTCCTGTAGATGCGTCCCACTTGTGACATTTACCATAGATCAAAATGTGTTTGTAAAGATGCATTTTTCAACAAAAGTACAGTTTTTTTGAGAAAATAATGGAGCAAAGTCCCTCTGCTGCACACTGGTACCTTAATAAATCGAAGTTTTTAAAAAAATGATTCAGTAAAATAAATCTGCAAAAGCACTTGAAGTAATTCCCACCCCTATTACAGGTTTTACCTACTTTATTAAATAGAAATGATACCATAATAACAATGAAAAACTCATTGATTAGATGTTTTCTTTTTATTTTAAATGCCTTTAAATGAAAATGTTCAAAGATGATGAGTATTTCTTTTGCCTCAAACTTAGAAATGCTAACTCTGGATTTTTTTAACCTAGTAATGTGAATGTGTCTCTGTGTCCCTGCAGGTCGAGACATGGCCAGCACCACCTTACCTGGCTACCCACCTCACGTCCCCCCCACAGGGCAAGGCAGCTACCCCGCCTCCACACTTGCAGGAATGGTTCCAGGTGCGTGCTTTCAGTCTTCTTCATCTGATCCTGTAGAAGTTCGGGTCGCTTAACTCGCTGTTCAGGAAGAAAACAAACACTAGAACACACATTCACTGTAGCGACAGTGAAAGCACCTTAAAGGTTTTGCTCTTGGATTGAAGCGAGCTCGTTATAGCTTTATAAGACTGCGGTTAGCGTGCGGTTAGTGTCTGTGGATGAGAACATTAGATGAACTCGATAGGCGATCACCACAATCAGTGGCCGTGAGATAGGACAGTTCCTCTCAGTTACACTCCAGCTCCCAGCGCTCATTACCCTCGCCGTGTCCACACAGCGCACTCTCACCAGCCCCGTCGATAAACACTGCTTTTGCTCCTCTCCTCGCCTCCCCGGACACCCAGGGCTACAGAGCGTATCTCTTTCCCCTCTACTTAACCTGCAGTTCAGGTTCACAGCAAACAGTTAAGGGTCAAAACACAGAGGCGTGGAGGGCCTGTAAATATTTAAATCACTATCTCTCTCAGGGATGAGCTCATGTTACACAACCGGCAGCGAGGATGCTAAAGCTGCCAGTGTGTGTGTAAATCTGTCCTCCAAACAACTGAAAACACAACTGCCTCTTTTGTTTAAAGACATGTACCCCTCATGCTGATCGATAATCAAAGCAGCCTCAAAGCATTTAGCGGTTAGCTAAATGTGTCTGACTCTTTCACATATCACCGGGAGTCTTCAAGTGCGTACTAACCCCGGCCGTATAAAAAAAAGTGACTTTCTGAGTGACACTCCTGTCCTTTTTGCTATGATCTGGGCAGGAAGTGTAAAAAGTTGAGGTGTGGATTTAACACATTAATCATGATTAATTAATTAGAAAAAAATAATGCATTAATAAAAATTAACGCATTTAACCCTTTGGGCCCAGGGGCCCCCAATTGGGGTCCCTGGGCCCAAAGTAGCAAAATTTATGCCCTAAATATCAATAAATATCATCTAGCTGCACCTCTATAAAAACGTCGGAACCTTGGCTACAAGACCATGAAAACCTTTTTTATGTGCTCCAAACACAAATCCCTCTTCATGTGTGTGTTTGCCTTTTTTTTCTGTCTCTAACACTGCTAAAAATCTAATTGTACACACATTCTACCCACACATGTTGAAGCTAAAGCCCTGCTGATTCTAAATATGTATCCCAACACTCTACGCCTACGTTTCACCAGAGAGAGACAGAAACAGAAATCGTTTTTTCCCAGCAGATCTCCAAAAACGTTTCTTACCTTTGATGTTTCACCTTGAACAGTTTGTTTTATCCAGACTGAAAACATTTTAGATGGAAAACAAAACAAAATTTCCCGGTTTGTGTATGTCCGTGTTATAACCAGTCTCATTGGCTGACTAAGCTGTCAATCTAATTTTGGTAACACTTAATTAGTTTGAATGCTTGGTAAAGCATTCAAAGTATTGAGTTTCTCCTCCTCAATTTTTCAGATTCCGTACGTTTTTTGAACTGTATCTCCTCCTACAGTTTTTCAGCTATTTCAGCAAGTTTGGTATCAAACCGTTCAGCTCGTTCAGCTCTTTCCGGCTATATCTCTTGGTATTGATATCTTCAACCGTTTCCGATTTATTCAGCTTTTTCTGCGATTTTTCAGCCCATTGAAATGAATGGAAAATGCTTAAAATCGCTCAATTTTGCACAAAATCGTTCATCTTTTTGACCTCTTACTTGCCAGGGTTAACTTCAACCTAGAGACTTCATTCAACTTTTAACAAACTCAAAAGACGTTCAACTATTTCAAATTTTTTCAGCTTCTTGATATCTTTTACGGTTTTTCTATAATCACAGGTTAAACTTGAGGTACGATTTTGGAAAGTTCAGGAACGTCTCCTCCTCCCCCCATTCAAAAGAATAGGGCCAAAAACAGACTTTGCTCGACTTCAGACCGTGTCCTGAGAGAACCGTAGAACCGAGGGAAATGAGACTTGCGCTGGATGAAAGCTGACGGATTTTCCTCCGTTTTGAGCTATAATTTATGGACGTACTCCAAAAATTGTGGTCGTAGCGTTAACTAGTTTGGAAAGGTTTTAAAATATTTCTCCTTCCAGCAGCTGAGCTGTGCTGTCCCAAATATGGTCATTCCTTTCCCACTGTGACTGACAGCTCCAGATCTCAATCCAGAGGGGAAATTCTGCTACGACCACATCTTTTGGGGTAGACGCGTAATTTTCTCAAAAACAGTAGGTTTTTTTGTCTGCTTCGATGGGATGGTCTGGATTTTGCTGTAGCTGCCACGGTTTTTGCGCTACAAGGCTCAGAAGGAGGAGTGATCCTGATTTTCTCCCATTGGCAGCCATTCAATTTTTTCTCAGCTCAGGTGCTTCGATCGCTGTTTTAGAGCTAAACTGTACTCGTCATATCTCCTACAATATTAAAGATAGGCACACAAAAATTCACACAGAGCACCATCAAAGCCTTCGGCCGCTGACGGTTTTGGAATTTTTCGAATCGGTGTAATACTTTTCGAATGGTGAGGAGACGTTCGGAGCCTGCAATTTGACATTTGGAGCTGCAGAACAGGTGATCTCCTGATTCTGATGATTTTTTCTAAACAAAAATCTGCTACGACCACATTTTTTAGGGTACACTCATCAATTACTCAAAAACAGTAGTTTTACTCGTCTGCTTCGATGGGATGTCCTCGTTTTAGCTGTAGCTGTCACGGTTCTTGAGTTACAAGCGTCAGAAGGATGATTCAGCCACATTTTCCTCCCATATAAAACAGGCATTTTCTGCTCCGGTCTGTGTCAGACAGCAGAAATCATCTCATCATATCTCCTACAAATATTCTAGGTAGGCACACAAAAATTTCAATATAGCACCACCAAAGCCTTCTGATGTTCACGCTTTTGGAATTTTTCAAATCGGTGCAATACTTTTCGAATGGTGATGAGACGTTGGAGGCCTCTGAACGGACATCTAACAGCTGAAGCTGACTGTAAGTACATGCAGACAGGTCGTTAACACATGCAGACGGCTCGTTAAGCCTAATTATAAACAATTAAAGATCAAAGGATCAAAGGCTTTTCCTTATGAGTCAAGTTCACCTGTGTGTGTGAGTGTGTGTGTGTGTGTGTGTGTGTGTGTG
>SSNS01000152.1:879290-1025457 GCA_006937985.1 Aphyosemion australe | reverse complement strand
GCAGAAAACTGCTTATTTCAGTTCAGCTACTCAGCTATCAGTTTCAAAATTCAGCATATCCTGCTAACTTCACAATTCAACTAATTGTGAAAATTTAACTACTTATACTCAAATATCAGCTGTTTAAACATTTTAGCTGCTCAGTTTTTTTTAACTATGTTTAGAGATTTCAGTTTTCTGCTGTTTAGGATTTTTTTCTCTATTCTACTTTTTGGGCTTTTTAAAACTTTTTAGCAATTTGTGATCCTAAAACTTCAAATACATTCAGCACATTTTGACAATTAAGCTTAGTTTTAGCTTCAATTCAGCAGTTTCAGCTATCGTATTCAGCAACAAAGCATTCAAACGCATTTCTGCAAGAAATGCAATTTATCTAGTTCCATTTGTTCTAATGATCCAAAAGAGGTGACAATCATCCAAATTGACTAATCAGTAACAGAGATAGAAAGCTGCGTAGTGAAGCTTCTGGAGTAGCTTTTTTTATTTAAAAAGCTTGAGTTTACAATAATAATGTCCAAGTCTATTATTTGATCCTCTGTCTCATTATTTTTAATTAAAAAAATTGCTTCTGGGGCAAATATTCAACGATTAAAATGCAATAAGTCAAGATTAATTAATCACAAGGCCTCTAATTAATTAGATTAATTTTTACCACCCCTAGTAAAAAGACAATGTTGGTCAATTAGAAAGTGTTTTTTTGCATCAAAGCCAGTCAAACCTCTGCTGAAACAATCAGCTGACCTATGGGTTTAAGTAAAACAATACCGGGGAAAGAATCTCTTAGAGGTGAGGTGCAGTGAGAAACGTCTGTAATCACTCTGAGTCTCACATGCATGCTGAAAAAAGTATTGCACCCCTATTTCCTGCATTAGCCGCCAAAAGGAAGTAGACCAGAAAAGTTCGGGTCAGAAAAGTCACACAGATCTACTGTAAATTAGCATTCATGGACTCACCCACGTTGACTCACGACCGAGGAAGGCTGTGTTGGTTTTTGCAGCCAGGAGAGAGCAGAGCGCTTCTCGGCTAGTAGAAGCTAACCGTTAGCATTAGCAACTCCACAACATAGCAGAACTCCTTCAGATTTGTGTTATTTGTGGAGATAAAACGTCATCATTGCAGAACAAAATAAGGCAGTGAATGAGTCGTGTTGCTGTTAGCCAATCAGAGACGAGATTTCTGAATATCATGAATAATAATGAGACTCCAAATCCTGCCGTTTTCTGCCCCCGTCTCCTCTGTCTATCCTCTACATCCTGAAAAAAGGAGCACCATGAAAATTTTTTATTATTATTTCCAGAGAAAACGATTTACAAAGGCATTAATTCATGCTAGAATTCATGGAAAATGTACTGAAATAAAGCGTGTAGGTGCACTTTAAAGTAATAACTTGATGGAAACTATTATTTCACCTGTTTCTTTGTCAACTAATGACTTACTCCTCCTCTTTTTCCAGGAGGGGACTTTTCTGGAAACCCGTATTCTCATCCACAATACACAACTTACAATGAAGCTTGGCGGTTCAGTAATCCAGCATTACTAAGTAGGTACACCCACTGGTTGTGTTTTAATGTCATTCAAGTGTTTTCAGTCATTTAAAGTCAAAAACTCAAAAATTTCAAACCTCCTTCTAAAAGATTTCTTTTAAGTAACGTTTGACCTCGCTGTTTCCAACGGCTCGTTCTTCTGTTAACTTTCAGGTTCCCCTTATTATTATAGTGCCGCATCCCGTGGCTCCGCACCTCCCACTGCTGCCACTGCCTACGACCGCCACTAGTTACCCTGGAGACCAGCTCAAAATGCAGGGCCAGAGCTTCGGCCTCCATATTGTCCCTGTCTGAGAAACGCTGACATCAAAGGGAAGCGAGGTGGACTCCCGAATGAACCCCCCCCCCCCACCCCGTCATCTCACGTGACATGGAGGAAGGATGGGCGAGACTGGCGCCGGAGCGCCCAGCTTCAGCGATACACCCTTTGGGTCGGAGGGGCCCGGTGGCATCTGGAGCTCACCTGTCATACCCTCACAGGCCTGAACACTTCAAGAATGACTTTAAGAGATTCTATAAATATATATATTATAAAATATACATTGGAACAATGTGAAGAGTACCGTGTGGGGAAAAAATGTTGTGGGTTTTTCATTTTGTTGCTGTTGTTGCTGTTGTTGTTATTTTATTCATGGATCTTCACATTCCTTCGTGTAATAAACTGCAGTATTTTTTTCTGCTCTGAAGACAAAAGTCCAGGGGAGATGACCCGAGCGGTCCAACAGCTTCTAAATGGGCGGGCTCATTTTTTAAATTCTGGTGCTTTTACAACATCCTGTGCTCCCACTTCTCCCAGTAATCCTAAACTATCGGACAAACGCAGCACGCTCTTAGATGTTTACCAGCCCTTCACACCAAGAGCAACGTCACACCTGTGGCACACAATCAGATGTAAAAAAAATGTGCTGATCTTGGTAGATTTTTAAATACTTTGTTTTCCTGTCACGATTTTTTTAAAGTAATCAAAATAATTAAAAAATATTCAGAATCAACAACACATTTTCTGTCCTAGCTCTTTTTTGCACAGCTTTTGATTTATTTTCCAATTTCTTTCCTACATTCACAAAAAATAATTTTTATTTGACATCATACTAGTTTTATTTAGTTGGATCAGTGTAAAAGGACAACCACCGAAGCTTCAGAATATGGTGAAACTCGAACAATTAGAATATGGTGCAAAAGTTCATGTCAGTAACTCAACCTAAACGGTGAAATAAATTTATGAGACAGACTCATTGAAAACACCAAATTCAACTAGAATATTGTGAAAATGTTCAATAATCTAGACTCAAAGTGTCACACTCTAATCAGCTAATGAATCCTAAACACCTGCAAAGGGTTCCTGAGCCTTTAGATGGTCTCGCAGTCTAACCTGAATCACTGAAATAAATGGATTTTTGCACCTTATTCTCATTTTTCACTTTTCTCCCTTAAATTGTGATCCATAACTCTTTGGCTAAATAAACAAACCCCCTAAATTCAGTCCAGCTGCTGGTTCAAACCACTAGATTCATGTTTTAGAAAGCAGGATGTAAAGAAAACAATCAATAAGTCAACAAACACGTTTCCACCTCCCTCCACGAGGTTATCCTCCTGCAGAGCCCAAACAGGAAATACTGCATCATTTTGAGAAAGTACTTCTCATTACATTTGCCAAAGACTTAGTTTGCTATTTAATATTTAATTTACAGTAAATGTACGCATAATTAAATCAGTATTATCTTTTTAAAAAGTCCAGAGCGAGCGTGTTCGTCGGGACTTCTCAGCAGGTGTGATGCATATGACTGTAAAGAAGATTCAGTGGCTCGATATTCCAACAACAAAGTGCTGCTTTGTAGGATAATTTGTGAATAATGTGAAGACAATTTTCTCTGTAAATATAATGTCACACACACACACACACACACAGAAACCACTGCAGTATCACGCTAACGTACCGGCTCTCTTTGTAGATATACAGACTGAAACCCCGCCCCCTCCATGCATTACGTTTGTGTCCTAATGTAACGTTGTGCTCTGAGGAAAAGTACAACTGCTGTATAACCTATGGCAAGAGCAGGTTCCAGATGCTAGCACCACATAGGCTGTCTGTGTCATTTGGTTTGATTTTCATGATTTGTTGTCATGATGGTGTTTTATGTCACTATGCAATGAGTTTAATGGCTTTCTTTACTGTGTATTCTTTGTTCGACTCAGAATAACCAACCCCTCATGGAGAACAGCGGGAACTTTTTGTTGTTAAACTATTTCTTTGCTCCCCAAATCCTCTAAAAATCAAAATCAAATGAAGTTCCTGCTAACTTTCAAAAACACTGTCCTGTTTGCCGTCTGTAGATGTAATCATCTTCTGAATTAGACCATTTTGGTTGCAGGAAGCCGTCCACATCCTCACGTGTGATAGCATTCTGTTGTTCCACGCAAGCTAATGCATATTCTAGTATCAGGGTTGGATGTGATTTGGTGAGAAAACAGAGAAACGGGCAATGCTCCTGCTCTCCATGAGACGATCTCTTCTAAAAAATTGCACTTGGGAATTCTTGGGAGTTTTGTTAAAACAAAGCAGTGTGGCGCGTGCAACATCTGCGTTGGGAAGTGGAGCACTTCCACCAGACTGGGTCTTCTGCTGTTGTAAAGATGATACAGAGATGTGTCATGGACATTAAAAGGATTTCTGATGAAAATCTATAAGGAAAGCCTTGTGGCCTCAATCATTGTTCTTTTTTTCTGTTCTGTTCCAATTCTTTTTTTTTCTGTGCACATGAGAAATAAATTCTTTTATATGTCTGTTGTTGACTTGACGTCCCCTCGTTATTAACCCCGTAAGACAACGACTCAAGGCTTCTGAGGAGCATCATCGCTGCTCCGTGTATCCGTGTACGGATGCAACATAAATGGAGGCTGTGCAGAGTTTGAATTATGATTAGTTTAATCAGTCCAAGTTCATTGTAAAACGAACAAGTGAATTTCATCAATGCATGCATGTGTGTGTGTGTGTGTGCATGTGTGTGTGTGTGTGTGTGTGTGTACTTGTCTTTATAAGCTTAAGTGGACAAATTTGAACTTTAACCTGTATCTTGTGGACATTTGGCTGGTTCACACAATGACAAAATACCCTAAAGTCACTAAAATGAATGGAGGGTCAACATAAGGATACAAATACAAGTATGAGTGTGTGCGTGCATGTGTGTGTTGAACTGACGGATGAGAGTTACACAAAGAAACTAGACAGTTGCAGGCAGGAGAGCGTTGCTCCAGCTTTAGGCTTCCAGTATATTTAATGATGCATTGGTTTCATCCTGCTACATCACGCTGCTGCTGCCTCACTTAGACTTCGCTGAAACACAAACGCAGCCAGTTGTAATTCAATTTCTGTGCTTCCCCTGCCTATTGTTTATTCCACGGATCCCCTGTGAAGCATCAAAAGCTGCTGTTTCTGTCAGCCCCTAACTGTCCTATGTGTTTGTCATTCAGGGCTTGTTAAAAGATAAAACACACACAGACACACACACATACACACTCACACGCGTGCAGTCCCTCCTCTCCCAGCTGAGAATTCCCAGTGGTAAAATTATTCCGTTTAGATGGGAACTTTTTTGTCACCGCCCTGTCTAAATTGGCATATCTGGCTCTCTCGTAGAAACCAATAAACTGTGAACCCGGATGCATCTGTCAGTCAAGCTCATCTTTACTTTAGCGGGCCAGATGACAACAACAGGAGAGGAGACACACACACCAGCAGAACGGAGCACACTGATTGGCTCTCATCAGTTAGGCATTACGAAAAGCACCTGTCATCCTCGGGGCTTCTTAAAGCAGAGGCCCCTGCCACGGGGCCAAACGGGCCAGCCGCGAGATTTACTCAAACACTTCACCCTCATTGTCAGCTCGGCCCGCTGACGCCCCTCAGCTTGGCCTCTTCGGCGTGATTCATGTCTGTCACTGATAATATATACAGACTCTTGCTAGGGCTGGTGGACGCGGTCTGAAGACACCCGCGTAGATCTAAAGCCAAGGAACTCGAGCAGAATGCAGCTCAGGATCTGCATTTCACTCACATTAATGCTACTTTAGACCATTAAATATGTTACTTCATAGGATGATATCCTAAACTTTATAATGTATTCATCAGGTTAACATAAGCTAACATGAGCAGTGCTAATAGAGTTGACTATAGAGCTCAGCTTTATGTAAACAATGTTTTATTAAACATTCTATAAGGAATTTTTTGGGTTTTTTTTAGTAAATCATGCATAACAATAGATTTTCCATTCATTTTCACCTGTTTTTAAGTTATTGATTTACCGTCAGGCTCCTTAGAACCAAATAACCAAAAAACAGAACTTGCATATCATTTGTTTGAGTTTTAAATGCTTTTTGTTTTTATGCCAATAAATGAATGTGTTACAGTAAAAGTACAAAAACTTCACCTTAGCTATAATGCAGCATTTTATCACCCATTCTTCATCTCGAACCTTCGGATTCCTCCAGTCTGCCTCAAGAGCTGATCAGTCATTTGACACTACTGAAATGCAGGAAAAGTTAAGTTTATGATATTTTCAAATGTTAAAAAGTCCTAGATCAAAACCACTTAAAGGGCTGAAAGAAAGGTGGTCACATCTTAGAAATATTCCATCCATCCATCCATCCATCCATTTTCTCCCGCTTATCCGGAGTCGGGTCGCGGGGGCAGCAGCTTAAGGAGGGAAGCCCAGACCTCCCTCTCCCCAGCCACTTGGGCCAGCTCCTCCGGGGGAATCCCAAGGCGTTCCCAGGCCAGCCGAGAGACATAATCTCTCCAGCGTGTCCTGGGTCTTCCTTTGGGTCTCCTCCCGGTTGGACGTGCCCGGAAAACCTCACCAGGGAGGCGTCCAGGAGGCATCCTAATCAGATGCCCGAGCCACCTCAACTGGCTCCTCTCGATGTGGAGGAGCAGCGGGTCTACTCCGAGCCCCTCCCGGATGACCGAGCTCCTCACCCTATCTCTAAGGGAGAGCCCAGCCACCCTGCGAAGAAAACTCATTTCGGCCGCTTGTATCCGCGATCTCGTTCTTTCGGTCACTACCCAAAGCTCGTGACCATAGGTGAGGGTAGGAACGTAGATCGACCGGTAAATTGAGAGCTTCGCCTTTCGACTCAGCTCTCTCTTCACCACGACAGACCGGTACAACGCCCCCATCACTGCAGATGCAGCACCAATCCGCCTGTCGATCTCACGCTCCACCCTTCCCTCACTCGTGAACAAGACCCCGAGATACTTAAACTCCTCCACTTGGGGCAGGACCTCGTCCCTGACCTGGAGAAGGCATTCTACCCTTTTCCGACTCAAGACCATGGTCTCGGATTTAGAGGAGCTGATTCTCATCCCAGCTGCTTCACACCCGGCTGCGAACTGCTCCAGCGAAAGCCGGAGATCACGTTCTGACGAAGCCAACAGGACCACATCATCTGCAAAAAGCAGAGACCTGATCCTTAGGCCACCAAAACGGATCCCCTCACCACCTTGGCTGCACCTAGAAATTCTGTCCATAAAAGTTATGAACAGAATCGGTGACAAAGGGCAGCCTTGGCGGAGTCCAACTCTCACCGGAAACGAGCCCGACTTACTGCCGGCAATGCGGACCAAGCTCTGACACTGGTCGTACAGGGACCTAACAGCCCGTATCAAGGGGCCTGGTACCCCATACTCCCAGAGTACCCCCCACAGGGCCCCCCGAGGGACGCGGTCGAACGCCTTCTCCAAATCCACAAAACACATGTAGATTGGTTGGGCGAACTCCCACGCACCCTCCAGGACCCCCCCAAGGGTATAGAGCTGGTCCAGTGTTCCACGGCCAGGACGAAAACCACATTGCTCCTCCTGAATCCGAGGTTCGACTATCCGACGGACCCTCCTCTCCAGAACCCCTGAATAGACCTTACCAGGGAGGCTCAGGAGTGTGATCCCCCTGTAGTTGGAACACACCCTGCGGTCCCCCTTTTTAAATAGGGGGACCACCACCCCGGTCTGCCAATCCAGTGGAACTGCCCCCGATGTCCACGCGATATTGCAGAGCCGCGTCAACCAACACAGCCCCACAGCATCCAGAGCCTTAAGGAAATCCGGGCGGATCTCATCCACCCCCGGAGCCTTGCCACCGAGGAGTTTTTTGACCACCTCAGTGACCTCAGCTCCAGAGATTGCAGAGCCCAACCCAAAATCCCCAGACTCTGCTTCCATCCTGGAAGACGTGCCGGTGGGATTGAGGAGGTCTTCGAAGTACTCGGCCCACCGATTCACAACGTCCCGAGTCGAGGTCAGCAGCACACCCTCCCCACTGTAAACAGTGTTGGTAGTGCACTGCTTTCCCCTCCTGAGACGCCGGATGGTGGACCAGAATCTCCTCGAAGCCGTACGGAAGTCTTGTTCCATGGTCTCACCGAACTCCTCCCACGCCCGGGTTTTTGCCTCTGCGACCACCCGAGCTGCATTCCGCTTGGACTGCCGGTACCTATCAGCTGCCTCCGGAGTCCCACAGGCCAAAAAGACCTGATAGGACTCTTTCTTCAGCTTGACAGCATCCCTAACCGCCGGTGTCCACCAGCGGGTTCGGGGATTGCCGCCACGACAGGCACCGGCCACCCTGCGGCCACAGCTACGGTCAGCCGCCTCGACAATGGAGTCACGGAACATGGTCCATTCGGACTCAATGTCCCCCGCCTCCCCCGGGACGTGTTCGAAGTTCTGTCGGAGGTGGGAATTGAAGCTCCTTCTGACGGGAGACTCTGCCAGACGTTCCCAGCAGACCCTCAGAAAGACCCTTAGAAATATTTAGACTGACAAAAAACAAAATTCCCCTTAAAAAATTTTATTTCTGCCACTTTTTTTGTTTGTTTTTGCTTTGATTTGACCGTGTTAACTTATTTACATGGATGCATCTGAAAAACCTAAAGGTGTGGTTCACTCGATTAATCAATACATTTGCAGTGGTCTCTAGTAGGAATGAATGCCTTAAAGTCGTACTCTGGGGGAAAAATATACCAGTGCACAATTTCCATGAACTATAAGTTACACAGCTGAGCTTCAGACGGCAGGATTTGAGTCTTATTTCCTGATATTTGGACATCTTGCCACGGATTGGATAATAGCAACGCGACTCTACCACTGACTTGCAACGTTGATGTTTTAACTCCACAAATAACACAAGCCTGGAGGAGCTCTGCTGTGTGGTGGAGTTGCTAAAACTGCAGAGTATAGCTGCATCTCTGTTGTTATTGTCGTATTTTCTGCTGCCCTCATGACCAGGTACTCTATGGAGAAAAAGATCATTGTAGTCTTACCTGAATAAAAGATTTAAAAATGATAAATAAGATTAACTAATATGAATAAAAAATAAATATTGCAGTGTATCTGTTCATCAGAATCTGCAATATTTACATTTTTAACTATTTATTTTAAACTCTGTACATTTAGGAGATCATATTTAGACTTTAACGCAGAAACTGTGGTTCTAATTGAATCATTTCTTTTTCCGAGTAGCTCAGAACATGTTTTTTACTGAATCCATCAAAAAATAATAAAAAGAAATTAATATAAAGACCAGTTCAGCCATTACTTTTTGCACAGACATCAACAGTCCAAGATGGGATGAATCTGTGTTGTCATTCTTGTGAGGTATTGTTGTGAGACAAGGAGTGGTGGTGGTGGTCTAGCTGTGACGTCCTGTCATCTGCCTGCATGGGAGCCTGTCATCAGCCTCATCATGTGGTTGTCATAGTTGATGCAAGTGAGGGGAGAGGCCAACCCTCCCGTGTCAATCAACGAGCCCTCATTAGAAGCAGCTTTAATTAGTGGCTGCACGGGTGCAGTATTGTTCACGATGCTGCCTTCGTTAACTCTGTTAATCCCAAATGAATTTGTATTAGGGAGATAAAGCTCTGCAGAAATCCAGCGTTATGTCATGAAGGCACTCTCTGTCCCAGCTAACACAATATGCATGTATTTTCTTATTTACAAGTCGAACTTGAATGTTTCTGTTTTAAATGGGTGTTAAGTCTAAGTCCAAGAAGACGGTTAAAGCTGCAATGGCAAATTTGGAAAAGTCTAACTCTAAAATTCGTTCTAACATCGTATAGCTATAAATATATTGTGGAGATTAAAAAAATGAAAAAAATTAATGAAGCGGTTCTCTCGCATTTGTCTAAAAACCTCTGCCAATAACATGTTTTGGACCGAAAGCAACTACTGGACCATCCGGTTTTCGTTCTTGCAGATTATGCCATGATCGTGTGATGAATTAATGCTGCGCTCCGGCCGGCAACTAGATTGAAAATGAAAGTAAACACAGCCATAAGTTTCACTTTTGTTAATAGAACCAGCTGAGATGATATACTGGAGCGATGCAGAGCTCCAGGAGCTTCTCTCCGTTAGATCACCTGACAGTTCACAGGGATGGTAGAGGACAGACACCTTTAGGAGCAGATTGTCAAAAAAACTTTAAGAAGCACGGCTTTGATTGCAATAAAAAAGCAAGTTATGTCCAAGATAAAAGGAAGTTCACGGCAGCGCAGAGACTTCCCACATAGCCCCTTTCACGCATTCTTTTGTAAAAAGGACATGATTGCGCCACATTACCGCCATGGTCTGACCACTTATGAACAACCTTAGGTTTCCAGATGCCGGCTCAGCAATTTGGCAGCATTGTTTTATAAAAGAGGCTCTTGAAATGCGAGTTTCTGGTTCCGGCAGCATCTCAGGGAAGACACCAGAGGGGAGGGGTGAGTGTTCCGTGACCGTATTTGCGTTCAAAACCTAGCTTGTTCTGTAAAATTTGCTAAAGCAGCTTTTAATCCAAACCACCACTTTACGGCGAGATATTTCCACTGCTGCGGGGAAAGCCGAGCCGTTCAGGCCTGGTCTCTGATGATCCCGACCCTGACAGAGCAGTGATTATGAGCTTATTTTCACTGTTGGCGGGTGAGACCATCCAGGCGACAAGAACATGACTTTGTGATGTTTGTAATGAGTGAGCATTGATTGACTCAACACAGCCTAAAGAGGTCTCCTCCACGTTGAAGCTCAGAGAAAACTCCAGCTCTGAGCGCATCCTGCACTGCAGCGCGGCTCGCAATTAGAATAATGAGCACTCAAAGAGCTGTCTGGATAAACGCAGCTTTTCTCCACCCAGGCCTCATCTGCCATATATGCTATTATACCATCCCCATTCCTGTTAGATCAGTCAGCAGAGCAAAGCAATTTCCCTCCAGAAGCTAAATAATCTTTTTGAATGGCCATTGTGTAACACACGCAGTAATTAAGCACTAAATATGCCCCGCTACCTGATTATGTCACTCTACACAAGAGCCGGGGAGCTCCGGGGTGAAATTGTGTTTGTGTGTGTTTATCAAGTGTTGGGAGGGATCCTTGGTCGGGAGGAAGTGTAACAAAAGGCCGATATATGTAAAAAGGGGTAGCACTGACCTGCGTGCCCTCGTCAAGCTGAGAAAATGTCTCCTGTCTGACAGAAGCTCAGCCTGAAGGGGGGTTAGATTTGTTTCTGTCCCAACTGTTGTGGTAAAGCAGCTCAACAAGCCGTCCGCACCTTGAGACGAACGAAAGATAAAAAATAAAAAACAACAACAACCCCCACCACCTCTGACTGGCTCCCCACACCGACTCAAACCACCACCCCCTCCTGAACTTACACACACACCCACACACACACACTCTCCAACAACTCCACCCCTCCACCCAGCACCCAGTCACTGTCAGGCCAAACACATGATGAATTGCCCTGTCAACAGAATTCATTCAGGGACCAATTAATTCAGCAGAAATGAACTAGAGCCATCAGTCGCTGAAAAACTCAGTGCAAAGAGAGCAAAGTAGCCCCACTTCAGAAAACGAGGAAGCGAGGGAGGGAAGGGTGAGAGTGCGGCAGAGACAAGAGGGCAAGCCTTAGAGAGAGAGAGAAAGCGCGGTGGAAGTTAGTTTGACAGAAATTGGTCATTTAATGCTTTAGCGCACTGGAGACAGCCCCTGTCATAGACGAAGGCATGGCAGGGGCTCCCCTGGTATTTTATTTATTAATTATCCTATGCAGCGAGGGGCCTTTAACTGTCTCCGTTTGGCCTCATCAGTACAGCTCGCTGTCATTTTCTCTCCACAAACAGATCCTTTAACACCGTGCTCCAGGTTAATGGAGACAAAGCCAATATCCAACCAACCTTGCCTTCTCCCCCAAATGCAGTATTCATCTGTACCTTATCCAGGTAATTATGTCTCAGACGATCTCCTGAATATGTCGTCGGGATGCTAATAAACCACTTTAGAGCTGGCGTGCAGAACACGTCTGACCTTTTCAACTCGCTGCTTCATGCTAGTTAAACCTCCCGAGGAGGGCAGCAATTATTTACACCTTACAAGGAAGCGCGCATCACCGGGAATAAACACGGGCCCAAATAATTTCAGGATGGCTGCATGCATTAGTCAAGAAATAAGCAAGACAAACTCGGACTGATTTCATCATAATCGACTTGCAGCAGGATTCAGCGTGAGACACTTTGCTTCGTCAGACGTGACCCATCAGAGAGGCTTTAGATTTTAAAAATGTTCCATCTCTAATCTGATGAGTTCAGCACAGAAAATCTTGCCAGGATCTGTTGTGCTGGTGATGACAAATTAGCTTTCTGAAGGGCGATATCAACACCAGCTAATTAAGGTGTTTTGTGATTTTTTTTTTTTTTTTGGGCTCCAGATCAAGAATCTGCTGATTCATCCCGTGGGTGATTATCACGTCCATATGGTCAACGTACAGCGAGCTATGCTCAGAAACACTATCGGGCCGCCGCGGCGCTGTCGCTGCCAAGAGTTTGTCACTGTCTTTTGTGGCTACGTTGGGTGGTGTTCATCACAACTCTGAATTATTAACGACATCTTTTCTTTAGACGCAGGATCCTCTCGTGGAAAACACGGGATGAGGGTCAGCTGGGAGGCTGCCTGCGACTGGCTGCAGCTCTTCCCTGACACCAGGAAGTGAAATTCAATGCTGTTTCCACTGGTGCTCGTTGATGGGCTTGTGCACATTGGATGTACCCCCACATTTTATTATATCCCTCACTTTTAAGGGATTATCACACTTCATAATGCATGAAAATGGCTTCCAGACAAGTGTGCAAAATATTATACGTGCATCTCAACAATCTTTGGAATAGGACTAGAATTTTTCCTCTTATTAGTTTAAAGCTTTCATTCACACATCATTTCAATAATCTGCTGTGGTCTCTAGTATAAATGAACGCCTTGTGAGTCATTCTGCGCTCCAGTTTCAGGAAGCAGAAGTTAGCCGTAGGGATGTGGGGCAGAAAACAGCAGGATTTGGAGTCTTACTCATTAATATTCATGATATTTGGCCATCTCACCTCGGATTGGTTACCAGCCATGCAACTTTTCCATTGCTTCCATTCGCTCTTCAACAGTGATGTTTTAACTCCACAAACAACACAAGCCTAAAGGAGTTCTGCTATGCTGTGGAGTTGCTAATGCTAACGGTTAGCTTATATTAGCCAAGACACTGCTCTACGCTTTCACTGACCCAAAGGTTTTCACCGTTTGTTATCTTTTGGCGACTAATGCAGGAAATAGGAGCAGAAAACTATTTTCACATTCAGCCGGCATGTCAGAGCGACCAATCGTATTTTGAAAAGAACAAGTAAAAAACGGTCTCTCAGTGAACCTGCTCTTTAAAGGGATAATATGCAGTTTTGGCTTGCTTGTAGCACCCCCTAGTGTCCGTTAGTGAAATCAAAAGAGAAACTTATCTTCTCGCTGTGCGTTTGTCTTTTTAACACCTTAATCTAACTGCTGAAATGTCTCCCCAGCCTTCATTAGTGTCTACAGGAGCGGTTCATCACTAAATCAAAATCAGCTGTGTTCATGATCTAAAACATGCAGGAAACATGCTGGAAGCAGACTGCAGCACCAGGCATGTCAGCTCCACTTTACTAAAGCCTAATTTATGCTTCTCCATCAGCTCCGCGAGGGTGAGATGCACACACATTGACGGAGACGTTTTGTCTTCGGACTTCTCCGTCACCTGGGGAGTTTTGGAAAAGTAATTCCCCACCAGGACAACAGAGGGCGCAGCACTTTTCTGGGGTATCCTGTCAGGTATCCGGTCCAACATAGTGCATTTACTATTGTGTTTATATTGTGTTTTTTTGTATTTCCGAGACTTTTTAACACAGATAAATTTGTCCCTCATTCTCCTCCACCTCTTCATGCGCCCGCCACCTCTAAACGCATGATTCCTGTCATTTCCGTCCACGAATAAAATCTTTATACTCCTCCAGTCACGGGTGAATAAACGTTCATATTTTCGAAGGTTTTCCACAAGGTATTCTTCAAGCTGCCTCTAGATATCTTCAGCTCTCTTTTTATTTTTTGGAGGCGGCAATGGCGGTGCTGGTGACAAATTGAAAGGAAGTGGGGTCCTGACCAATCACAAGCCTGCGTTCTCTGTCTCGTTCGACGGATGTTTAGAAAAGTGGGCTCGACTCCATCCGTCCTTGCGAGCCTGTTGGAGAGCCTTTGCAACGTCGGATAATGGCGTTGCGTGTCTCAGTGCCGACGCAGACGGAGAAACATAAATTAGGTTTAAGTCCAACAGGGAGCGGCCTGCCACTCTAAAGTTACAAGTGTGGTATTCTGGCCACAGAGGGCCTGTAAAGGGTAATTTTAGCATAGAAAATGATTTAAAAATATGAAAAAGTTGCATATTATGGCTCATAGAGCATGAAAGGTTCCATAGATCTACATCACGCTGTAAATTAGCATTCATGGACTCAACCATCTTGGCTAGCAGGCTGTGTTTATTTAGCTGCCATGAGACAGCAAAGCACATCTCAGCTAATAGAAGCTAACCGTTAGCATTAGCAACTCCACAACATGGCAGAACTCCTCCAGGCTTGTGTTATTTGTGGAGACAAAACACCAACGGCTTTCAGACAAATTCAGAAAATATCGTATCTCAACAATCATTGAAATAAGACCAGAATCGCTCCTATTATTAGCTCATTAGCTTAAAAAGTACACAACCAAATGATGAGTTATTTCTCCGTTGACACCACTGACCATTAAGCTCGATTGTATTTCACCCCTGCCTCGTTCACCTCCACTCAGCGCTTCACTGCAGAGCTAAACGCAGTGAAAATACACCTAATAGATAACAGTGGCATCCAGGCCAAGTGAACCTGACAAATGGAACAGAAAAGCTAACAGAGAAGAAAGAGGTGCTTAGGCCAACTGTCACAGGTAAAGTGCTTTTCTGATTTCTGTTTACTCACCACACTTGAAACTTGACTTGTTTTCCTGCAGCTTACTGGAGAGATTTTGCTTGTGAGTCAGCTGGTTGTCAGCTTATCTTGCAGGCAAAATCGGAAAGGAAAAGGAAAAACACTCATTTGGAATCTAATTTTGGTCGTAAAAAACATTACCAGATGTATCTTTTGAGAGGATGAAAACATAGCCAGCTAAAATATGTTGTTTTTTTGCAACTCAGCCTTCTCTGTGATTTAACCTACCACAGCAATACGCCACATTGACAGACTCTGCATTCTGTAAGAGAGCAGAAGGACGGGAGTGAAGCCCTGCAATGAAGAACACGCCTTTTAAAAAAGAGGAGAGATTTGCAGTCGAATATAATTAAATAAATGAGACTAATTAGGAACACGAGAGCAGGTGCCAGGCTATACGCTGACAGGGAAGACAGCAAGACAACATGCCAGCACAAAATTAGAAAAAAAAAGAGTGAGAGAAAAGCACAAACACACGTGTGCAAGTGCACAACACACACATTCACACACATGAACACATACACACAGCTGCGGTTATGAGGGTGGATCGTGACAGGCATGGGGACAAAACAACTTTCTGCGTTTTGTCATGTGAAACCCCGCAGGAATACTCATGACAGGAAGCAGAGACCCAGGCACCATGGGGGTCTCTTGCCTTTGTCTCGCACACATTCTCTTTATTATTTTTGTTCTGCAGCGGTGGAGGGAAGTTTGCACAAGCCAAAGATTTCTCTCTCCTAATTATTTCAGCAGAAACTCAAGGCTGCAAGCTGTGTAATTCACAGCTTTTCCTCCTCACAGAGCTCTTAGAATGCACCTTATTCTGGAGCTGCTTCAACAGGCCACAGCTATGGATATGAAAACATCAGATTTGTTATAAACTGATTGGAAATAGAGAGAAAATCATGGGGAAAACACCACTTTATATTGTTAAAGTAATAATGATTATATTATTGATTATTCAAAAGAGGGTAACAGATACATTACTGTCTGAGCTGAACTTTTTTGCCTTATTTTGGTGTCATGACCTTTATTTATATACAAATAGATATTGCAGTAATTTCAATCAAGACACAGAAATGAGTTGAGCTGAAAGAAAATCTCTCAAAATGTAACTTTTTAAAGCTTTTTATATCAGGACTTCCTTTGAGATTTTTTGTTTTAATTAATTAAATAAAATAAGAAATGTCTGCAATCAGTAAGTATCTCAAGGAATAAAAGACAACCTGTTCTGAGAAAGCCTTCCTTAATACGTCATAAGGGGGAGCCACGCCTCCACAAACCTGATGTGTCTGAGGCCTTCTGGGGAAACCAACCAATCAGCATGTCCTGGCCGAGTGGGAGGGGTAAACAGCTCTTTTCACATAAGGCCTGAGTAAGGGGGTTTAGAATGGCCTGTATCAGGGCTCCTGGGACAGATGAAAGCCAAAAATAATTTTCTTATGCTTTTTGGAGGCTCAAAGCTCTGTTTTAGATTGTTGATTAATTGCATTCTAGGACACCTTTAACTTAATTATTAGTCCAGGATGAAAATGAGAGTCCAAAATTTAAACTAATGCTTCAGTCGTGACCTTCAGGACTCTCATCCTACACAAGAAATATTTGTTCAAAAAAAACTTTTTTTTTACTTTACCCAATCTTTTTTTTCCACCAGGGTCATGCTAACAGTTTCTCGCTGACATGACCTCACCTTGTCTGGCAGCTTTGCAGCCTGTTTAATAAAAACCTCCAAACCTTAAAGTGTGTTTTAATTACTTTTAATCTGTCTAGTTACACTGCAAAAACTGATTTCTAAGAAAGTTTAAAAAATCCTCATTTTTAGACATTTGATCTTATTATATATAGAGAATATAGATTCTTCTCTAGAAAAAAGTATTACTTAAAATAAGGTAAATATTCTTAAATGTTCTTGTTTTGAGTAATAAAATCTGCCAATGGGGTAAGCAAAAGCTGCTTGGCTAGAAATCTTAATACTAGCAAAAGAATCTAATCTAAGATTTTCTAGCTCAGCAACCTTTCTCAAAACAAGAACATTTGGATCATATTTAAGAATATTTACCTTATTGTAAGTAATGCTATTTTTCTAGAAAATATTTTTTTATTTTTAGACTAAAACTAAGATAAAAAGAATAAAAATTAGGGTTTTTTTTATTTATTTTTTTTACTTTCTTAGAAAATGTTTTTTGCAGTGTACTTCTTTAGATCTGGTTCCATGATCCAAATAATTCACTGATTCTAGAGCAGTATATATATATATATATATATATATGAAAATCATCCTTTTCATGATAAACAGAAACTTAAGAATGTGTACCTTGCCTCTTACTCTCTACCCAGAGAATCCACCAGGTAACAGCATTTAGAGCATTACATGATCCTGCAGCCTACAAAGCAGACAGCTCAATATCTGCCTTTAGAGCAGCTTGTCAATGCAACACCAAACTCTAGACAGGGTGAGATGGGGGGTTGGTGCTGGGAAGGCTTTTTTAATTATCTGTGGTTGGGTCCGACTGTGCATCATCATTAGAGAGACTAAATAGCAGTGGTCACTGACTCAGGTAGAGGTAAACGGCACAATTAACAAGCTGAGGAGGGAGAACTGTATTCAATTTGAAAGCCTTCTCTCCTAATCCATCTCCAGTGATCAGCAGTGCTGCTGAGCTACGCCCTTTTACATTCAATTACATTAATCACGTTATTAGCCAGCAAAAAAGTCAACATTTTAATCAAGAACTGGCAAAGTAGGGCAGGACATCACGCCTAAACAGGAACAGGGCAAAGCAGGAAGTGATTTAAAAGTTTTTGAATTTTGTTTTTTGTGTGATTTAAATTGCTTCAGTTTTGGCATCATGGTTACTTTCAGGCATGTCTGAAATGATCTTTTATAGATGCAACAATACTCTATACCACATTTCTTGCAGGTATGACCCAGCTGGACAGTTCACATCTCTGATGGTCACAAATTCTTTTTTTTTTGTGTGTGTGTAATGGAAACCCACACTCAAAAAATTTATTTTTGGCCCTAGTAAACACCAGCTAAAACTTTTATATAAGACTAAACTAACATCTATAAAATCACAACTGTAATTTATCAAAATGATTAAACAAAACTCAAATTTAGTAAGTGTACACCTAAAACAAGTGTGTTTAGTAAACTTTACTTAATCAAATCCCAATTTTAAGACTTTTAAAGAATTTGCTAGGCGGTAGCAAATCCCGGTCATTCGTGCTTCATTTGGGCCAAAGAAGAAAAAATAAGGAAACTGCACACACACCCCCCCCCAAAAAAAGATTGTTGGCCTTAGTTATCACCAAATGAGAAGAAAAATGATGCAACTAAAATCTATAAAATTGCAAATGTTTTTTTTTAAATAGAAGTAAAATAAACAAACATAAGGACAGGTTACCTTAAAAGGGATCTTTCATTGACTTCATATAAAAACATTAGGGATGAGACTCGATTAAAAAAATTAATCTAATTAATTAGAGGTTTTGTAATTAATTAATCTTGATTAATCGCATTTTAATCTTTTCTGTTTTTTGGTCAAAATTACTTTGTTTTCCGTCTAAACTGTTTTCAGTGTGACACAAGACGTAGGGCTAATAGTAAACGCCTTGGCTTCAAAATGAGTGGATAGAATGTGTTAACAACAGGGCCGGCCCAAGCCTTTGTGGGGCCCTAAGCAGGTTTTTCTTTGGGGGGGCCCCCATACCAACTAGACGATTCATGATTCTTAGGCTACACTATGTGTGTAACATACTCACTATTGTTAGCGTCTTTTGTAATTACCTTACATCATATTGGTGTTATTTTGGCTATCAACACCTTACAGGAATAGCAAACCAAAAAAATTATCTAATAAATTTGCAATTTTGAAATGCAGAGTGTTATTTAAGTGTGGTATGTTAATTTTACTATTTGAAAGTTACATTATCAGACAAAAAAGTATTTACAATAAACAAGCTAAGTTTATAATATTTGGAACAGATGTGTAAAACATGCAATCACCACAAAATAAAACCAAATGACATTAGAAAAATAACATACATAAAGTTTCCATGTTTTATTATTTAAAGTGATTAAAAAAAGTTTTACTGACACTATCTTGGTGCTCTTGAGGGCCCCCTGGTGGTGTGTTGGCCCCAAGCAGTCGCATAACTCGCATATGTCTAGGGCCGGCTCTGGTTTACAATTAGATTTTTAGCAACGTTAGAAACATAAGTGAAGGCAAAACCACACACATGAAGAGGGATTTCTGATCACTCATTTGATTGTAGTTTTAGTTGTGTTTGGAGCACATAAAAAAGGTTTGCATGATTATGTAGCCATGGTTCTGAAGTTCATTGATATTTCAGGCATGTATTTTGCTGCTAAACTTCAATGGCCCCCCAATTGGGGGGCCCTCTGGCCCAAAGGATTAAATGCGTTCGTTTTTATTAACGTGTTGTTTTTCTAATTAATTAATCATAACTAACTTTAATTCCCACCCCTAAAAAAAATTAATGGAAAACGTACATGTAATAAAATGACATAAAATCTAATTTTTAGGCCGACCCGTTTTTTCAG
This sequence comes from Aphyosemion australe, assembly GCA_006937985.1. Classification (NCBI taxonomy): domain Eukaryota; kingdom Metazoa; phylum Chordata; class Actinopteri; order Cyprinodontiformes; family Nothobranchiidae; genus Aphyosemion; species Aphyosemion australe. The sequence goes on along the minus strand of SSNS01000152.1, from coordinate 1,006,017 downwards.
TGCAGGAAATACCTTCAACACCGGCCGTTATTCATGTAAGGATGGAAACAACTTGTCTGATTTTATGCAAAGCTGTCTTCAATGGTCAGTTTGGAGTATTTCATTCACAACACACACAAAAAAACAATTAATATGAATATGTGCTTGCTTCACCCCCAGTCCAAGTTGACTTTGCTGACTGACTGCTGACTGAACACACAAAGTGAATCTAATTTAGTAGAACCTCTGGCTAAGCAGTAGTTTCTCACCCATTTTCTCCCACTAACAGGGAAGAAATCAATTCTCTGGCATCTATGACATTCAAGAGATGCTTGTCTTCTTTTATTTATTTATTTTTTTTATTTCAGCCTTTCTTTTTGCATTTTGGCTTGTTAGGAGTTCTGTGATGGCTGACCCAGGGATTGGGTTCTGATTAATGGAGGGAAATTCTTGTTGTCCAACCCATAATGAGAGAAGACAGAGGTGAGAACAGCTCAATACGAGAGATAACCACTCTTTGATCCAAACGGTCATGCAGAACCTATACTCGCTGCATCATCAGAACGTGCACAGTCGAGCGGCCCACTTTTAAAGCTCTCCTCAAAAACTTTGAAAAGACGGCGCTCGACGAGACAGTTAGCTTTGCAAATTATGATGACCAGATTTAAACGTCCAGAGTTAAACGAATTAACTGTTACAATTTGCAAATCTGATCAAAAACTGCTCGGGTTTAATTGCATTGTTTGGAATATAATAATTGATTTCTTCCACTCACTCTGCACACCAACAGCTCCTTCTCGTTCTGCAACTATTAAACTGTCTAAATGCCATTTCTGAGCTCCCACTAACAAGACCCATCTCAACTTAAGATGTCTTGTTAAACTGAGACCTTGTTCCCCAGTGGACTTAAATGTAAAACATATCTCTACCCTTGACAAGCAATGTTAATCCATTTAGTGTAACGAACTAACATGTCCCTAATTAAAATATGCCTTTTAATGATACATACTGACATCCTGGAAAACACTGTCACGCTTCCCTCCTTTAATACAGAAATATGCTAATTGCTTCAGTAGCACTGGTGTTCAAATCCCAAGGCCACCAGCTCAACACTCTCAGGGAGTTAATGTACTGGGCTTCTCTGTTCAACAAAAGAAAAATAAATAAATAAATCAAGGGAGTTCTTTGAACGTAGCGTTTCATTATGACCATTTGTGGCCACAGGAAAATGTGAGAGCGCTTCAGGGACTGCCAACGTTGATTCAGATTCATTTGCAGACATTCAATCCGCCATTCAGGAACCTCTCAGCTTCACTCTGCACTTTTTTTTTTTTGGTCCAGGACCTGGAGGGCAGAGAGACACCATCAAGCTTCCACCACATCCCCATGGCAGCTCATTTAAAACAAATCAGGCTGATTGCTGAGTTGCAAGCCCAGGTGATAAAGCAATTAAAACCATCTAATTCTGCAGCTCACAAAAGGGCAGTAGGTAATTAACTACCTTTAATGCAATCCCTTTGTTAGCTCTTGGTTTTCTCCAGATTTGACTTTTGTCCCGTTATGTGAGGAGGTTTGATGGGCAGTGAGGGACAGGATCAGGTGGGTGAGGTTTAGCAGCCCTCCGTGGCAGGGATCCTGGATGGGAGTGGGGTGTTGCAGTTGATGGGCTCTTTCTGGACAGATGAGGTCCATTTAGAGGTTAATTTAAAAAGGAATAAAGGACTTACACGGTGGAAAAAGCAATAAAAACAAAAAAGGGGCTTTGCACAAAGCACACAGTTCACTGAGATAAAAATGAAAGCATAAAGAGTCATATTTTTGTAATAATTAGTAACTAAATTATCCTTAAACCGCCACAAATCCAGAAGCATCATTTAGGGATAGTCTCATAAATAAGGACAGGTTTTCCAACCACAAGTGAACCCTACCCCCTCCAAGAGAAGAGGCCAAGGCATTGTTCAGATGCATGGACTGCAGCCCCTGTCTTCCAATTTCCATTTCTTCCCCCCCTGCAGAAAGGCTGAATCTGATCCGGACTCATTGGTGTGTGGATAATGAAGGGGTTACCAGGAGCTGGGAGAGGCCCAGTAATTCCCCGCACCGGGGAACTGGGTTTTTGGGTGGGGTTTGGATGAGTACCCCTGCTCCGTGATGCATGCACTCATGTGAGCTTGTGACAGCCTTTACCCAAATCCGAGGCCAGACGGGGATGCTGCATGTGTTATACAGAGATACAGCCTTGGGTTTAAACATTTTATTACTGAAGGGATGCTCTCTGTTTGTTGTAACTGGAGCTCACACATAATGCATCAGTCTGTCTTTGACTCCCATCTTTGTATATGTTTGAAAATATCATCATTCCACACGTTTCAGTTGCAACCTCGGATGTCCGAAGATGTCTCTGGATGCAGACCCCAACCTACACAACATCAAATTCACATAAAAGACACGTAAACAGAATGTTGAGTTAATCATCTCTTTTGCTCCAGAGGTGGGAGTAGCCCGTTCAATTTAAGGTCACAAAAATTAGCATATCATCTGGCAGAGCGGTTAGCCAAAGCGTGGGCGCCTCCCAGAGGGGGGTCACCTTAAACATCAGTGTTAAGGCACCATGAGACCTCTGTGCACTCCAGGGTTAAGTATCTCCACTTCATTATGATAAAGACGTGAACAACTAGCCAGCCTACCAACACCTTCAATAAGCCCTGAAAACCTGACTCATCCTCTCTCAGGACCCGGCATTAGCCTCCATCCATCATCGGAATACTCCCGGCAGGAATCATTGCCGATCATTATAGTAACAGAGAGAGTCCCCACGATTGGCCGTGATTATAAGATCACAGGAATCTGAGGGGTGATCCATCACGTCTGGTGGCACACTAACGCCTCCGTGTGATGGGGCTCACCTCGGGGGGTCAGGGCCAGGTCAGTCCCTCCGCAGACGCTGTTATCTGTCAGGGCGGGATTCACGGCCCTGTGGCGAACACGGCTGATTCTGCAACTGCTGTGAAACCTTACTGACTCGTTTTGCTGGTTCAACTTATTTAAGCAGCAAGTTAAACTAAAAGTAAATGGAGAAATCTAAGTCTAAAAGTTTGAATTAAAAATATTGCAGAACAAAGTGACTCAAGGGAAAACTGTGTTTTTTTTAAATAAAGGTAATTGTTAAAAGAAGGTACCAGAGGGGATAAAAACTTCTGTCTCATGGGTGGAACTATGACCATTATAAAGCTCCCTCGGCCACCTCCAAGTGGCTTTTTGTTTTTAATTTGCAAAGATAAAAAAAACCTTAAAAGTAAGTTGGAATAAAATAAACTTCTTAAACAAAAACAATTATTTAGGATGTGTTTTTTGGAACAATAATTGCCAACACAGAATAAGTTATCCTAAACTTGAATCAAAACATTTTTTGAGTGCATTCGTTCATTCATTTGTCTGATCTTCAAAGGAGGCACAATCATGCATGTTCACACTTACCTGAGGTCATCTTTGGGATCCTCAATTAACCAATCATCTCATAAAAACATCTGTCTTACAGTAAGTGACTGTGTGTATTTTTCCTTGCAATAGGGGGCAGTACATACAAAAATCACTGCAAGCAAGCGGTATTTTTGTGTTTGAGTAAGACCTTACCAACGGATGGCCATTAGGGTCAAAAATCCCTGGGAGCGAAATTTTTTAACAAATACTTTGTCAGATTGTTCAACCTCCAGAAAAATGACAAGCACATCAGACGTGAAAGTTTTGTAATCGCTTGTTACAAATATGTAAATGTGTTTTGTTCTCACGGGCTCATGTAGAAGGAAATATTGCGTCTAATATGGCGTCGCCCTGAGACTATAGACCCGCGCCGATGTATTTTAGCCCCGATTTTTATGGTTATATGTTACGAAGCCGCTAATATTTTTCAACACCTCATCATTTAATTCATTTTCAACAACATTTTGATGGATATTCCAGATTAATGGTAAAAACTGCACATTGTCACTTTAAAACAGAAATCTGGAGAATTTTCTCAGAAGGCACCACCTACAGGCAGAAAAAATGTACTGCACCTTAAGCCCCTCTCCCTAATTTCATGATTACGGCTGGAAGCAACGCATCTCATGAACGTCTAATGCTATTGGCTAATGCTGAGCGGCACTCACTGCAAATTGCACGAGGCTCTACGGGGATGGGGGGCGGACTTAGCAAAAAAACTGATGTATTGCCGACATTATATCGACAGGGTATAGCTATCGGTTTTACGGATTTCTGGAAAAAAAATCACAGTTCCTGAAAGGGGGAAACTTCAAATCACTGTTTTAATAGAGGGACAAAGTTGGAAGCTGACATTTAAAATAAGTGCACACACACACGAGAGAGAGAGAGAGAGAGAGAGAGAGAGAGAGAGAGAGAGAGAGAGAGAGAGAGAGAGAGAGAGAGAGAGAGAGAGAGAGAGAGAGAGAGAGCAAAGGAGGAGCCGCTGACCCTAACCCAACTCAAAGCTAGTAACCTGAGGGTATGTGTTGTCATCCAAATGAGATAAGTTTATTTTCCGGAGACCAGCATTTGTTCCATCAGCCTGCAGGGTCACAGACCACACTAGGAAGCAGCGGGGAGTCCTCCTCAGCACCTGCAGCTCGACTGAGGTGGCCCGCTAGCAAGGAAAGAGCTTTGGCCACTGCCCAAATATCTGCCTCCACCTTCTGTGCAGCCGCAGCAGCCTTAGGAAACCAGGAGGCTGCAATATTGTGGAACAAATGTGCTCTAATCTCAGCCTGCTGGTCTGGGGTCCCTCAGTGGTCCCTCCTTGTTACCCTGTTGTTGCCTTTATGCTCTTAAAGGGTGATCCTGTGTAGTGTGACACCAGCATCTTTACAGAAGCCACAGCTGCACAATAGCTACTGACAGCAGATCAGCAGCTTATCAGCAGAGCAGAAAATGTTCTTATAGCTCATTCAGAGCAATAAAATAAAGTTTTTGACTTAAATAAATGATTTTTATGCTTTTTTAACCCCAAATCATCAGCAGCTGTTTTTTTTCTATTATCCTCTTGAAAATATTCCAGCATCTAAATATTCTAGATTATGCAACTTTAATAGAAATAATCAATATCTATGATGTGAGATAAACGCTTACATCATTTTAAAATGTAAACAGTTGATAAATGCTTTATAATACACAACTAACAGACAGATCAGACAGCAGAACTAAAAAAATGATGGTAAATATCTGAAAATTTAAAATCTTAAAAAGTCTTAAAACATCTAAAATCTTATCAAACAGCTGGGATGTATTTAATCTGCAGATTAAACATTTTACATACATCATTTTAAGCTACAGAATAAATATTTATATTTATTAAACTGAAAACAAACATTAAATATTCATTAAGGTTTGAAAAACTAGTCAGGTTTTCTTTTTCTCTTGTTGAATTCTCACAATCTGCACTTCCTGCGTTCTCAATCTGTGAACACGACCTGTGGCTTTTAAAGCCTGGCACACAAGAAGTTGCCCCGTGAAGTGTGTTATTGGAAAATATTATTTGAAATTATTTTCCTGATCACTGGCTTATCTCTTGGAATTTTTCCACCAGTGAAAAGTTCTGCGATTTGAGCAAAACAAACGGGAAGATGAGCTCATCCGCGGTGACTGGAATTTAGTTTTACTGTTCCAAAAAACTGACTTTCAATTTTTCATAATCACTTCTAATAGATAACAATTAAACCTTAGGGTGCGTGAAAGAGAAAAGTTTCTGCTCTCAGGATCAGCATTCATCTCTCAGTCTTTTTCAGTTTAGTTCCTTAAAGAGAAATAAAACTGCTCAAAGGGTTAAAGAAAAGATCAAATCGATCATTCTAGCCGTCACTCAGTATACATCAGCTTATGTGTGTGTGTGTGTGCTAATGTCAAGTGAGCAGTTGTGTGGGAGTAGAGAGAGTCTCCATGGCGACGGTCTAGTACCCAGCTGTCATGAAGAAGAAGAGGATGGGTCCCATGAACGAGGAGACCACTTAACCTCAGCTGCTCCTCGGCTTAGGGGAGTCAAGATGCTGCTGGAACTCCTACAAAACCTCACTTAATATGTAGACAATAAGCCCTCCAGACCGCCACCGCCAGACAAAAGAAGAAAACAGTCAGAGGAGGGGAAAAAGTTACAGAAGGCTGTTGTTCAGGAAACTAAATATTTCTGTGGAAGAGGAAGTTGCAGATAATGATTACGCTGGAGAAGTGTTCAACTCTGATAGAGGGATGCCGTTTGATTTTCAACGTTGCTGTAATCACCTGCTTTACAGTTACGACATCAAAATACAATCATGATTAAAAAATAAATGTGAAATCAGGAAGCACAGGTTTAGCTGGTGGACTAGCATCCTGGTACCTATGCAGGATAGCATGCTGGTCCAGCATCCCATCATCAGCATCCCATGCTGGACCAACATACCAGCACCAAAACACAACATATGCTGGTAACCATGCTGGTCTATGCTGGTGTTTTCAGCAGGGATGACGGTATATCAAACCTCACCAAGACCTTTTAAAAACCTAAATCTCACCAAAAGTTAAAGCAAAGGTAAACAACCAAAAACTTTGAGAAGCTTTTGTGAAGGTTTCCAGGTGGGTTCTATATGTCCGTGAGTGCTGCAGTTATATTGAGTGGGAACTTGTAAATGTTTTGAACAAGTTTGAAATTTCCCTGTTGAAAAAAACAGCACATGTTGTGTTTTGGATGCTGGTATGCATGGGATGCTGGTGATTGGATGCTAGACCAGCATCCCATCCTGGTCCACCAGCTAAACCAGCACACAACATATGCTGGTCTATGCTAGTTTTATCAGCAGGATTAAGAGACAAAAGAACATGCAACTTAAAGTGACACTAAGCAATTTTTTACACTTTAATAAATTCCTTAAAAAGTGGGTTTCAGTGATTGTGTTGGTAGAAACTTTACCAACTTCACATGGGACGGCACTCTGCAGCCCTCTGCTGACCAGATACTGCACTTAACCATTTTGTGGAGCGGGTAGGTGTCCGAGGGGGCGCGCTAATTTGTGGCTTATTTAGTAAGACTTGCCTCATGTTAGTGTTAGCTCGTTGTTATGCTAACTACAGCAGGCTGCTGCAGGGCTGTTTATGACAATTAACCAGTAGGACAGAGAAGCTGTAAACTGTTCAGTGTTACGGTCGGAATATACTTGCTTTTTAACCTCGCGCTGGCGCAGGCAGTAGGCTGCGTCTATGTTCACATACTTACTGCTGCATGGCATGTAGTACTGGGGGATTCCGTTAAGGGGCACAGTAGAGTACTCAGACCAGATAGAGAGATGGGTTTGTGGGATACAACCAAAACAAACATGGCGTCAATAGAAGAAATCAGTAACTGGTTAATTTTGAGATCAGAGCAGAAAAAAAGACAGCAGCGGTATCGTAGACCTCGTAGACCTCTAAACCAGAGACGGAGTCACCATGGTGAGTGTGTTTCGCTCGTTTTGTTACTCGTATACTGGAGTGTTTGAATGGTTGCGTGAATTTCGGGGGACACAAACAAACGACGCAAATGAACGCAAGTTACACGAGGCAGCCATTTTAAACACGCATACGCGTCTGCAAACAGCAAGTATATTTCCAGCATATTTCCATTAATACGCAAAAAGCAAGACACACCTCCTTACTTCTGCATGTCCCAACCCACTTTAGTCTCAGTCATATTTAAACGCTGGTCACGGTGATGCTAACCGCAGACCAATGCTAGGCCGAGCTACTGCTAACGCTAGCCTGAGCTGCTAACACCTTTGTTGAAAATGAGTAAAACAACAAAGAAAAATATTGAAGCACTACTCACCTTCCAGGATGTACTGGAAATATCCAAACTGTGGTCCTTGTTTTTTTTAATGTCACAGCGTCCAACACTCGTCCACACCCTCGAATATGAAAATGAGCCTTCGTTAAAGGAGTATGATGAGTAGCAGCCTTTCAACTTGTGGAAGGAAGTTGCAGGAAACGCTGGTTTGGAGATGGCGACTGCATGAAGAGGTGGAGGAGAATAAGGGACAAATTTGTACGTTTTATTAAGTCTCTGAACTAAATGTAATACAATACAAATACACAATAGTAAATACACTGTCAGAGGTGCAATGGTGGTTGGACACCCCCAGAAGTGCGCAATGCCCTCTGTTATCCTGGCGGGGAAGTCTGAAAGGAAAACGTCCTCATAAATGCATGTGTGTGACTCTGCACCCGAGCTGACAGTGACATGTTAAATAAACCTTATACAGGAAACTGATGCTTTATGGAAACACTCCATTTACCTCCAACCACCACAGCCCAGTTAGATTCTGACCTAAGTACATCAAAACAAAGGTTTACCTGGAGAAACTCTACTTCCTGTTTGTGTAAAAAGAATCAGTTCATCACCTGCTGTTTGAAAAGTGAATAGTGGGTCATCAGCTGACAACGCTGAAGGGACTGACGTCTGATGATGGAGCCGGGGGAGGGCGGGGTGAGTCTGACAGTGTGCCGTCGTGGCGGTGACACGTATTGCCGCTGACAGAGGTCGGAGGGTCAGACAGGATGGTCTGTTGTTACGAGGAGAAAGAGGACTACATTGTTTGTCCCTCCCTGAGCAGCAGTAGCCTAATCGGGCATTGTGGTCGTTGTCTGACACAAATAGCACAAGCTCATTCTCTGTTTTCCCCTTTTGTCTCCATTTCTGTTTCTGTCTCTCATCCTGAAACTCCTTCTGCAAGCATTTCTTTCCCTGTTTCCTAACATCCTTCTAAGTCTTTGCCTCTAGCGCAGGGATCACTTACTCTTGCTTTCTGTATGTGCATGCATTTGTCTAGGAGAGTGTGTGTCTCTGCCTCGGGCCGTCCCATGGGAGGCTTCACAGGCTTTAGAGGCCAAATGAGGTGTAAGTCTATTAAAAAGGCAGCGCTAGTGTGCAGATTCCCAGCATGGCATGTCACTGAAATGAGGATAATTTGCACTTGATCAACAGTAGATGTGCTGCAGAGTCTGACAGGTCGGCGTCGACATATCCACCACCTTTCCGTTTCTCTCAGCAGCCTCAGATGAACCTTTCTGAGCCTATAGCAACAGCTGTTACAGAAGATTATGCTGCACTACGTAACATCCTAGCATGCTGATCATGTGGAGAAGCTCATTCTGTCAAAAGTTTGCACATAAATTCAGAGAATGATGGATTGGAACAGCATCTCCCTGCAGTTCATTTGCAAGAGGAAAAAAAATGGTGTATATCCATTCTGTGGAAGCAGGACAAAACAAGCAGACTCGTAGTCTGCTGCTATGTGCTGCAAAATGCTGTGAAAGGACACAGAGATTAAATATGCCTGTTTATTCATATGAAGATGACAAATGCAGCGAGACGCAGGAAGAGGAAAGGCTCGCAGGGCACGCTATTCATTTTCGGAGTGCCTGTGGGTCATTGTGTTTTCAGCTAAATCAGGCCTGTTTTCCAACTTAGACCAGCAGACGCAGGTATTCCAACCTAATACACATTAAAAATTTAACTACTGTTTTCCTTTCATTCTATGAATAAAATGAAAAGATTTAAATAGGTATGAAGTTGAATCAGTGACTGCTGCCAGTCGGTGTGTATTAGCATCACAGCATCATGAGATGGGTGTAACTAGAGTCTGTCAAGGCTAATTACAGGTGAACCTGGCTGCAGCTTGCTCTGCTAAAAAAATTTAATTTGCTATTGATTCAATACTTAAATGCTCTCAGTCCATTCCTATCATTAAAACATGGAAGCAGAGCTGCCAATACTAAAAAAGGACCACTGACTTCCTTCAGGGTGACTCCAAATGCCTGAGAAAGTTTTTTGTTTAATTAGCACAAAATTCATTTTTTAAGGATAGTTTTGTGATTTTAAAAGGTTTGTAACTGGCCTGTATTTGTATTAGGGTTCTACAACCGCCCAAGGCGCTTCACAACACAGTCAGTCATCCACCCATTCACACACTGGTGATGATGAGCTACAATGTAGCCACAGCTGCCCTGGGGCGCACTGACAGAGGCGAGGCCTGCCGTACACTGGCACCACCGGTTCCTCTGACCACCACCAGCAGGCAAGGCGGGTTAAGTGTCTTGCCCAAGGACACAACAGCAGCATTCTATGGGGGGAGCCGGGATCAAACCTGCAACCTTCCGGCTGCTGCCCCTTAATAAAATACACCAGCAGCTAAATGTGAGACTTTATAACCTTTTTGAAATAATAACGAACATCTCTTTCTTTGTTTTGACCATTTGCTTCCTTTAATTTTATTTACCAACAGCTGCATGATGAGCTGTGGTACAGATGTGAGATCTGTCACTTCTGGGTGGTAAGAGGCAGCAGTGGCGCCCCCAAGGGGTGGCCAATGGTGGCCATGGCCACCCCAGGGAAGACCACTGTTAATAAATCATATTAATCTTCACTCAAACCATAAATTCATCTTATTTATTCAAGACATAAATGTAAAACCCAATAAGAAAATTATACAATTAATGAGTAAATAAATAATCAGAATTTTTAAAAATTTATATATGTTTCTGCTGCTGACAATTTTCAAAATAAAAGTTTATATCTCCATTGTTTCTTGTGAAGACATCAACATGTGAATTAAACTAAAAAAATAAAATTCCCAAAAAAATTTAAATAACATTTAAAATAACTCAAATGTATTCTTCTGACATTTTTGTGTTTCTCAAATTTGATTTAAGTGTTTTGGATGCATTCTGTCTTTTAATAAAAAAGAATAAAGGAGCAATGCAATGCATCGCCACAAGCTAAATTCTCCACAAGGACCAATTTGGTGTGCCACCCCAAAGTTTTCTTTGGCCCCTCTAGCCACCCTTATCAAAGTTTTTTGGGGGCGCCCCTGAGAGGCAGAGCTGTCAAACCTCTTCAAAGGAATATTCCAACAGAACAATGAGCATGTTGGGTTTCTGGTTGTTTGGACGGGGTTGCCTCATATGATCACAGTGCTTCTCATCTCCAACATCATAATCATTTGCAACCAACAGATGCAGAACCAGAGCAAATAAGATCATAAAGAACCCCATCCACCAAGTGCATGAACTGTTCACCCTGCTTCCTTCAGGCAGAAGACCGAGCAGCTTTAATTGTTTATAAATTTGTTTTGATCTGAGTCCTTCTGTTATTGGGTTACTGGGTGCAGCAACCTGAAGCTAGCTCAGTATTCCGCTGTCCTCTGCCTGAATGCTGTAGCTGAGGCCAGTAGCCCTGCTCTGACCTCTCTGGGCTCGTTTCACTGACAGACATTTGTCACTCTGTGGAGGTCTGTGTGCTGTAATAGATTATTGACCACCTCAGCAGTTCCATTCCTCTGAACAGCTCACATCCCTGATCCAGCTGCCTTTATTGCCACACAGAAGCACACATGGTAATGAGGTGAAATTTTTACTGACATACTCTACAGTGCTGCTTTTCAGTTTTAAACCATCCTTCAAGCAGAAATCCAGAGTTTTCCCTGTTTCAGGAATTATATGTGATTTTTAAAAAAATCTGTTAACGTCTGACTGTGATCTGTGATATAATGTAAACAGTACGTCTGTTTCTGTCCCATAGTGCCCCACGCAGTTTGACTTGACCACCGCTCAGCATTAGCCAATAGCGATGGACACCCGCTAATGTCAACCACAGAGCGTGCGCAACGCAAGCATTTGTTGAATTCCTAAACTGAGTGGCGTTTTAGAGCTGTTTAGCAGTAAAGACACAGCAAATAATAAAGCAGCAACAAACGCCTTCACAGCCACAATAAATACCAATTCTACGGCTGCCCACTTTTACTGGAAGACAGACAACAGTAAAGAAAAACACACCGACTAAACTTGCTGAAAAGACTGGCAACGAATTTACCTTGGACCTGATTTTCAATGGTGGAATGATCAACTGGGATTTCAAACATTTGGTGACATAACGTGAGAATAATAACTGTAACTATTGAAGTGCACGTTCACGGATAAAAGGTTGTTGCTTCCAGTGGTATGGAAGCTGGGAGAGGGGCTTAAAGGTGCAGTACATTTTTCTTGTCTCTAGGGGCGGGCCCTCTGAGAAAAAAACTCCAGATTTCTGTTTTAAAGGGATGCTATGCAGTTTGGCTTGCTTGTAGCACCCCCTAGTGTCCATTAGTGAAACCAAAAGTGAAACTTATCTCCTCGCTGTGCGTTCGTCTTTTTAACACCTTACTGCTGAAACGTCTCCTCAGCCTTCATTAGTGTCTACAGGAGCGGTTCATCACTACATCAAACAAATCAGCTGTGTTCATGATCTAAAACATGCAGGAAACATGCTGGAAGCAGACTGCAGCTCCTTTTTTCTAAGTCCAACAGAGACCGGATCGGCACTCTGAAGTTGCAAGTGTGGTATTCTGGCCACAGAGGACATTTCATTAACCCTGTAAAGGGTCATTTTAGCACATACTGGCTCAAGAACATGATTTAAAAATATGAAAAAGTTGCATAGTATGGCTTTATTTAAGTTATACTTTACTTTTAAGGAGGCAAACAGAAAACGAGTTGAGAAAGCAGCCAATTTTCCAAATAAAGACAATCACATGACCTGAATACTATTTTTAAAATTTTAAAAATGTTTTTGTGGAATCAGAAAAATAAAGAATTGAAGGAGGGTCTCGGTTTAAGTAAACGTAGACTGAAATAGCTTTTCAAAAATGTTCTTTTTGGTGAAACTCTAGTTTTATGGAAATAAATAAATAAAAGGTGATAAAATGAAAATCAGTTTCTTAGATGAGATTCTGAATCATCTCTGGTGAGTTAGTAGAAAAGCAGGTCTTTACTCCATATTGTGTGTTGTGTTTTTGGCCATTCTGGGGTTCTTAATTGTATGATAATTTATCTCGGAGCACTAATTTACCCCCTGCCAGTCTCTTTAAACGATGGACTATTTTGCAAACCTGCTCTCAGAATTCAGAATGAGCTGATTTTTTAAAGAAGTGTCTTCCATATTTCTTTGTTTGCTTTGGGCAGATGAAAATCCACATGTGGCATTTATAAAAAAGAGTTTCTCTAGTTTCTTCTTTCCCCAAAAAATGGTTAAAAAGCTTTTTTTTTATTCAAAGCAAAATAAAATTCTACCTTTTGATGAAAAACAGAACATTACACTGCAAATTAGCAGACATATGAGTGATTTAGAGCATCGTGATGGTTCTGATGTGGCATGTTGGATCTGCAATATGTCCCTCTCAAGCCATTCATATAATAACTACCTGCTGTTCAGATTCTTGAGTCCAGCCTGTTTTGTGTTCGGGGGACATTTAGGCTTATTTAGCCACGGGAGGCCTATTAATTTCAGCGGGCCTCGTCCTCTCCAGGGGTGATCGCTACCCGCAGCATGCGTGTCCCATTGTTCAGTTCCATTTACATCTGCGGTCAATGAGCAACGACAGCTCCATCGCAGCAAAACACGCACTGGCACACGCTAAAAGATTGAGCGCAAATTTCCCAAAGGAATGGTTAACTAAGAAAATAAAAGGAAAATGGAATTTCTGGGATTTCTGTGCGTTTGCTGCCGAAAATTACAATTAAAAGCTGCACAAGTGAAGCTTTAACTTTCCTTTGTGAATCTCCATTTCGTACGGCTGTCATTCTGGCACCCTCCCAACCGCTTTTGACCCGTTAAATTAGCCACATTGGCTGATTTGGTGCCATACTAATGTTGAGGTTTTCTCTCCACCGGGTGCACAGACTCCTGGCACACTTTGATTTGTACTGTTTGTGCAGAAAAGGGCTGTGCCACTGCTACCACACATCATAGAATATTAACCCTTTTCTGTTGTGTGGCAAATGCTCCAGATGGCACAGCACAGGAACAGCTGTCAATTTCAAGGCTGTGCCTCTTTTGGTGGAGTTTTTTCCCCCTTGGTGTTTGAGATCTCACAAGGATTTTTAAGACATAATAAGCAAACTGATTTGCTGTTTCAGATCATAATGAATCAAATGTTAAGAGAGGAGCAAAGAGCGTGTTTCCTCGGCGGGAAACCGAGGAGGTGTTGCAGAGCCGGCGCAACAGTCAGCTGCAACATGCACACACACAGCGTGATGGATCAGTGGGAGAGTTTACACATTAAAACGTAAGGAGAGAGAGAGTTTCTCTTTTTGAATGTGAGATGTGGTCCCTGGCGTCCCCTCAGCTGCCACTCGAGTTAAATTAAATTGAAAGCCACCAAACACACTCCCCCTTTGTGGGCCTTTTTGGACCAAGAGATGGCTCGGGAATTCTCCCACTCACAAAATCCCATTTGTCTTATTTACGTGATAAAAGCTGAAGTCAGGGAAACTAGCTCTTGATTCTTTTCATCGATCATTTCTAGAAAAAGCTCACCTACATCAAAGGACAATGATCAAATCGCAGCTGCTTGGGTTGCTTCAGTGGGACATCATGAAAAAAGGAGAAGTCGAGGTGAATCAATGTTGAATTGACCAAAGTTCTGCTGATCTTTCAGGGGGATGTTGTTTTGTCTATAAGAGATCGCTGCTCTGACCAACTCCGCTAACTGAATCCGACTTAATGACATCACACTGGAGCGTGTAAGTACCACATTTACTGGTGAGTCTTTTATGTTGCAGGTTTCTCAACTCAGAATGGAGACGCTCAGTCGGCAAGGGGTTCATTTCTCGCTCATCAGTGTGCGCTCTTATTCTGTAACACCAATCTCTGGATGTTTGTCTATAGGCTCGTTTCCACTATCGGACTTCCGGGTAAGCATGTGCATGTCTCCATTTCAGCAGGCCAGCCAAAAAGGACCTTTTTCTGGGCAATTTCAGGAACCAACCAAGTACCTGAACAGGGTATGTACTAGGAAAGGCCCAGTAGAGTTGTTGGGCATGGCCTTGTGGTTTAAAGTGTCAATGTAGTTTTTTCCATTAATCTCTGGAAATATCCATCAAAATGTTGTTGAAAATAAATTAAATGATGTCTAGTTGGTGAAAAATATTGGCGGCTTTGTAACATTTAACCGTAAAAATCAGGTCTAAAATACATCGAAGTCTATGGTGACGCCATATTAAATGCAGTGTTTCCTTCTACGTGAGCCCGTGTGGAAAAAACGCATTTACAGATTTGTAACAAGCAGTTACAAAATTTTCGCTATTCATAAACGTTTTACACATTTACCTCTTCGCTCGTTGTAATGGCCATCCACTGGAAAGGTCTCACTCGAACACAAAAATACCGCTTGCTTGCAATGGTTTAGATATGTACTGCCCCCTATTGCCAGGAAGAATACACACAGTCACTTTACGCCTGATTTATACTCCCCCCGTCTGCGTAGAAAAAGAGACAAGCAACGCCATTATTCGTCAGTGCAAGGGCTCTCCGACAGGCTCGCAGAGACTGAGGGAGACTGCAAGCTTCTGATTGGTCAGGACGTCGCTTCCTTTAAATTCGTCAACAGCATCACCATTGCACCCTCAAAAAGTAAAAAGAGACCCGAAGATATTTGGCAGCAAACATGAAGCAATTAAAGAACGTCTTGCAGGGAATGTCTGACAATATGAAAGTTTTTTCACCTGTGACAACGCGCAAAACACGCGAGAAGCAGTAAACAAAGATCAACACAATGGCGGAAGCAACAATAGTCGACATGTTTATGTTTGTTATGTTGTCATATGCAGAGATGGCTTCCATCGCTCGTCTCTCTAACAACTCGTGTTTTCCTAAATAACAGTTCCCGCATTTCCTATTTCCTCCTGAGTTGACATCATTTTCGACTGAGTTACAACCAATCAGCAGCGTTCTCGCCCAGCGTCTTCACCGGGCCTTTTATCGAGCCATTCCGAGTACCTACCCCTGATCAGGTACTCAGAAGGGTCCTGTAAATGGCCGTTTGGCCGGCCTGGTCAAATGGAGACCAGCGCACATCGGGAACTTCCGGTAAATTTACCCCGAAGTTCCAATAAAGGAAACACACCGAATATGCTTCTTCTAGTCATTGAGCTCTTATTTTTACATCACACAGCCGCTCCCCATACCCAGAATTGATTAAATCAGGATGCACATTTACAGAATAACTATTTTAATGTTATCAATGTCTGCGGACGCCTTATGGCACTGATCAGTGACATCACTCACTGCTGAAACGGTTGCGACATTCTGACGTCTAAGCAAAGTCCTGAACGAGTATGGAGACCCAATAGCTTAGAGGGCTGAGCCATCGTATTCACCTGTCACCTTCCCCTCTCTCGGAATTTTCCTGGATCTCCTAACACGGAACGACTGTCACTAAGAGAGCGCCGTCATAAATGAGTGAAAACATACTTTATAAAGATGGCGGGACACTGGAACGCACACAAGTGAATTTGCGTATGTGCATCCTTTAAATGTAATTTTCATAATTAGCAGTATACCTCTCACATCTACCGATGCCTTCTTCATATCTCCCCCTGCCATTTTTCCAAAATGGTATCCTCCCCCTTAAAGATTAATTGAAGCTGGGATAAAACAAAATGGTTCCCAGGGGGTGGCCCGCTGTTTGTTATTCATGTGGGTCTGAAAACAGCAACAGTAAATCCTCTAAGTTGTTGTTAAGCCGGGGATATTACCATATGTGTGCCATTTCCATAGACTGACAGCTCCCTCTGGATCAACTGGGGACTATTGATCTTGCAGCACTCCATTTCAAGTTAATTGTGCTTGAAATGAGGTCCACACTCCCAGGCATACCTTTGTTTGGAAGGTGGATATTCATTTTTATTTGGCAGGATGTTGATATCAAAGACACAGGAAATATTCCATATTTCGATTATGTTTATCCTACAGAGGCAGTTTCTCTCGCGGCGATTGGTCAAACAGGCGGAGATCAACACAGCTTGATTTTAGTCATGTTTTGTTTTTTGATCTTTGTTTTTTCTGCTGAGCCTGGACAGAAAATATGCTCTTTCTTTACTAGTAATACAAGAAATAGAATCAAACAGGGAAAAGTCTTCCTTGGAAAGTAAAAGTTATTCAATTTCAATGTGGAATCTGGAAATTACGGGATTTTCATTATGAAAATGTGACGTAAAACTGCTTCATGCAAAAAAAAAAAAAAACAACTGGTGCACAAACAAACCAAAACCTGAGCCAGCATTTCATTTACTCGTTCTCCAAGAATGTCACAAAAACATTCTCAGCAGGGAGCCTCAAAAGCTACTTACACAAGGGACTTTTCCCCCGTGCTTTGCCTGTTTTTGGTTTAATTCCTAATCACAGAAAAAGTGTCTGCTTCTTCCAGACTCACAGGAAGGTGAACTTTGCTTGTGGAAAGTACCTAAAAATCACTGCAAGTCTCACAGCTTTGTGGCTCCTGTATGCAGGGTATTATCCCCGTCACGATTATGTCCAAATAGGATTAGCGCGCGTGTTTTTGCAGCTACTTTTGACAGCGTGTGAGAAGTTCTGAGTAATGAAGCAAAGTGCGACCTTATTAAGACAGAGAAAACGGAGAAAATGGAGATGTTAGCATCACAAAATACTGTTATTATCACTGGTTTAAACTCTCAAATGCATTATAATCCAAACTGGAACTTATTAAGGTGGAGAGGGAGATCTAGAGAGGATGTCATGCTGGTACCAGTCCCAATCTTGGAAAATTCCCACTGCTCTTTCCTGCGAGGCAAATAGCACTTTACAGGGATGAGAGTGGGTGTAAATTCTATTTTCCTCAGTAATCATCCCCACATGAGTCTGGTGTCTCTGACTGTTGCTGAAACCGTATCTGTTTGCAATATCAGACAACAGCAAATAAAAGGTGTGTAATGGAGGACATTAGAGGGGCCGGAGCACAGAGACAGGATTTAATTTGCATGGCAGATTAGCCTCCGAGTCCCTCTGGTGGGGCCACAGCCTCCGGGGCAAAGTCCCTCTCTTCTACTCGATCTCTTTTATTCCTTTATTAATAGGATCTATTCTCTTCAAATCTATTAAGTCAATTGAGCCGACCCATATATAATCAGATTTCAAATCCTGCATGAAACTGCTTAAGCAGTAGCTCAGGATCCATGCTGGGTTCCCCTACTGGAAGGAGTGTGGAAGTGTTTATAAATCTTTATTTTTGCAACAAATAGAAGATGAATTTTTAATTTTTTTAATCATCTGCAAAGCTGGTTTTATTCTTTCTTCTGCTTGCTGTTAAGCCAGTAAAATATTCTGCATCAAAATTTGCAATATGACCCATGAAAAAAAAAAAAAAAAAAGAAATCCCCCCCAAACGGTTGTATACAAAATAAATACATGTTACATCTTCCGGGCTACCTATTTCCAAATCCCAGTGGAGAGGAGAAAGATTGAAAGAGAAAGAGAAAGCACGGCTGGAGGCTTTTTGGTCTCTGCCCTCTGCGCACTGGCCTGACTGGGGCCAAGTTACGCCCCAGTGATCCGGCGAGCCTCAGCTTTACACAGGCCGACAAATACACACACACTCACACACACACTCTCACAGCTGGGGTTACCAGTTATTAGACAGCAAGAGGAAAGAGCCAAGTACACATTTTCACAAAATCATGCATTCATAAATACATTTACACACCCTAAACCCTTCAAGATGCAACTGAGTGGCATGGAGGCGAGAGGTCTGACAGCTTGAATTAAAGAGGAGGTGATCACAGATAGAGACGCTTCATAATGAGCTGCAATGTTTTCTGTGTGAAAGTATTGTAATTACTTTAAAGGGGACATATTATGCAAAACTCCATTTTTGCATCTTTTTGTGCTGCCGTGTGGGACTCAATTGCCTCTATAAACACTCCAAATGTGAATAAAAACAAAGTTAATCCATTTTCTATCAGAATTATGTGATTAAAACAAATCGTTTCAAAAAGTCCCCTTTTGTGACATCACAAATGAGGAAATTAGAATGGAATCACCTCTCATGTTCTAGAGAGAGCTGCTGCTGCAAGAGGAGAAGAGACTCTACTCCAAGCCCCTCCCAGATATCAGAGCTTCTCAGCTTACAGCAGCCCGAGCGGGAGAGAGGTGGGCGTGGCCAGCAATGGCTCATTCTGGAAGGTACTGAAAATGTCAAGAAAACAGCTGAAAATACTTTATGTGAGACGGATTTAGTGCAAAAACGTCATTAAAATGTTTTGTATCTACCATAACACTATTGTAATTTAAAGGGATAATTTGTAGTTTTGGCTTGCTTTTAGCACCCCCTAGTGTCCGTCAGTGAACCCAAAAGTGAAACTTATCTCCTTGCTGTGCGTTCATCTTTTTAACACCTTAATCTAACTGCTGAAACGTCTCCTCAGCCTTCATTAGTGTCTACAGGAGCGGTTCATCACTAAATCAAACAAATCAGCTGTGTTCGTGATCTAAAACATGCAGGAAACATGCTGGAAGCAGACTGCAGCACCAGGCATGTCAGCTCCACTTTACTAAGTCTAGCAGGGACCGGACCGGCACTCTCAAGTTGCACGTGTGGTATTCTGGCCACAGAGGGGCAGTAGGGGTCTGAGTGACATTTCATTATCCCTGTAAAGGGTCATTTTTGCACATACTGTCTCAAGAAAATGATTTAAAAATATGAAAAGTTTGCAGAGTATGGCTTAAATAAAAAAAAGTCTTAATATGTCCCCTTTAAACAAAATAAAATGCATTTTAATGACATGCAATCTATGATCAAACTTTCCCATACAAAAAAATAATCATCTGACTGCAGGGCTGTTTGTTGGTATTGACTTTGAACTCTGTCTAAGGTCTGCCAAATGCATAATGCGACACTAAAGGTGCATAATGAATCCTGGGATGTCATCCTTGAATTACATCTGTGCAACCCACCAAAGCCCCACCCCAATCCTTGTCTTATTATCATAGAAGGAAACAGCAGCAGCAACAATGTTTTGCTAACAGTTCATGCATTACTACTCAGGGGAGGGTTAACACCATGCATCCTTGCATCTCAAACACACACACACACACACACACACACACACAGGCAGACGTTCCCCCGGTGAGATTCAGCAGCAAAAAAAAAAAAAGAATACATAACACATCGCTGCTGATCAGAGGTGTTCAGCCCGCTTGCTCTGCTCTCGGGGCCCCTGACAGAAGCAGTGATGTTTGATGCGCAGAGAGCCCAGAGTTTGTCCATCACTGATTAGTAAAAACTCCGGCTCCTCCTGCCCAGCTGCTGATGTTCTTGTCTGTGTATCTTAACACAGACTCCATACAGAAGAGGGTTTTTGTGTTGTTGTTTTTTTCCGTCCTTAACAATAAGACATTAAGTGGACACACAAAGGCGTGTATAAACAAAGACACACAAACAGATGTGCCTGAAGTGTGTGCACACGCAGACAAATGCTCAGCGTGTTGCAAAAATGGTAGTTTAATTTGTAAAACACTGCTCGGAAAAGCTGGAGCAAAGCAGGCAATTAGAGGCTCCTCTTCCTGAGCACTTCACTGTATTTCTTTAACCTTTAGACAAAGATTTATGTCAAAGGATTTGTCACCTTCGCAGCGGGGCCTTCCTACACAGCTTTTCAAAACACACAATAGGGAAAGAGAAGGAAGAGGAGGGGGGGGGACTTAAAATCCTTCTACGAGGATTTGGGAACTTATATAACTCCCAATTATCAAAACTTCTTTTTGCAGCCTTCGCAGGCCTCCCCTCTGTTTGTAAGACTCACAAAATATCTACAGTGGCACTGAAGAGTGTATAATGCCTGTGTGCCCACATGACTGGCGAAAACACTCCTGCTCTTTCTGCCCCGCTGAGTCCTGCTGCATAATGGGGGTCTTGAAGGCTCTGGGCTCAGCGCAGGCCTGCCTAACAAAGCCTTGGTGGCTTGCAGCAGACAGGAGAGTGTGTTTGCAAGCCAGTTGCCAAAAACTAATTTTCAGGAGGATTTTTCTTTTTTCTGTGGGATGCAGTGGCAGCAGCATGACAGTGTGAGGTTTTAGATATCTTGGTGAGCATAGGAGGGGGGCGGGGGTGGTCCAGAGAGTCGGTTCAACAAGAGAAACCTCACAAATTGGTCATTTAGAATACATTTCAAAAGTAAGCAAGAATTTTTTTTTCCTCTTAACTGTTTTTCTACTTTGTTCAAAAATTTTCACCACCTTATCAAGCAGCTTTTTGAATTAATTTCAGATTAACCTGAATCCACTCATATATGTTTCATTTCATCTCTCATGAGCATTTTTATCTTCACCAGTCCCACCCGCCCCCAGCCCTCGCTCCACAGTAATGTACCTGTTTACCTGTTGGGTGGTCTTGAGCTGGGCTAAGCTGAAGCCCCAGCTTCTGCAATCTAAGTGTAGAGTAGCTACTAATCCGATTTCAGGAAACAGCCAGGCCCCCACCTCCCCACCCTCCTCTTACCTTTCACCATCCCGGCTTACCACCTCCCCACAGACAGGGGAGGGAAATAAGAGGGAAAAAGTGAACAGCGATAAGGAAACAAAGAGACAAACATATGCTACGTGCTTTATTTCTTTATTTAACCGCAGCATTTACGGACGTTTTATGCACCTCTTTAATAAAGGTGTGAATCTGAGGACATATCACCTCCTCACTAGCCGATCTCTCCATCGAGTCCACTCTGCCCTCTCTGGGACGACACCGAGGCCAAACATAAAGCAGTTTTTCATGCTGCTGGGGCTTATCTGGCCTCTTAAAGTATGTGAGACACGCCAGGAAAACAAAGGAGCGTCTCTGCACCCACAAGCAGGAGGAGAATATCTCTTTACTTCTACCTGGCTTTTCTTATTTGACAAGCTCATTGTGGGTTTTATTGGAGAAGCTGAAAAGAAGCTAACCAGCAGAAGGACCACTGGTGTCGGATGAGAGACGGAATCACTGCCAAACTATTTATTTTGTTAGATTATTATTAGGAACATGATCCATTACATAAAGTTTGTGATTTTGTAAATATGATCTTTTTTTAAATTGCTAACATTTACTTGTCCAGGAAACTGGAGACGTAAAACTCAAAGAAGCAAAAGTGTGAAAAGAAATCTACAGCTTAGAGAAAAAATGGGTAACAATTTACAATAAGGGTACTTAGTGCATTATTAAGCATTAATAAACAAAGGGTTCCTTTATTAACGTTACTTAGTGCGTTATTAAGCATTAATAAACAAAGGGTTCCTTAATTAACTTTACTTAGTGCGTTATTAAGCATTAATAAACAAAGGGTCCCTTTATTAACGTTACTTAGTGTGTTATTAAGCATTAATAAACAAAGGGTTCCTTTATTAACGTTACTTAGTGCGTTATTAAGCATTAATAAACAAAAGGTCCCTTTATTAACGTTACTGTTATTGTTAACTATTAAGTGTCCTTAAGGTTAGGACAAAGGGTCGGGGTGTCTGCTTAGTAAATGCATTACATAATATATTTAAGCAGTTGTTAATACTTTATTTAATAGTTTATTTATGCTTAATATTGCACTAACTAACGTTAATAAAGAGACAATTATTGTAAAATGTTACCAAAACACGTAAATGAAATAATATTTGTGGTTTTAAACTCAACCTAGGATTTGATAAATGCACCATTCTTTATTTAGTGCACACCAGGGTTAGGACAAAGGTTTGGGAACTAACCTTGTTTGTGTAAAAATTCAAACTTTTCGTACTAAAAGTGTAGCTTTTGTTTTGTTTTGTTGTTTTTCAGCAAGGCAAATGCAAACAAAACAAAACACTTTTCTTTGCTATAAAGGCCTTAAGATAGATTTTTATCTATGTTTTTGTTATTATCAGTGCCAAAACTGATTTATTTATTTTTATTCAAGATCTTTTAGAAACTTCTGGTTATAAAACATTAAATTTAATCGTCAAATTAAATGAAAATTATTTTTAATGTGGGTGAATTAATTAACTTCAGCTTCAGTTAGATTTTAAAACACTGGTGTAATTTTACGTAAAGAACACTGAATGATTCATGTATTAAATGGCACCCTGTTGGAAATGAATAATTTAGACAACAATTAGTAAATAACAATACTAAAACAATAAAGCATGCTAAAGAGACTAATGCTGTTTCTGTGTGACCCATATACACAGAGTCATTGTGTGGAAAGAAGTGGGCCAGAGAGGTAGCGGCCTGCCTGTGCTGATGCTGACACCGCTCCGCTCTCACCCTGAGGAAAGCATGGCCTCAGCTGGCCGAACATGAGCAGTACAACTAGTGCTGCTGCAGACGCTGACCACAGATGAGCTCTAGCAAAGTGACCCAACTCAGAACAAAGCTGCTTATTTAAACGTGATTTTTAGATTAATGATCTCTTTCTGGTGGAAGAAAAATGTGATAATTGATCTGCGACACATGCTTCCAAGTGATCAGGACAGATAAAGGTGCTGTACACACACACACACACACACACACACACACACACACACACACACACACACACACACACACACACACACACACACACAAAGTGTACTGTTAGCATTATGAGTGACACGAGGGGTTCGGTGTCAGACATGATCCGTGCTGACAGCAGATACCAACAGGACCGTCCTGTACTGTCCAGAGTACAACAGGCCACTGCATCTGTTGTGCTCACTAACACACAACTGCAGTGTGTGCAGGATCTACATGTCTGTGCAAAAGTCTTGAGCGATTCCTTAATTCTCAGTGTTCTACTTCCAACAAGTCAGATGTTTATTAAATTATTTAAAGTGTTTTTGGGAGATTTCTTATCTTCAGGATCAACGCTACACAACATGCCGTCATGCTCCGGTGTCAGAAGTTGACTTAAAGTTAAAAAGCTGCTAAAGTCCAAAGAAATTATTTGTGTTGAGTGTTTTTCTGATTGCATCACCTGACAGCAGTACGAAGTCCTGCACACACTGTTCACACCTTTTTTCTATTACCAGCTACCTGCCCTTGTGGCTACCTTACAGATTAGCTCCATTCTTCCTAGTCCTTCCTGTTTGTTTGTGTCGTCTTTAACGACAGGTCACTGTGGACGCTGCCTCTAATGACCTTAGTCTAGTCCACCTGCCACAGCTGGATTGCTCCATAAATGGTCAGTAAAGACAGAGGGTCTGAGGGTTAACACACACACACACACACACACACACACACACACACACACACACACACACGCACACACACACACACACATCTCAGGTTTCCTACAGAGAAAATAAAGCTCTAAAACAGCAAAATGATAAATTTTAGGATCAGCATCTTGTGTTGGCAGTTACATTAACCGTGGATATCACAAAGCACAATTGTGCAAATTGCTTATTTTATCAAAATCAGAACGACAAAGACTTAAAATCCCTAACAGGAAAATGCATACTTGCACATTTAAGCATTTTACGTTACATTGTAACTATTCTACAGCAGTTCACCAACAGTTTTCTATTTCGCCAACTATTTGGCGATATTTTCCTAAAGAGTTTGTCAGAATAAAACTGATCATTTCCAAAGAGTTTTCCTATATTCGATCATGAGGTCATGTACGTCATTTTATTAATGCAAACTAAGGTCACGTGCACAAGTAGCTGAGTTTTTGTAAAATCGAATATCCTTCCCTGCCTCGTTTTCAGCTGAAAAATCCAGTGAATTGTGAAGCACATTCAGAAGCATTCAGAGCCTGTAGGTGGCAGTATTTCCCCAAATCTTCAGAGACTTTGTCGAAAAATCTTCCTTAGACATGGGATAACTATAGGTGGCGGGCAATTACTGTCCTTCGCCTGTGGTTTTCTGCATAGAGCAGTAATCGTAGGTCGCACACATGATGTCAGAGCATTTTCGTTGCGGTTATTTACGTCCACAAGCAAATGCTGACAACAGAGGATTTGCAAATCTTCAGTTTAGTTTGAGTTTTTAAAAGAATCGTTTTAGTTCCATTTTCTTTTCGTATAAATGAATCGTATAAAAATATCTTTGTTTTGTGGGATACCCGGCTATGTGTGGACAGGGTCTTAGAAATGTGTCTTGAAAGGAAGCCATAAATAATTTAAAAAGTGTGGAAATGTCATACAGAAATGTGAGAAATGCATTTTCTAATACTTTTTTGTTTCGTTTCGAAAACTCCCTGTTCAAGTGCGGCATATAAAATGTTCTTGAGTCATAAATATAACAAAACTACAGAAGAGGATTAGGGCCACTGAAAAGAAAAAAAAGAAAAGAAAGAATTCTGACTTTTTTCTCAGAATTCTGAGAAAAAAGTCAGAATTCTGAGAAAAAAGTCAGAATTCTGACTTTATTCTCAGAATTCTGAGATTAGTCAGAATTCTGACTTTATTCTCAGAATTCTGAGAATGAAGTCAGAATTCTGAGAATAAAGTCAGAATTCCGACTTTATTCTCAGAATTCTGAGATTAGTCAGAATTCTGACTTTATTCTCAGAATTCTGAGAATGAAGTCAGAATTCTGAGAATAAAGTCAGAATTCTGAGATTAAAGTCAGAATTTTGAGAAAAAAGTCAGAATTCTGACTTTATTCTCAGAATTCTGAGATTAGTCAGAATTCTGACTTTATTCTCAGAATTCTGAGATTAGTCAGAATTCTGACTTTATTCTCAGAATTCTGAGAATGAAGTCAGAATTCTGACTTTTTTCTCAGAATTCTGAGAATGAAGTCAGAATTCTGAGAATAAAGTCAGAATTCTGAGAAAAAAGTCAGAATTCTGACTTTATTCTCAGAATTCTGAGATTAGTCAGAATTCTGACTTTATTCTCAGAATTCTGAGAATGAAGTCAGAATTCTGAGAATAAAGTCAGAATTCCGACTTTATTCTCAGAATTCTGAGATTAGTCAGAATTCTGACTTTATTCTCAGAATTCTGAGAATGAAGTCAGAATTCTGAGAATAAAGTCAGAATTCTGAGATTAAAGTCAGAATTTTGAGAAAAAAGTCAGAATTCTGACTTTATTCTCAGAATTCTGAGATTAGTCAGAATTCTGACTTTATTCTCAGAATTCTGAGATTAGTCAGAATTCTGACTTTATTCTCAGAATTCTGAGAATGAAGTCAGAATTCTGACTTTTTTCTCAGAATTCTGAGAATGAAGTCAGAATTCTGAGAATAAAGTCAGAATTCTGAGAAAAAAGTCAGAATTCTGACTTTATTCTCAGAATTCTGAGATTAGTCAGAATTCTGACTTTATTCTCAGAATTCTGAGAATGAAGTCAGAATTCTGAGAATAAAGTCAGAATTCTGAGATTAATGTCAGAATTCTGAGAAAAAAGTCAGAATTCTGAGAATAAAGTCAGAATTCTGAGAAAAAAGCCAGAATTCAAACTTTATTCTAAGAATTCTGAGATTAAAGTCAGAATACTGAGAAAAAAAGTCAGAATTCTGAGATTAAAGTTAGAATTCTGAGTAAAAGTCAAAATTCTAACTTTATTCGCAGAATTCTGAGAAAAAAGTCAGAATTCTGACTTTAATCTCAGAATTCTGAGAAAAAAGTCATAATTCTCTTTCTTTTCTTTTTTTTTCTTTTCAGTGGCCCTAATCCTCTTCCGTACAATACTCATAATAAATAATCCAAAAAACGTTTTTAGAATAAATCAGCTCCACTTAAAAGTTTTCAAACTCAGTAAACAGAGACAATAACGGCAAACCACTTATTTGTTTAACCACTTTGCCTTTATCTGTGCAACTGGGAAAAGTGCTGATCCAACACAACTGTAGTTGCTGTAAAGAGACGGCTCTTGAAAAGGCACCGAGCAGCACCATCCGCTCCCCGGGTAGACACAGACAGACTGCTGCAGATTAACTGCTTTTCTTAATGTCTCCTCTCTGGCGAAGTTTCTTTCAGAGGGGCTGAGAGGCAAACAGGCCCCGGTGAAAGACTCACTCCCCATTAGTGGAGGTAAATGGCTCTTCTGTGAGCAACCGGTTAAAGCAGGCTGCAGATAAAGGGCCTCTTCACGCGCTTCTTCAGCCAGATTAGAGAGGTGACTCTTGTCTCGAGGATGTAAAATGTTTATACACGCACGGGGAGCGCTGGACCGTACAGGAGCCTCAGCAGTGTCACTATTACGTTCATCATCAAGAATTCACGAGGCCCTTGTCAGCAAAGAAATGGCTTCTAATGATGCATCTGAAACTCTGCAGCTCCCTTATTGTTCTGCCTTTACTGCGTGTTATAACTATAGCTTTAGCATTAAACTCCCCAAAGAAATCGGTCATTTTCAGAGAAGATAAAGGAAAATCTAACTTAAAAAAGAAAAGTTCACATGCAGTTTTTTCATGACAATATTGTTTTTTATGCCTTTTCAACGGCTTAAAGTCTTTTCTCTAAAAGGGCGGGGGAGTTGCTGCACCTAATCGCAGGATTATTGCTTCCTTGCCAGCAACCAGCCCCTGATTGCATTTCAGCCGAGAAGTAAATACTACATGCTCAGTTACCAGGTGAAATCAAGCAGGCAGATGTGTCTGCAGCCTCAGTAGACACTCGCTGGACCCTCCTACCTGTACCAAAGACTTTCTGGCCAAGTCAGCTGCTTGGTTTGATCCGTGCTGGGAGAGAAACCCGGGCTACAAATAATCAAACCGACTTAGAAACATCCAGGAGAAGCATCAGAAGAGCGTCAGGAAAATGAGAAAGTGTCACAGTTGAGTTTTCTGTCCATATAAAAGTCAAGTTTGTCAGGAGAAGGGCGCTAAAGAAGAAAGCAGCAGAGGTATGAATGAGAAGGGGTGAGAATACAATAGCCCTCCTTCCAAGGGTCTGAAACCATAGACTCTAATAAAGTCACCGGCTGCAAATAAAGAGCCGCCGCTCGGCTCGTGTTACAACAACAAGGGTGGCATTGTACCGCTGCCTTTGTTTTGGAGTACACAACCAAAATGTTAGAGCACAACAACGCACATCACCTCATAATGATAATCCAGGAGCATGCTGCTTTAATCCCACTGGAGGAGCAACTGATATGTTGACGTTAAAGTATTCATAAGACTCACTCAAGTGTTTCACATCGTCTGAGCATGAAAAGTTCAATTTTAGCCACTTATGAATGTATCTGCACATGTTCTGTTTATTATTTGTGTGAAGTTTGAAGAATTCATTGTTTCATCTGTTTATAGGAAGTTTATTTAGACATTTGTGAGGAGTTAGAGAAAAAAAATGACCAGTTTGTAATATTTCATCAAGTGATCTGGTAAAAATGTTTTGTTTTGGGTTGTTTTGTCTCTGTTATTATGAAAGATACTGTAAGAAAAATGTAGAAAAACATTATTATATGCAAGGAAACAGATATTTATTAGCAAATCTTCATTAAAAATTAAAAATATGGTAAAAACAGCAGTGAAAAGTCATAACTGAAAACATCCAGCCACTGTTTTATTGACTTTTTTATGTGAAAGAGCCTTTCTTCATAAATTTCAGGCCACCCTGTCACTAAAGGTTGTGACCCAGCTTTTTTATTTTTCCTCAGGCTGTTGGGTTAATGAAGTAACAACAAACTAAACCCACGGCTAATTTGGTGTGGCACTTCCTGAACCCTCCTGTCTCCACAAACATGTATTTCATTTTCTCTGATCTCCGCCTCCGTCATGTGGCTTTCCGCATGGACGCCCTTGTCTCCCCCAGTTGTGCCAATAATGGAAACTTCGTTAATGTCATTAAACTGCAGACCGGGACACGAACCAAACATGTTTAACCTTTTTGGATTTGCCATCCAGCTGTGCGGAGACTCAGGAGTGTGTGGTGGGGGACAGTCGCTGCTCTGTGTGATGATAAGAGATCCATCGGTAACACTTTACAATAAGGGACCCTTTATTACCGTTGCTTAGTGCGTTATTAAGCATTAACAAACAAAGGGTCCCTTTATTAACGTTACTTAGCACGTTATTAAGCATTAACTAAGAAAGGGTCTCTTTATTAATGTTACTTAGCGCATTATTAAGCATTAACAATCAAAGGGTCCCTTTATTAACGTTACTTAGCGCTTTGCATTAACGAACAAAGGGTCACTTTATTAATGTTAATGCCTTATTAGGCATTAAGGAACAAAGGGTCCTTTTATTAACGTTACTTAGCACGTTATTAAGCATTAAGGAACAAAGGGTCACTTTATTAACGTTACTTAGTTCGTTATTAAGCATTAACAAAGGGTCCCTTTGTTAACATTACTTAGCGTGTTATTAAGTATTAATGAACAAAGGGTCCCTTTATTAACGTTACTTGGCGCGTTATTAAGCATTAACGAACAAAGGGTCACTTTATTAATGTTACTTAGCGCATTATTAAGCATTAACAAAGGGTCTCTTTGTTAACGTTACTTAGCACGTTATTAAGCAAACTAACAAACGGTCCCCTTTTAACGTTAGTTAGCGCGTTATTAAGCATTAACAAGTAAAGGGTCCTTTATTAATGTTACTTAGTGCTATTAACATAACTTAGGCAATAATAAACAAAAGATCCCTTTATTAAAGTTTCCGATATTGTTACCAATTAAAGATTAGGACAGGTCCTTAAGATTAGGACAAAGGGCCAGGGGGGTTATCTGCTTAGTAATGCATTACTTAGTATTACTATTAATATTAAGTAGTTGTTAATACTTTAAAAGTTTATTAATGCTTAATAATGCATTAGGTAATGTTAATAAAGGGACCTTTATTGTAAAGTGTTATTGATCCACCTTGTCCACCGCGGGACAACGAGGGCTCAACAAGCGTTTACGCACCAAACTTTCTTAAACGTTCCTTGAGTGATTCTCTGATCATGAATTTATTTTCGAACCGGCCTCGCTTGAGTGACGACACGACAGCGCACATTTAAACAAAACATGTCAAGAGACCGATTAATGACTAATCATGTTGCTGTGATTCATGCCTCATTCAAAGGCCTTATTCACACATTCCTCCAGCCCCATGAATGGACTCTCAGCCCCACATGTCATATAGTTTCATTCATAAGAAGAAAACAGGCAAAGGGGGGGAGAGAGAGAGAGAGGTTTGAAAAAAAAATAAATAAAGGGAATCTCTCTGGTAAGGATGGGTAACCCAGGGGACATTTTCCTTTGTGTGGCGCTCAGCTTATGGGGCCAAATGCCAGCAGGCTTACCTCCTCACTGTCTGTCTGTGCGTCCCCCTTTTCCTTTTTGCACACAGTAATTAGGAGGATCTTAATGGAGAGGGGGTTTATTAGTGTCTGAGGAAGGCTTTAAACGTCACTTTAATTAAGGGAGATTCGACAGACAGCTTGTGTGGCGATGTCACCCGTTTTATAAAATCCTTGTTTGGGCACAACAGCAAAACAGAAGCGGGTCTTAAAAAGGAAGGGGAAAGGGGCTTTCCAGGGGAGGGCCGTCTAGACCTGCGGTCAGGAACAGAAAAGACAGTCTGACCCTGGCTGAGCATTAGGATGACAGTCATTATCTCCCGAGAAATTCCACATGTGCAAAGGGGAAGAAAAAAAAATCAGACAAATAAACCCTCCTGCCCCCCGACAGTCAAAAGATAAACCTCGTTGATAAAATTTTGGGGAGATTAATTTATTCTCAGCATATCCTAGGACCATTCATGCAGGATATAAAATCCTAGATTATTTCCTGCTTGGTTAACCCGCATCCGGCCAGTCCCTCTCACAAAGCCATTCTAATGTTGCCATTAGTTATGCTCCTCTGGTGGCCAAAAAGATTGATCCCGCAGACTCAGAAACCAATAAATGTGTACATGAATGGCAGAGGGAGATAACGCACTTCCCACACACGGCACAGGGGCGATCGGCGCTGAAACGGGATTGGAAAGAGATGACTAATGATAAACGATGAATTTAGCAGTATGAACATGCTTAAATGATCAATAACACCTTTTACATTAAATATACTGTTATTCTGATGTATTTAGTACCCAGAAGTGTGTTTTCTTCTTTTTTACTTTAACTGATGATAACATTAGTCAGGAGGAAGTTTTTGAGTCTAAACAAACAAACAAACAAAAGGGAAACTGCCAATCAGACAACCAGAAGACAATATGTACGGGCTTGTAAAAGTAGTGTTGTCCCAGTCATCATGGGGCTGTAAAAGGACTCTCCTACAATAAGCTGAAGTCCCACAGAGGAGATCTGATAATGGGCCGGTGGGGAAACAACAAAGTGCTCTGGGACCAGGGATTGTCTGGAAGGCAGATAAGGAAACACGGGAACAGGTTATCAGAGACTTTATGAGGTGTCCCTGCTCATATATTCACCTGTTCCACCACTCTTTCACACCATGATGTTACAGTTTTATCTGTCAGATGTTAAAAAATCTTAAACATTTAGACAAGACAAGACAGCTTTATTTATATAACACATTTCCTACACAAAGGCAGCTCAACAGCAATAAAAACAGACAAAACAAACACAAAAATGAACAATGGAATTACACTGAAGACTAAAACTAGAAAAGTGAGTATCAATGAAACATTGAGTAGAGAACTAAATGTGGCCAGCCAGGAATTACTAACGATGTAAAAACATTGATTAAAACTGAAAGTGTAAGGAGACTAAAACTAAGGCTGATGACTAAGAGTAAGACATAAATTCAATGCTTTCATTTAAGTTACTTACTTGTTTTAGAATTTTTCGCTCAAAAAAGGTTTTTGTTTTAATGAATTTTTTACCAACTTGAAAAATATGATTAAATAATTATAAAATCTGGTGAAGTTGGCAAACTTTATTTATTTATTACAATTTCATTTTCAACACGTAATTGTAAATGTGTGTTTTTTTCTGGTTTTATACATTTTTTATTGATTTTTTGGTAACATTTTACAATAAGGGTCCCTTTATTAACATTATTTAGTGTATTATTAAGCATTAATAAACTATTAAATAAAGTATCAACAACTGCTTAATATTAATGTTAATATTTAGTAATGCATTACTAAGCAGACTCCCCCTCCCTGGCCCTTTGTCCTAACCTTAAGGACACTTAATAGTTAACAACATTGTGAAGGTTAATAAATGGATCCTTTGTTTATTAATGCTTAATAATGCACTAAGTAATGTTAACAAATGGACCCTTGCAAAGTGTCACCATTTTTTGTTTTGTTTGTAACACTTTAACATTAATATTAAGTTGTTGTTAATATTTTATTTAATAGTTAATTAATGCTTAATAATGCACTAACGTTGATAAAAGAACCCTTATAAGTGTTACCCTTTTGTTTTTAGTGTGTATTTTCTTTCTTTATTTTTCTTTTCCTTTTCTTTTTACAAAGAGATTATAAAAGATTTCTGTAGTTGCAACAAAATCTAGAAAAGGATTTAAAAATATGCGATAATGAAACAGTAGTATAGCAAAGGAGTTGACTGACAGAAAAAAAAACTGCTGCAGACCTGAAAAGATGTCAGCATCTAAATTTTTACTTTAATTTGTCCAAATAGGATTAGATTAGTTCTTGTTTAAAGTACGTCCACTTACATGTAATTTCCTTTAAATCTAAAATGATTTAGCCGGTGTGTGGAGTCTACGGAACAAGCTAAATAACAAAAATGCAAATAACTGAACATGTGAGTTAACCAAACTTTTTATAGAAATAAACAAAATATTTTTTAAAATAAAGTTCAGTTTTTAAATCATCAAGAGAGTGGTTTGGTCTGTAAGAACTGGGAGGCACTGGGAAGATTTGCCTTGCGGCACGAAAAACAAAAACAAAAAAGCTTTTCAAACACTTCCTGGTGTCACTGCCTCCTGAAAGGAAAGTCCCAACACAAAGCTTTTGTTGACATTCAATTTAAACCCAATAAAGCTACTTTGACTATTTTTTGTTCTATTTTTTGCAGCATTAAACTAGAGCTTTACTCACTAACACAAGACAACATAAGAGTTAGTTCAATTTCACTCTATTTGCATTATTCACCACAAAATCGCTGGAAACGGCACAAGACAATGGCAATTTTTCTTCTCCGGTGATTTTTTTAGATAACAATCGTCACATCATGAATAATTGAAGAGTTTTCTTTTTCTTATCGTCTTTTAGCAGCTTGTCAGCAGCACTAATGCAAAGAGAATGCATGCTTACTGAAATGGTTAATTAAAATATCTCAAAACTTTACTTTGTCACATCCCTCAAAGTGCGTCACAGTTTACTTTTGCATTAAAAAAAACATATTACATTTCACGCCTCGGTGCGCAGAAGCCAATGCCACTAAAACAGAGAGAATTGTTCTTTTCCATAAATACATAAATACAACACAACCTCCTGTAGATAGCTCAACTGCATGGGTGCATTCCTTTGATTTTCTTTTTTTTATTATTATTATTATTATTCTTTCATCCAAATAAACGATCAAAACAAATGACAATCCTTGTGCGAAGGAGACGGAGCCCCACAAAAGAGAGTCTGACAGCCATTTCCACAACAGATGTTTTTACAGAGGGGTGTCTTCTCTCCGCTGAGCAGTCTCACACATGAAAGACCCCCAAAAGCTTCAGAGAAACGTCCAGAAAACCAACATGTAAATTTGTAACTGCCATGCCTCAGACTGTAGCGAACCGACACCGATAATATTCCCATTTAGGAGGGGGACAAAAATGAGAAACAAACCAAATATACATATCAGCGTTTCTAAACCCCAACAGAAAAGATGGAGAGGTGGAATTAGAGCTTCGGTATCAGACAACAGACAACATTGTTACGGGTTATCATGGAAGGATGAGGTCCTATTGATCCAGGTTGTGGGCGAAGGCTGCACTATTGACAGGAAGACAGAATATGTTGGAGGGGCGATATTTCATACATTTGGCTCGTTCACTCCATCACTGTGAGAGGGCGTTTGTCTGGGCTGTATATTATAACATGTGTGCTCTTTATTTCCCTCAGATCAATGGTAATGTAGGGTGGGGGGGGCACAAGATGAATGCCAGGGGCAGGTTAACCTATCGACTGCTCGACAGAGACACACGGCCCACAACAGGGGAGAACCATCCATTTACTTTCAGAGATCAACCCTAGCTAGTTGTGCGAGTTGCTCGGCTTATTGGACCCATCTGTTGGGTCTCAAAAACTAAAACCGTTTCCACTATAGGAGTTTTCTGGGATGGGGAAAATTGACTGGGAGATGCGATGGCTCGGTCCTCTCAGTCGTTCTGTCTCCATACAATTCCGCCCTTTCAGGACTTTGCTAAGACGTCAGCATATTGGGATTGCCTCAGAAGTGAGTGATGTCACTGATCAGATTCAAAAAACGTCCAATGGACGTTAATGACGTTAAAGTTTGATTTTGTCAAAGCACGGCGTAATCGAGTCAGAGGGCAGGCAGAGCAGATGTATAATGGAAAAATTGCCGTTCAGGGACCAGACGGGATTTCTGCTACATTTTGGGTGTTAGGGGTTTAGTAACGATCATTTTAAAGCAGTGTGAATGCTGCTTCTTTTCTTTTGCTTCCATTCTGTTGTGTCCACCACTAGGGGGCAAACTAAGACAGGAAATGAGGATGTGAGTGAGGAAAGAAGAAGAGAGTGTGAGGAGTTAAGATGGATGCCGGATGCTGTATATGTGTTCGAAAAAAGTTTGGAAAAGGAATACTGCCTACTACTTTCTGCCACAACAGCCAGCCATAACACATTCCACTTCACCAGCAACTCTTCCAATGTTAAAAATGGTAGTTGCTTTGGCGACATGTGCCCTTGTCGTTTCCTGCTCAGTTACATCCAATCAGCATGAGTTAACCAAAAGTTCTGCTCAGGGACTCAAGTGGACCATTTCGACTACCAATCCCTATTGAGGTTCTCCATTGGTTCCTGAAAATGGCCCCAAATATGGTCCTTTTGCGTGAAGTTCCGGTAAATTATCCTAGCGTTTAAATAGTGGAACCCTGACTTAAAGGCACACTTGGCAAATTTGGCTTGCTTTTAGCACCCCCTAGTGTCCAGTTCAATTCAATTCAATCAGTTTATTTATATAGCGCTAAATCGCGACAAGTCGTCTCAATGCACTTCACAAAGTAAACATTCCAATACAGTATAGTTCATTAAGCCAATCAGTAAAAACGTTTTCTATATAAGGAACCCAGCAGATTGCATCGAGACACCGACTAGTGTCAGTGTCTTTTCAGCAATCCTCATACTGAGCAAGCATGTAGCAACAGCGGAGAGGAAAACTCCCCTTTAACAGGAAGAAAACTCCAGAGTTCATATTTTTAACAACTGCTGAAATGTCTCCTCAGCCTTCATTAGTGTCTACAGGAGTGATTCATCACTAAATCAAACAAATCAGCTGTGTTCATGACCGCCAGGGGTCTGAGTGACATTTCATTAACCCTGTAAAGGTCATTTTAGCACATACTGGCTCAAGAACATGATTTAAAAATATGAAAAAGTTGCATAGTATGGCCTTAAGTATAATTTGTAGGGGCGTGTATTTGTAAAAATTCTAGCTATACGATCACAATACAGGGAAAACGATACGATATATTGTGATGGTAATAGCCGAACAATATTTGTAATATTTTGGACTTTAATTGGAAAACTAAGGCCAGACTCTTTCAAGACACATCCAGTGTTATCACAAGATCTTGTTGTTCCGTCAGAATGAAGGAGGTAAATCTGCTGCCACCTAGCAGTCATAATTTGAATTGCAACACATAAAAAATCGATACACTCCTTTCAAATATCGATACAGTATCAAAATATGAAATATTTTGATGTTTTAGTGTATCGATATTTTCTTCCATCCTTCATAATTTGGTTATTTTCTGTATATTCCAGCACTTGGGTCCAAATATTTGGGCTTTTAAGAGAACTTAAAAATCGTGCCAATGAGCTGCCTGGTGGTCATTTCCTGGGGAGAGGACAGGAGGTAAAGGGGGGCACGGGTGAGCCCACACAGGTGGCTCAGATTCTGGATCAGGTCAGCCCAACTAATCTCATGCTTGAACTCCTTTTCAAGCAACTTTTTTTTATAAGTTACTTAAAAGCAGATACGAAGTTTGATTTTTTAAAGATACAACAATGTTTTGACTCTCCTGATGGAGAACAAAAGAGAGACTTGAGCTGATCAAACTGATTAAAGACAAGTTCTGATAATGAGAGAGGCTTTATGTTGTAAAAGCTGGGTTTAATTAAGCTCCACTGTGCATGAATTCACTCTGTAAAAGCACCTTTTGTGACGCTTTTGAGACGAGATTTGAGATTTTTAACAAATTCTCCATTGAACAACGTGCTGATCTCATCTCTGCCGCGCAGGCGATTTGACTGAAAATATCAAATCATTCTGCGCCGTTCTATTGTTGATGCAATGCTGCTCATTCGCTGAGAAAATACAATCAAATCTAAATATGCAGTCACTCTGGCTGAACCGCAAATCAAACGCTAATAAGAGAATACTCCTCCACAGACAACTCTGAGCATTATTGTCTAAACCTGGGTAAGAGGTAATTAATTTGGCAGGAAATCCTTTAGTGTTTCAGTTAGTCTGATGAGAACTGTAATATGATTACTTTTTTATTCTCAGACATGACTTCAGCCGACCCCCCCAATCCTCATTGTCTGAGTGAAAATGGAAATCTGTGCCACCAGAACAACACCCACATTATTTGCCCTGTCGCAACTTTGCAGCTTGACATGGAAAAGTCTAAACTTAACATTTAGTTTTCCATTTTATTCATTTCAAACTTTTGAATTTATTTATGTGACATTGCTTTAAAAATGCTTTCAAATTTGGAGCTCAAAATCCATTCTTGTGCATTTTCAGACAAACCAGAGTTGTCACTAAATGTATTTATTGAAAGGCAATATCTTATTGCTGCACGTGTGCACAAAACAATCAAGAAGACAGGGTTTTCCTGCAGCATTTTAGCTGAATCACTGAACTCTATTATTTCTTCAGCGTATCTCAATATTCACAATGAAAGTGCAGAACTGAACAAATGCATGCATTTTGTGTGTCTTACAGTTAATCCCTCGTTTTCTGCTGTGCAATTTGAGAAACGTATTCAACATCGGCAGGAAGCAAATAAATTTACCGTCGACTTCTCGTGTTTCCACGCTTTAGCTTATTGTTTCATTTTAGGTGAAAGAAGTTGGAAATTGTCAAACTCAAGTCTAGCCAAATGAAAAGGGACAAACATAGAAGTACAATGAAGTTATACAGAATTAAAATGTAATTTATATATATATATATATATATATATATATATATATATATATATATATATATATATATATATATATATGCATGATCAAAAATGACAAATATTTTACATAATCCCTCTTCTAGTGCCTGCTATTTCAACAAACTAATGTTCAGACAAATATCTCAATGCTGCCACCTAGTGTCTGAACTGTTTATCTTAAAAAAATGAAAGATCTGCTTCTAGTTCTGTTTGTTTGTGTGACTTAATTTTACCAAATAAACTTAAAAAAATGTAGTAATCATGAAAATAAACAGTTTCTGGTTTAGATATAATTATATTTTACTGGAATTGGAATATCTTTCCAAAGCTGTGTGAGAACATGCAAACTAAGTTTTGCTGAAGCGTGTCTCTTTATGATTTTCAGATTTGTCATAATATAATAATAATATAGTCCCAAGGCTCACAGGTGTCAGTTGAGCTCACGGAAGAAGAAGAAGAAACAACACAAAGGAGCTGTCCGTTTGTGGAAAACATGTCTTGTTACCTCAGCCCCACCTGTCTAGCCGTGAGCTCAGGGGTGAAACAGAGTTCAGCCAAGCTGGGAGCTGTTCTTGTTTGTTTCATCAGGAGCATGTACCATATTTCCCGATGAAATACTACAGTCGGCAAGAGACACCACTGTGCAGCCCAGGAAACAATTGACCTGGCATTAATGATTTACAGCTACATATCTGCTATAATGCCAACACAGGCGGACGTAACTGAGAGCAGGTCTCGATGGCATCATTGATGCTGCCTCAGATAACACCCTGATCATCAACTATGTATGGATCTGGCAAAAGATGGAAGATAATGTCCAAGTGAGAGTAGCCGCTGAGAGAAGGGACAGAACGAATAACAAAACACAACAAGGAAGGAAAAAAAGAAAATTACATGTAAAAGCTTGTTTACATGAGAGATTTATGTCCACAGGCTTAAACAGAGATGTAGCCTTGTTGACAAAAAAAAAAAAAAAGAATTTTTAGACTATTTTATCACAATGACCAGCACAAATTCTGACATCAAGCTAATTCAAACATAAAGCAAATTTAAAACCAAATCACTTATGTTTACAGTACCGGTCACTAAGATGTCAAACAAGCACAAAAGAATAAAGACTTTGATTAAATCAGACACTAGCCACCAGAGAAATAGATGGGTATGATCATGTAACGCCTAATGACAATTTCAAACCATTTAAAATGTCAAATATAAATAGAATTATATTGTGTAAAATGTAAAAAATATCAAAAGTTAC
This sequence comes from Aphyosemion australe, assembly GCA_006937985.1. Lineage (NCBI taxonomy): Eukaryota > Metazoa > Chordata > Actinopteri > Cyprinodontiformes > Nothobranchiidae > Aphyosemion > Aphyosemion australe. Next base: position 967,762 of record SSNS01000152.1, on the reverse strand, counting down.
ATTAAAAATTACATATTCACATCTCTCTGGTGACAGACAGATAGACAGATAGATAGATAGATAGATAGATAGATAGATAGATAGATAGATAGATAGATAGATAGATAGATAGATAGATAGATAGATAGATAGATAGATAGATAGATAGATAGATAGATAGATAGACAGACAGACAGACAGACAGACAGACAGATAGATAGATCAAAATTTCTAAAATGGATTGGAAGAAATACAAACTACCATTACACTGAAGAATGTTGCAGTTACTAAATATTCAGGTATAAAAATTTTACCAGTGTTCTTGACATATTTTGAATGTACGGAAGAGGATTAGGGCCAATGAAAAGAAAAAGAAAAGAAAAGAAAGAGAATTCTGACTTTAACATCAGAATTCTGTTTTTTTTTCTCAGAAGTCAGAATTCTGAGGAAAAAGTCAGAATTCTGAGATTAAAGGCAGAATTTTCTTTCTTTTCCTTCTTCTTTTCAGTAGCCCTCTTCTGTATGAACGTCATTGTTGTTTTGGTCAAACTTATTTGCTCTGAGCTTCAGTTTTGTGATATGATTTTGTGATAATTTCACTTCAACATAACATAAAACCCACTAAAATACATCCACACTTGTGAACTGTTTTCTATCCACTTGTTATTCTCCACTTTATTTTTGTTTTTTCTGAAATCTTGTCATAAGTTGTGAATTTTTAGTGACACGTTGACATTTGATCCATTTCTTTTTTCTGTGCCAGGGTGGATTTGTACCTTCAGCGCCACTGCCCGAGTGTTTACGCTAAGCGGAAGTGACGTAGTGATGTTTTGAATCCTGCGGGCTAACAACCATTTAGTGTGTTCTCTGCTGCTCATCCTCCCCTCGATCACATCTGGGGAAAACTTTAAGCTTCATGTATTCATAATTTCCTTCACGGTAAGTCTGTCAAAAACAATCTGAGCTTAAATAACTAAATTAATGGATTTTGCATTTTCTAAAGCGCATTAGCTTGTTTGAGGTTGTTGTTGTTGTTAGCTACAAGCGCTACTTAGCCGTTATTATATAATATTTGGGTTAAGGTTACCCAGTTTTAGCAAAAAGACGCTGATAATGAGACGTTGCATGATAAATGTACACAATTATAGTAGCTAAATAGGCACACAGTGTGGATAATTTCGTACATAGCATTAGCTCTTTTGTGCTAACGCTATAGGCAACCAAGCTAACACAAGAGAGGTCGTTGCAAGATGTGTTGATATAGTGTTGCACAGGAATGTTGTAAGGTTGCTTTATAATTCATTGACATTAGCAGCCAAAGTTTTACTATTTAGTGCTTTTGTGACATTAGCATATGAGTCTTAAATGAACCTTACCTTGACGCGTGAGCGGCGGCTGGTTTTCTTTTGTTTATTTGCAGCCACAGCTGACCTTTGTACTGTCATCAGCTGCAGCGCACTGACTGCGTGTCTCCTCTGCAGCACAGCAATGGACCTCCAGAAAATCATCCACAGTGCGCTGCATGAATTCATCCAGGCCTACATTCCTGATGCAGATCTCAGGTGAACAGTTAACAGTTTTCCTGCAGTTTTGCAGGGTAATTAATAAATGTCCCTAATTTCTAATTACATAATAGAGCAGCAAACCTCGTATGCTTTCAAGATCATAAAGTTGTATTCAAATTTACAAAAGGAAGGTTATTGTAAATCTATTTTATTAATAAAGTAACCTGTGGAAATATAACACAAATATATGCAATTAAAAGTGTTACAGTTTTGATTTAATAAAGAGACCGAGGGTTACGTTTAGCCTCTATACAGACTTGTTAAATATCAGATTTTGCATCTGCAATACATGAATGAATGAATGAATAAATTTTATTTAAGTGTCATGCACAATACATGCCCAACCCATATAGGCTTATAAGACACTATTTGACAATAAATAATAATAAGAAGAAAAATTATAATGACCATACATTTACAAAGACAGTATCTTACATAGCAGGATACAATACACTTTGTCTGTTTCCAGGCTCTCTCTATAAATTTTACTAACCTAAAAATGTCTTTGTCAAAAAGCCAACTTAACATTTCACCATCTGATAACCAAAACAAATCTGGATTTTTACTCTGAATGTTTTCAAACATGGACATTCTTAGATTATTATATACCGGACAATAAAACAGGAAATGAAACTCATCTTCCAGAACATCTAAGTCACATAAAACACACAACCGTTGCTCCTCCAGTAACCCTTTGTATCGCCACACTTCAATAGCGAGAGGCAGGACTCCAGCTCTCAGCTGTGCACATAATGATCGCTGCCTTCTTTTTAAATTACAAGCAACATATGGCTCTGTCATAAAATTATTTTTAAACTGAATGTAACTTCTTAATTCTGGCTTTGTGAGCACATCGACTTTCCACTGGTCTTTGTATAGCTGAAATAGAATCTGTTTAACTGTTGTAAGTTTGCACTGCAAATTATTAACAAATAAAGATGCACTATTTATCAAAGAAAGTAAGGCTAAAACATCATTAGGCCAAGGATATCTGTGAACTTTGTCCCAATTAAAAACTTTTCTAGTGAGGCTATCTTCAGGTAGGCGCACAAGACGGTTCCATAGGCACAAAACTTCTACTCTCTGTTTATTCAGACATGTTTCCCACCCCATATCACCCTCTATGGCAGCCCTAGTGGTGTACTTATGAACCCCTAAAAAACTAATCTAATAGCTCTGTTCTGGATAAGGTTACATTCAGGTGCATCTGCAAAGCCCCAAATACCTGCAGCATAAAATAACACAGGAGCCACCATGGAGTCGTACGGTGTGGTATATGTGGAGAAGCCCAGGTCTGGGCACAATTTGATCTTATTTATTACACTTCCCAAAGCCCTCCCTGCAGATTCAGACAGTACTCTTCTGCCTTCAACAAATGTCATGCTCTCATGAAAAACAAAACCAAGGTATTTATAGGTAACAGAATACATCAAATCTATCTCGCCAAAATAAAATGCGTAATCACTTCTGCACCTGGACATATTTTGAAAGTGAAAAATTTGTGTTTTTTCACAGTTAATAACAAGTCTCCATTTGTTGCACCAAGTGTTCATAATGTCCAACATTTTTTGCAGGTTTAACTCATGTTCTGCAATTAAAACAATGTCGTCAGCATATAACAAAATACTTAGATTTAAGTTGTCAATTGGTATACCCAGATTAGCTGACTTCATTTCCACAAGTTCTGTTTGAAAGGCCTGTCTTTGGTCTTCTGTTCTTTTTAATGGTATTGATAACAGCAATTAGCAGAGTTCTTATAAGTATTTTTAGCATGTAACATAACCTAACTTCACATGTTCTAATTAAGATTACTGGTATCTTTATGAAATGATCCTTTATTTCTGTGCAGCACGCTGGACGATGTTCTTCTGTCTTACATCACTGGAGTCCTGGAGGACCTGGGTTCCCAGCAGAGTGTTGAAGAGAATTTTGATGTGGAGGTCTTTGCAGAAATGCTGGAAGCGTACATACCTGGATTTGCTGAAATTGACAGGTAAAACATTCTCTTGGTAAGATTAAGCAATTGTTTTGCTGTGTCATTTTGTTGTTAATGCAAAGTCGCTTTTATTTTTCATCTTTATTTTTGTAGTGTCAAAGTTTGCGAGATGATGTTCAGTCTGGCTTCAAAACTAGCCACTGCTCGGACGTCAGGTAATCTTTTTTTTTTTATTTCTTGAGTATGTGATGTTGTCGAAGCGCCATCATTTTCAAAAATAACGTTTAATGTTGCCAGTGGCGCTGCAAGGGTTTGTTGGGACCCCCACGCCAGCAGACAAGAAAAGGCCAACAGTTCTGTGAAATGACAACTTTTCACTGTTTCCCTACATTTGCAGATCTGACTTGGTTTAAAGACCAAGTTCACTCGTTTTCTCAACACATTTTCAGTGGTCTCTAGTATAAATGAATTTCTTTGCAAATCGATCTCTGTGAGTAAAAATGCTCGGGAGTTGTTGTTTCAGAAATGAGAAACGAGCCAGAGCAGGATTTAGACTATTATTTCCTCTCTGATTGGCTAACACAAGCCTGAAGGAGTTGCTAATGCTAACAGTTAGCTTCTACTAGTCGAGATATTCTCTGCTCTCTCTTGGCTCCAGAAATTAAAACAGATTTTCCCGGTGTGTGTCAAGATGGTAGAAATGCTAAATTGACAATGTGACGTGCAGTTGACCGGCTTTTGTAATCTGAGCATTTCTCCATCTATTTTCCATCGGCAGCTAATGCAGGAAATAGGGTAGAAGACTATTTTCATGTTTAACCTGCATGTTAAACTCATGACTGATCATATTTCAAAAATAACAAGTAAAAAACTGTTGTTGGCCCTTTGGGGGCCCCAAGTGATTGCCTGCCCTTTCTTTCAGCATGCGGTGCCTCTAAACTTTGCACCTGATGTGAATTTCTTGTTTAGATGACACATATGCCGTCTAAATGTCTCGTCCTATTTTTTAAGCTTTTGAAGAAAACAATGTGCCAAAGTCAAGGACAGAAGAAGTTTCATTGAAACTCACCACCCTGCCCAGTCAGCATCCACCAGGACAAGAACCTCAGTGCCTTAAAACCCAGACAGAGGGTGCCACAGCAAAGGTTCTCATTTTGATCGATCTCTCTCCTTCTGCATCCTCCTATAGATGTTTGTCATTAGTTATCACTGTAAATGTGTGTATGTTCAGCTACCAGCATCTGAGCTGGAGTCCCAGGAGCAGCACCTGCTGGAGATGTTTCCCAAGTGCAGCTTGTCTGAGGCTCGCAGCGCTCTGTCTATTGCCAAAGGAGACATGGAGGAGGCAGTGCGTCTTATCATTGAAGGCGACGTCCAGCTCAGCCCCACTCCTCTCAATGTGAGTCTCTCTGTGAGACAGAAATATTACGACTACGTGTAAGTTAATGGAGTGTGTTGATGCTATTCTTTTTGCCTCAGGTAAACCAAGGAAAGAGTGTTTCCTCCCTGGCAGACCAGAAACTCAAAGAGAGCATCCTGGAGAAGTGAGTGAGATCTCTTGCATTGTTGTTGTTGAGCAGAAACAATCTCAAGTTAATGATCATGTTCCATCTCAATAGGTACATGCTGGTGGACAGGGAGGAGGATAAAAAGACACATCGGCCCGTCCCTCCCAAGGATGTAAGGCTCTGGTTGCATTCACAACACCAGTGGGTTTATAGAATAAAACTTATTGATTCATGTGGGATATTTTTGAATTATTTCAGGCCCCAAAGAAGCTTGTTCGCTACCATGGCAACCAGGTAGTAACCACAAAAGGAGAGCGATATCAACTTGTGAAGAAAAGCGAGACGGAGGACATGAAGAAGACGTACGTCAACCTGAAACCGGCTCGCAAGTACAGGTTCCATTGATGAGCACAAGACTAGAGCAACTAACGACTTGTTTACACTCCTATTTTTATTATTTATTATGTTCATATAACCTCGATTTGTTTTTCCAAAGTATTAGCGGTCATTTTTAGAGTGACAGTGGCTTATTTTAAAGTGTTATTACCATCATGCCTTGCATAACACATGATATTAGTTTTAGTTGCGACACTGTTTACTTGAGAAGCTTTTTTGTGACCTTTGTGTCATGATGAAGGAACCCGTGGAACAACCCGGGTTGTTTTATGGCCACCTGACGTCTGACTTCACACTGACAGAATTTTCTTTCTTGTGATTATTTTTTTCCCTTTAACTCTGGAGAGTATAGAACCGTATTTATGAACGCAAGTCGTGAACATATCTATAATCATGTTTGTAAATAGGTGGAGCTGTACAGTTATTTTGTCATCATGTCCCATCTAAAATTTTATTTTATTTTTTTTTACTTTTCACGTCTCAAAAATGCCAACTTCATTACAATCCATTTTATAACTTGGGTGATTAAAGTGCTGTAGGAATTTCTATATTAAATATTGGTTTTGATGCAGTTCGCTGTGTTTTGAAACTCCAACAGAAGGTTTACACTACACTAGAGGTAGACCGATATATCGTACGGCTGAGATACTTAATGTTTTTAATATATCGGCTATGGCTGGGCAATAAATTGAAAATTTATCGTTAAAGATAGATTTCGCAATTTTTTACACCATAAAATAATGTTTTTTGTAAAGTTTTGGCGGCATACTATCATCTATTGTGTTCATTTTCAGAGCTGTGATAGTGTTAGGGGCTCCCACGTCTGTTTACCGGACTATACAGTTTTTGACACGCGGTCCGCCACCAGAAGTAGACTGCGTGTTGCTTTACTGCACAATATGGCAAGCCAAAGGGGGCAAAAAAACATGCGTTCTAAAATCGCGCATTCTAAACACGCATTATGTCCGCCAAGACACATGTTTTGGCGGACATAACGCACCTTGAGTCACAAGACAACATGCGCATACATGTAGTTATCGTCCATTTATCCTTATTGAGGTGAACTCCTCAATATACCGTGATATTCATTTCAGGCCATAATCGCCCAGCCCTTGCATCAGCCGATATTTGTCCTTAGTAAAGCTAATTTATAGTCAGGCACATCCTCGGGCAGCCTGGTGCTGTTGCAGAATTTAATTTAAACGTTACATTCATTAATAACATCTGCATAATAAATACCCTAAGTTTATTTAGGTGTCTGACTTTAACACTGAGCTGTGCACAAAGTTAACATTGAACAGTTGGTTAACTTCAGAGTTCAAAAACTGATTCAGCGTCAGAAATTTTGTGCATCAACTGATGTTATTAGCATTTTAGCATGAAAATAAGGTGGAAAACGTCTGTATTTCGGCAAGAAAAATCGGCAGTACGTATCGGCCATCAGCAATAGAAGAACCAATATCGGTCGACCTCTAGCTTACACAGATTATATTGAACTGGAAAACAACTGCAACATATCTACTCTGCTCTTTAAGTGTGTGATCTATTTAAAAGTGAATAAGGCTAAGATTAATTTTCACACGACATACATAATTGTTTTGAGAAAGGGTCATTTCAGACATTTGATGCACAGCAAGTTGGTTTCCCAACCATCATGCCTGGCATATCCAAGTGGATGCTGTGAATAATGCTCAAACACCGAGTGTAACGTCCTTTCAAAGCCCGATATATTTATTTTTGATATAGAATTCTAGATTTGCAGAGTCTCCAATCATGTGCAGAAATGTTTCCAGAAAAGTTGGGTGCATTATAAAATGTAAATAGAAGTAAAATACAATAATTAGCAAATAAAACCATCAATTGAATTGAAAATGTCAATACAAATTACTTCCATAGATAGATCCTGATGTGCATAAACAAACTTTTAATGTAAAATAAGACAATATGCAACATGGTAGAGTATATTTACAAAAATATAGTTATTTAATATGTTGACTTTCTGCTAGAGAAGCGTTAAAATTTGCAAATCATTGTTTTTCAAGTTTTCTTTACATTTTCTAACGCATCACGACTTTTCAAACACATTAGTGAAGACGGGTGCTTTCAGGTTTACCATACGTATCAAACTCATCTCATTTGTACCGTGTGGGCTTTTGCTTCCTTGTGACTGTTGTTAAAATATGAGTGGATTTATTTTTCTTGTATATTACAACAAATAACTCGTTTTGAATTTCTTTACCAATATTTGCCATTTGTGGTCTTCTTTAGAACCATTTGGTGTTTTAAATGTGTGCTATACTGTTTTTTTGACTGTATTATGAAACATTTGAGTGTCTGAGTAGCTGAATTGTTACTGTAACGATCAGCCAAGGTGTTATTTATAATCCATATACGATGGTGTTACCGTAGAGCATGGAGCGGACATTCTGAGGCTGTTCATTAATCATTTTTAAACCATGGCTTTGAGAAACTGCTGACGCACAATTTCTAGTAAACAAATTTTTCTAGACTACCTTTGCTGCATTTGTTTATTCACTGATGTTACGTTCACAACAAATGTACAAGATTCAAAGTGAGACTCTTTGTTCAAACAAGCTTTAATCAAACGAAAACATCAAGTAAAAAAATCTGTTCTTAAAGCTGTTTAATGCCAGAGTGAAAGCAAACATTCACTAAAATAGAAAAGTTTAAAAATAAACAACCCATCACTTCTATTGCCATGCCAGCATTAGGCAAAGCACAGTAAACACTTATCCTAGAAATAGAATAAATCTGTTTCACACACAGACTCAAACTAACTATTGTGCAATAAGTAAGAAATGTGCACATTATTAGTAACTACAAGGAGTGAAGCTAACTCAATGTCACACCTAAAGTTTTGAGTATGAGGATTACGATCAGCTGGCTCAAAGGTTTGGCACAAGACATTAAATGATCTCCTTTTGTATCATTTACACTGATCAGCCATGAAAATAAAACTACTGCCAAAAAACACCGGTAACACCTGACGGTTCTAGAAATACTCATCCGTCAGTGTTATTTTAAAACGACCTAAATGTTTTACAGATGAATCATACACACACACACACGCAGCAGCCACTCCCAACAGGACAAACCTTTCCCAAAGAACACGACTAGGTCTGAGTTGTTCAACCAGATTCAGTTTGGATGAAACGGAACCAGTTCACACGGTCTGGATTAAAACGCCTGAAAACCGTTTTAAAGACATGGCTGATCGGTGCATCTTTACACAAATAAGTGCATTCCACATGACCCACATGTGTTCAACATGAATCTACACACATTTTTTTTGCACATTATAAAACAATTCCATCTGATCTGCAGCGTTTGAAATGCTTTAGAAGACTTTAGAAGTCAGTATTCAAGATGCCCACTAGATGGCGCATTACACTGCACAGCAATGGCTTTTGCAAAGCTACCTCCCAGCAGACGGTTTTGCCCTTAACCTAAATCACTTTTACACTCATAAGAATCCTAACCAGTTCAGCATTTATTGCCCAGCAAACAACATCTGTAACTATTTTAAAAGCTCCCTCAAAGAACTTAGTCTTGAAATTCTTACTGTAAACAGATTCTTACCGTATTACTTAGCAGCAAATTTAAACAGCCCTTCAAAAACGAATCAAACAAGCAAAGTATTTATAAAAAGCATTTAAATCACTGAAATAAAAACGGATATCACGACGTATTCCTTCAGCTATGCCCTTTTTTCATATCACACGTGTAATACTTCACTGATTCTAATTAGTTGTGGGACTCTGATGTCTTTACATCACACATAACTTGTAGATAAATGGCTAAAGCCATCACATGAAAGTAGAGATCATTTAGATAGATACAGCTGCGAAGCTGGTCGAAAATAGAAGTTCAAATTAAGTCGGTACCATGTTATTCCTTGTTTAAAGGAAATTATTTTGTTTTTATTGTTCATTGGTTTTTGTCTACTAATTCAGTTCGGATCACGGGGTTAGTAAAGAGGCCCAGAGTGCCCTCTCCCCAGCAAACCTCCACCAAGGCTTTCCCTGGCCAGCCTGAAGACATAATCTCTCCAGCATGCCCAAAAAACCTTTGCAAGGAGATGTCCAGCAGGCATTCTGACCAAACGACAACCTCAGCTGGCTTCTCTTGATGTGGAGGAGCAGCAGCTCTACTTCCCTTAGCACCAACTCAGCGTGACCCGAATCAATTTGGTCCGGTTGGACGGCCTTTATGTGTAACGAGTACCAGGTCATTGCTGGCTTGTCAGTACCAGCTTTGATGTGAGTCAGGCCGAAAACACGTCGGCGACCATTGGTTACTGATTGGCTAGGGGGTGGAGTCTCTGGGTGCTCCAGAGTTTTCTGCCAGCTGCCTGCAGCAGACTATTTCCACCATTGTGGTGTTGGGTACAGATCACCTTGAGTGCTTGAGGTAAGAGATGGCAATCGACCCTTTTCCAGTGGTGAATCAACCTCGAGTTTGGAGGTGTTGATCCTCGTGCATCTCAGATTGAGGAGGAGTGATGTGTTGGTTTGTTATTATTCTATTTAATAAATACAGTATTATATCCCTTGAGTCATCCACAGATGTCCAAAACACTGATGCGGATTTAGAAGTACCAAATTTGAACATGCCACAATTAAGGGCGATAGTTTACACATTTTTCCTCTACAGGTCTTCTCTCAAAAGACGAAAGAGAAATTTCTTCAAGTTGGATGAAATCCCAGTTGTCAGATGCGTCTTCTTTAATTGATGTTTTTGCATGAAAATGGCAATCGGAGACTGAAGCATCATTGTTGGAGTGTGGCTCCTTATCGTCATTCAGTGGCATTTAGCTCCAATGACAGAATGTGCTTTAAACATACAGCGATGTAACATGCAAACAGTTTCTAGAGCAGTCTATTTAACAGCTGCAAAGCTGAGGAGCTTTAACTGAATTCTTGGTCATATCTCCCTTTGATCATTGTTTTTAGTAAAGGTCCAACCTGCTGGGGAAAAACAGGAGTCAGGCGCACATGACATTGTTTTATTCACTGTCCTGTCCTTCCTTTGTACTAATGTAAGCCATGAATATTAACAGTAACTGGGTTGCTTAGAGCCCCAGAGATTTCGTATAGCAGGTGACCTAAATGTAGATCCTTTTTAGTGTTCTAGAAACGGACAGTGTGACATCCATATGCAAACAGTACACTAATAATGGAAATAGTGCTTTGAGCTTTTTAAGTGAAAACGGTCTAAAATCACAGGTTTTTACCTCTTGTGGATTTCCAAGTGCTTCTCCCAGCATCTTCTCAATATTCCTCATGATGGCAACCTTCTGGTGAGCTCTCAGTGGATACTCTATCCTCTTAGGTGTGGGCGCTCCCTAAGGAACAGACATTTACAAATGTAGAGGGAAGCCACTCTAAAACCATACAACAGAGTCTATAGGTGCGTTTTATTTATCGGAACTTCGGGGTAAATTTACAGGATGTTCCTAATGTGCGTTTGTCTCTACTTGACCGGGCCGGCCGAACGGCTGTTTTCCAGAACTTTCTGAGTACCTGATCAGGAGTAGGTACTCGGAATGGCCCTATAAGAGGCCCGGTGATGACGCTGGGCGAGAACGCTGCCAATTGGTTGTAACTCAATCGAATATGACGTCAACTCAGGAGATAATAGGAAATGAATATATGTGGTGGGAACAGTTATTTAGGAAAACACGAGTTGTTAGAGAGACGAGCGATGGAAGCCATCGCTGCATATAACAACATAGCAAACATAAACGTGCCGACTATTGTTGCTTCCTCCATTGTGTCGATCTTTGTTTACTGCTTTTCGCGCTGATCGATGACGTAACTCACTACGCAGCGGTCGTGATGTGCTGACGTTTCATCAAATTCCTTACAGGGCCAAATATATATGGAGACAGGACAGCTGAAGAGGACCGGGGCTTCGGATCTCCCGGTCAATTTCACGCTCACAGATTTACCTGGAAGTTCCAATAAAGGAAACACACCTAAAGTCACACAAATATACATACTTTGTACCAGAAGTTAACAGTGATCGTCTCTCCGCCATTCAACAAAGATTCAATGTGATGCCACCTTTAAAAAGGGAGGAGAACACAAATGACTGGATTAAAAAACAAACATGGTTTAATGTTAAAGTCCCATTAGTCATCACACGCTGGTGAAATTACATCTCCGCATTTGACCCATCCCCTGGGGGAGCAGTGAGCTGCAGACATGTCTGCGCTCGAGAAATACCTGGTGGTTTAACCCCCCAATCAAACCCCTTAAAGGGATATTCCACCCAAAATTGAAATTTTGTCTGTTGACATATTTCCCAGAGTTAGATAAGTGGGAAAAAGCATTTTGTAACCAGTGCAGTAATTCTCCTGATCTGGCAGCAGTCCATCAGCTTTAGCTTAGCATAAACAATGGAAGTGAATGGCAGGTACTAGCATGCTAATACTTGCCATTCACTTCCATTGTTTATGCTAAGCTAAACTAAAGCAGACAAACTGCTGCCAGATCTTCAATCATTTTCTTTTTTTATAGAATAACCATAAGCAGACATTTCTTACCAATACATTGGGATGTATAGCACATCTCCAGGTCCCACCACAGCTTCATAGCCAACGACATTTTTAAAATTTGGAAACTTCTCATAGTGAGGGTTATCGAAATCTACCTGTAAACAAAAAGCAAAGAAATTATAAACATTTCTGTGTGCTAATAACTGTGTTTACACGACGATAACAGCTGGGTGTGTTTCTACAGTTCTTACTTGGCTCTGTCGGTCACAGGGGTGGTGAACAGGATAGGGATAGAGACACTCAAACTGGTCTGGATGGAAGAGGATGCATCTCTTATGACCTTTGATCTGTGCAAAAAAGTTCTGCTGCTCATCATAATGTGCTGGCGTCACGTTGCCTGAGAGAAAATAAAACATGATCAACAGAAGCTAAACTGTCTGAGGTAACACGGGTGGGAAAATGTTACTTTTTTACTCCATCTGTACTTTTAATGAAGCATAAGAATACCGTTGAGTAACTCACCCTCCATGCCAACAAGCAGCAGGTTCGACGTCAGTGGTCCCCAGCCTCTCTGGGCTTGCTGCCTGTTGATCCAGTTCCAGTTGAAGCCAAGAAAGTCAACAACAATCTTCTTTCCTACAGTATCGTTCAGAGTCTGCTGCAGATAGACTCTTAAAATGAGCAAATAGGATACGTTCAGTATAAATAATGTAGCAATGCAGGTAGTTTTAAAAGAGCTAGGAAAAGGAATATAAAATATCACTTTGTTTACAAGATAAGTTCACAAACTGTGAAGAGAAATATTAAATGACCAAATAAATATCAGCCACAGCGAGGGTCAGTTAGGTCTTTTTTGTAAGTGATCTGTGTACGTGCTGCCAGATCAAGTTAGGACACATAAATAGGCTTCTCTTATGAAACACCTTGAACTGCTCAGAATTCACCCATCAAACTAAAAAACACAGATGTGAGCAGGTTGAGAGTGCACTTTTAACTCAATATAACCGACTAAGCAGGAAATCCTGCTTCGTACAGCCCTCAGGAGGACAGACAGACAGGGTTAATAAACACATCACATTCATCATGTCTTACCTCTCCTCTCCTCCCATTTCCTCCATTCTATGCATTTTATCTACAAATTCTGAGAATTTCATGTCCATACGTTGAGACTTGGGAACAAAGTTCTTACAGTTGGGCATTTTCTTCTCGTCGTAGTAGAGGAATTTGTGGTTTTCGGAAATGTAAACAGAAAAGTCTCCATTCCCAATGTTCTCCAGGAGGTATGGGATGTCCCATTTGAGAGCTGGATAGATGAGGTTGGTGTCTGTTAAAACCACTGGTTCCTGGAAACACAACAACATTTTTCAGTACTATCATGGAAAAATAGCTGATGACGGTATTATGTAATTTCCAGTTCAAAGACCAGTTCTTTTCAATGCATGTTGCTTCTACTGCTCAGAGTTAAAGACTGCATGAGTTATTTAAGATATCTAGATCTAGATATCTATATAGATATCTAGATCTAGATATCTAGATATGTAGATATAGATATCTATATCTACATATCTCTATATCTAGATATCTATATAGATATCTATATCTACATATCTAGATATAGATATCTCTATATCTAGATATAGATATATATATATAGATATCTATATCTACATATCTAGATATAGATATCTCTATATCTAGATATAGATATATATATATAGATATCTATATCTACATATCTAGATATATAGATATAGATAAATATTTTTTTAATAAAACTCAACTAATTGATGTTTTGTTGCATTATCATTCTTTATGCACATGTGCGTGCTAATACAACTAATGGTGGCTATTCTAACCCTGATACGACCAGGGCGCGCGACTTGTGAGTATTGGTGACCATGGCAACGCTTGACTCATGGGCTACGTGACTGACGGAACGTAGCACGTATCGGAGCGCACATGCTGGCCGGCTGACTGCACCGCTTCTCGGTTTCACTTTCGCAGGAGGACGCTGGATGCGAAAGGGGCAAAGACACGTAGGTTTTATCTTTGAAAACGTCGTCTTTCACCACTACTAACTAATTCCCAACGTGCCCCATTCTAACCCTGATATTAATCTATGAAAAATGTCTTAAATCTAAAAATTATACTTTTAACATCTAAAATTCAGCTAAATCAGCACTCGATTAGGATGCTTCTGCATCACTTGTACCACTTTAAAACTCCTAAAAACGAAGTGTGCTTTTTGGACAACTTCCTTCTAGAAGAATAAACAAAGCTGCAGATTATTGTGAAGACATGATCAAGCCCTGTAGAGATGGTGCTGTTGCAAAACGTGTTTTGGTTTTAATTGTGCTTAGACAAAAGATTTATGACCTTTAAAGTGGCACACCCTACCCACAGTAAGGTCAGGAGGAGCTGTTTGTGAACATGTTTATGCAACAAAACACCATCATAATTAATGCAATAATTAATATATTTACTGTAAGCAACACAGTTATGAGTTTGCATCTAAAACAATGGCCAAATATAGCTAAATCCCCACGTTTTCAGGCTTTCTTGATAAATAAACGCAGGTAAAAAGTAGAAACTTAATTTCATGTATGTTGCTGATGATGTGTGTAAACTCTTCAGCCTCTGTGGATTCAGCAGGTGTTTTCAATCAAATTAAATATTAGTAAATAAATTATACTTATTCTAGATATTCAGCAAGTTTAGCTATTTTCTCTGTAAATAGGAAATACTACAGGAAGTGGTTTGTGTTATATTTCCTAATATTGACTGATTGACTGTCACTATTGCTGGTTTATAAAGCGATAAGCTGTGCGTCATAGTGCGCACAGTAATAGGGCTGTAGTGTTTTTTTCTAATCAATGATATTAAAGGTTTTAATTACTTAATTGACCTGCAGCCTCTGTTAAAAAGTTATAACAAGCGAACTCTGTCGCTGAGTTACCTCGTTCTCTATGAGCTTCTGTGCCATGGGGTCCGCGTGAGAAAGCCTGGGGATGGGCTTCGTGGGGAAGGAGTACGTTCGGAGCTGGGAGTCATCCCAGCCCCGGTCCTGGGCTCCAGAGAAAGCCGCTCCGCCGTCGCTTTTCGCGGCATCAGCCTCCACAACGGTCGCCGCTGCCATGGTGGTTGTCGGTGCTCCTCCTCACAATGAAACAACCGAACAACGTCTTCTATCCTGCGGCGGAACTA
The DNA here is from genome assembly GCA_006937985.1 of Aphyosemion australe. Lineage (NCBI taxonomy): Eukaryota > Metazoa > Chordata > Actinopteri > Cyprinodontiformes > Nothobranchiidae > Aphyosemion > Aphyosemion australe. The sequence goes on along the minus strand of SSNS01000152.1, from coordinate 952,654 downwards.
TCACGCAAACCTTCCCATTGGAGTTTCTGAATTATTAAAAACTAATTGAAGAGAAGCTGCCCCACGGTTGTTTACACGCCGCGGTGACAGACAGAAACCAAAACGACGCAAAAGCTAAATAAGGAGGAAAACGTCTGCACTGTTAAGGACTCGAATATTACACAGCGACACCTAGCGTTTCGGACCACTACATGCACATGTAATGGGTTATTATAACCACAAGAGGGAGCTGTTGTACCTGTTTTTCTCACTGTTTTACAATGGGTTTTTTCAGGTAAGGTGTTATACAAGGATAATGATGTCATTGTTGCGTGACATTACACAGCAAGCATTTCTAATGAAGACAGTTGCTTTTATTCATCCATCTGTAAAAAAAAAAAAAAAAAAAAAACGCAAACACTGAATCCTGACAGTTCTAAAAAAAAAAAAACCTAACAAAATATTGAAATTTCACTGAACCAGAAATATAATATTAGGTAAAAATTTCAAGGAACTGTGTTTATCAGACTGCACATGACATGACAGATATTTTTTACAATAGCAGAAATTCTTAATTAAGAGATCAATTATAAAATAACTGATTAAATGAGACACAAAATAATTTCAAACCATCAACATACATTTTGTTAACCCCTAAAAATTTCTCTTACTAATGTTTTTGCATTACTACCCTGTTCTTCTGTTTTATTTTATTTTTATTTCATTAAAATAAATTTAAATTATTTTAATTTTGGTCTGATAATTGGAGGTTCACATGACTAATTTTAGTATTTTTTGTCTCTGTGGACGTTCACCACTTATTTTTGGTTGTGAATTTGTTTTATTCTGACTCCAAACCTCTTTTTAACGTTTTTTTTCCTTCTCATTCTTGCTTATTTATGGCGTTTTTTGGTCATTTTGTATCACATTTTGTTGTTTTATGTCTCATTTTGACACACAAGGTTCATTTTCTGCCTCTTTGTTTTTCTATCTCCTTTATAACCTTTAATTTCTCAGTCTCAATGTGGCACATAAACTAGAAAATCATCATTTCTGGGTTTCTAAAAGAAATGATGCCACCACGTTCTAGTGACACAGAGTAACATTACTGTTAATACATAATATGTGACTCAGCCTATCTTTTCTTCATCTCTGACCTCACTGTTTGTCTTTTTCTGTGGGAAAATGCGATAAAAAGCTGGGCAAACACCTTTGAAATCCTGAGCCAATATTTAACCGTGGTCATCACAGCCCCAGCATCACTGTATTGATCCCTGGGCGTTCATTGTTCATGTGACAGCAGACAGCAGCTCAGTGGTCTGATTAGAGCCTTGATTTAAACACAAGAGGGGTTTTGATCACTGATACTTTGGCGTTTTGATCTTCTGAGGAACTGCGTTTTAAAACCAGCAGCGTTTCCTGGTGTGTGCAGATTTCCGTGGCGGTTTCGGCTCCCTGACAGGTTCCCATGCCCAGCTGTTTCCTGTGCAGATCAGTGAGCTGACCTGAGCAGAGCTGATCCTCCTGATGCCTCCCCCCTCACCTGACTCCCCCTTTTTTTGCACAGACCAGTGCAACCAGGAGGTTGGAGCCCCCCGTAGCGCCTCAATCCTGCACAATCCACACACTAGATCACCGACGTTGTCTTTCTTCCCGCTCAGATGAATATTTGAGCCACTGGCATGAATAAACATTTCATATGAGCAACTTTTAATAGTTTTGATGACAATTTGACCTACGATACGACACATTTCAGTGTAAATTTGACTGAATTTGATCATTTAGGGGGATTGCTGCAGCATTTATCTGTACTCACGGCTTTCTCTCACATCCATGCTGACCCTCGCCCCTCAAGGTGTTGTAGGTCCAAAACCCTTAAGTCATAAATCCTATTAGTCAAGGAGTCTGTGAAGCATTATAAGTCCTTTTCCCAACTTTAATTGTTTGAATTATCACTATAGGTACCTGATATAGCCAAGTCCCGTTGAGGATGTGATGCAGAGCTCAATCCTAACGAATTATCAGTCATTATAACAATTAAAAAAAAACTAACTCAGCTTGTACTATATAGTAGTACTTACAATAAAATATCAGCATCTTACAATTTAATATTGTAAAAATTTTACAATAGCACTTTACAATAAGGGTCCCTTTATTAACATTACTTAGTGCATTATTAAGCATTAATAAACTATTAAATAAGTATTAACAACTGCTTAATATTAATGTTAATATTAAGTAAAGCATTACTAAGCAGACATCCCTCCAGCCCCTCTCCTAACCTTAAGGACACTTAATAGTTAACAACATAGGGAACGTTAATAAGCGGCTCCTTTGTTTATTAATGCTTAATAATGCACTAAGTATTGTTAATAAAGGGATCCTTATTGTAAAGTGTTACCTATTTTACAATAAGTGGTTAAAATTGATTTGAAAAAAGAATTCCCAGCGCTCATCTGCTGTGTCACCTCTCCTCCCGTCACCTCACGCTCATGTGTCATCACAGATTAGAAACAGCAAAGCCAGCCTGAGACACGGAAGTTTAGGCCCCAAGGTCAGAGGTCGTGTCACTCTCTGCGTGGGGGTAGATTGTGTGTTCGAGTCGTGATCGGTGTTATGCGCTGCTTCGTATGTCCGTTTGTTTCCTCCAGCTTGCGACTGAGAGAGAATATGATCAAGCAAACAGGAACTGATGCAGACGCGTTTGCAACATTTGTTTCAAACTGTGTTTTGCAAAATGTAACAAGAAAATATGCAAAAAGATGTTTAAACATCATCAGACACACAAGACTGCAAAACAAATAAATCAGTTTGAACTCACCTTGGAGTTCAGCTGTTTCATAATCTGCACAAGAGGGATGGCTGCGTTACTTTTAAGCAATGCAAACATTATTTTAATCCATTTTCAAGGCCGAAGCTTCAGTGTTTTTATTGAACCTGAAGTCTAGCACCTGACATCAGGTCTCCAGGTTAAGCACAGTATTATCTTTAAACGCTGCCTACTAGAGCGGTCCTTTCTTTTATCCTCACTGCTGAGGCGCAACTGATCTTCACTGAAACGGTGGAGGATTTCAGAAATGTGCCAGACTGCTCAACTTTAATGCAATCAACTTTTTTCATGTCTGGATCCCCCCCACACATTAATGGAGTGCAAGCTTTCATTTGTATTGCACATCAGTAGAAGCAGGTATCTGACCTCTGAAGTCCAGCTTTGACAGCTCTGATCCAATCGTTTCATTTCATATTTGAAGGTTCTGAGTGAACATTTTCATGATTTGCAGACGTTCCACGGAGCTGCAGGGCGGGAGTTTTGGTATGCCTGGGTCTTTGTTGGGCGGCAGGTTTTGGTGCCTGCCTGGCAGAGCGACCCAGCCGGCCCACAGGGGTCATCAGACGAGAGAGGAGTTCCAATTATGATCATTATTTGGTAAATAAGATGTCAACAAGGTGTTTCCTTGACACTTTACTGAGTAAAAGGAGGAAGGTGCAGAAATGAATGCCCCCTTCTCAATGGGACCTCTAATCTCCCCTTTCATGTCTCTTCTGGTCTGAAGGGCTTGGGCTTTGGCTGCCATGTGCTGGTCTGCCTGGGCTGGCACTTCTTACTCGCAGGTGGGGCGAGTATCCTGGCAAGCATGTGTTTATAAAACTCACTTGTCTGGGCACAATACTTGAACTAACTTCTTTTGAGCGAACAGTGTGAATCTGTGCAAAGCCTTTTCCCAAAGTTCTTTAGAAGGCGACGGCCCATTGAGAGGAGAGAAGAAGGGATTACCTCCTTCGACAGTGGTGCATTTCCGAGAGAGCTGATTAGCTCTGCATTCATTGTTAAATCGAGCAAAGGAAGGCCCTAGAGGAGTGAAAGGATCCAAATAGGTGGGCCCGGAGAGAAAACAGCCACAGGAAGCCTTGCACAAGCAGCCCCAAGTTTTCCCAACATTTCTCCCCCCCTCCTCTTTCCTAAGGAGGTGCGGCGTGAAAAAGGAGATTAGCATACAAAATTAGAGGCAGAATGATTTTTTTAGGGGCGACCTGCCTCATGCCCTCCACCCCCACGGCCCTGCTCTGTCTGGACAAAGTTAATTAAACTAGAATTAAACAGTGAAGAAACTTCCAAGCGCTCAGTGAGGATTACCATGATGAAGGGGAGAACGGGAGGAATTTGTTGAGACGTAATTGAGAAAGGCGTGATGGAAGGAGAGTTCGCTGGAAAGCTTTCTTTTCTTTTCGGTTTGCCAAAGAGTGTCCCCAACGCCAACGCGAGGAGTAAAGTTGTGTTTGCCTCGAACCACAAGGTATTGACGCCACAAAAGGTATGCAAACGAAGGACGAGCCTGAATATATGCACAATTAAAGGATTTATTATTCTTTCATTACATCAGAATAGAAAAAGGACCAAAAAAGGCTACTAACAATAAAGCAAAACTAGAAAACGCTGTGCAATAAATTAACAATGTACAGTACAAAGTGCTTCATTTTATGTACAATTAAATACATCAAGAGGGCAAATGTCAGGATGAGTCAGATGATGGGAGAGCAAACCGTGCTCCAAAATATCAACGCGTGGCAAAATAAACTCACATCATAAAAATGTGAACAAAAATGTGGGTGTGTATGGAACCCAGCTGGTGTTTAAGAAAAAAATGTGTTTAAAACATTTCGTGCTAGCCAGATCAATCAAGCGAACCGCCAGGTTTCCCTCAAGGTTTAAATGTGAGAATAAATAACTTACAGGGTGGAGAATTAAAAAAATCAGAGAAAAGCAATTTTTAATGCCAAGTGACTTTTTAAAAAAATGTAAAAATATAAAAATATATCTTAAATACATTCATGCTAACAAAAAAAAATCTACAAAATACCAACACCCCCTTTATTTTCTGCTATCATGTGACTCTGTGCTCATTGATCTTTGATAAAAAAGGACAGGTTGGTCTGAAATGTAACGTTTTCATCCAGAACACATGCCATCTGCAGCCTGGATGCTCATCAGCTGCAGGAAGCTCAGAGCTTCTTCTTCAGTCTAAGGTTCTTTCTGCGACTCGTGGAACTCTCGTTCCTCCCTCTCTGACCTCCCTTTTTCACGCAAAAGTACTTGGTCACTGTCTTCCTGCACTGCTCACACTTCACCGCGCAGCACCAGTGAAATTTGCAGTTGCAGCTTGACACCATCTCAGCTTTGCGCTCCTCCACAGCCAGCCCGCATTCTCCACAAAGTCTCTTGCAGCTCCGTTTCTCCCATTTGCTCAGGTTCTTGCCTTTCTTCAGACACTCACGGCCCTCCGTGCCCGGCAAACCCAACGTACGATTTTCCAGGCAGTAATCGGGAGAGTCCTCGAGGTGGACCAGCTCCTTGCGGGAGATGGAGCTGAAGGTCTCGGTGATGGCTCCACGGTTGGCTGCGCTGTTCCCCGCTCCTCGTAGGAGATCTACTTTGAGAGCTCTGTGGTACTTCTCCTTCAGGTAGTTCCCCACCTCTCTGAACTCCGGCAGCTGCAGCCAGCAGGTCTGAGTGGTGCAGCTTCCCGAAACACCGTGACACTTACATGTCCTCTGCATGGTCCCCTTCACAGCCTGCAATCAACAAAAGAAAAGCTCGCTTTAAGATGCCAAACCTTAAATTTACTTCAGGTTTAAAATCATTTTCAGGTTGAACTTTAAAGTTACACTAAAGAGTTTTTACCACTTTAAGCTATTGCTTTCAAACTGGTTTCAGTGGTTCTTGAGCCATAAACTTGAGCAACTTCACATTGGACAGAACTCTGTATCCCTCTACTGACCAGAAATGGCACTTAACAGTTTTGTGGTTCGAGTAAGAACACTAGTGGGAGGTCTCTACCTGCTTTGCAGCAACAGCTGTTTACTGTTTACGGTAGCTTATATAAAGGCTAGCAGTTAGCTTTTTCAATTCACCGACCGTCAATGAAAAGCACCTAAAGAAGATTGCTTTTTTGTTGGTATCATGGCGGAGCCTGGAAGTAAAAATACAACAGTAATGTTTTTGGAAGCGAAGCAAAAAGCTAAAACCAGAGTGAACATTGGTGCGGCCTAAACTCACTTGCAACCAAAAAGGAGGCTACGAAATCACAAACTGATGGTGACCTGGCTTTGTTGCTACTGGACTTGTTAAGTAATATTTTTTGTCCAAAAGTGTGGATCTTTTTACTTTGTGGCGTATTTAGTATCAGTTGGCTCATGTTTGCGTTAACTCGATATTACCATACCACGTTTATTTATAGAGCACAGTTAAAAACAGCATGACAGCTGGCCAAAGTTCTACACAGAGCAAGAACAACAAGATGCAAAGTACAAAGCAGAGCGTAATATGGCAATTTCTGTGTGCATTTGAGAGGAATCTAGCTGCGGCATTCTGAACTCTCTGCAAGCAGCTAAGAAAGGATGCATTGACACCTATGAGAACCGAATTTGCATAGTCGAGTTTTGGGGTGATAAAAGCATGAATCACTGATTCCAAGTGAGGTTTCTTAAGGATGGGTTTCAAACATGCCAGACGGCAAATTTGGAAAAAAACATGATTTCACAGTAGCATTTATTTGTGGAACCATTCAAAAGTTAGCATAGAATTTGACCCCAAGACTGGTCACCTAGGGTCTCAAATTTAAAGAAAGGGAAGATAAGTCAACAAATGTGTCAGAAGTATTTTTGGGATTAAACAGAATGGCCTCAGTCTTTGCGTCATTTAACCTTAGGAAATTGGAAGAGAGCCACAATTTAATATTGAGAGACAATCGAGAAGCAAATTAACTGAGCCCGACTGGTTTAGAGACAAATAGATTTGGCTGTCGTCAGCATAGAGATGGTAATGCGAGCCATGTTTTGCTAGGATTCTGCCAAGCGGGAGAATGTAAATAGAAAACAGGAGTGGGCCTAAAATTGAGCCCTGTGGTACCCCATTGAAGCGGCTCAAAAGGAGCTACCAACAGTAGGCTACAGGAGGGTTTTTAACAACAGTTGTAATTCTGCTTTCAAACAGTAGAGGGAGAAGCAGGAAACGTATTAAGTGTCACTGTAAAGATACAATATGTAAGAATAAAGTAAGAATGACATCATGTGGTCAAATTTGGGTACTACAGTCCATTTTTCTGAACAAAAATGATTTCTTTCACTACCATGTGAGTTTCATGGCTCTTGCCAGTTACGGATCAGCGTTAGAAGATTCTAGATGACAAGCAAAGACAAGTCATACACAGTAAGTTGATAATGAGAGAAATACATTTCACTGTAACATCAAATTGTTGGTAATTGAAAAAGTATATTGAGAATTTTTTATAGCCAACTATTTTTTCAAGTTCAACATTAGCATTGCTAGCTCAACGCTAGCCTCTAGCCCTCTTCACCTGATATTAGAGTAAAACAAAAGGATGCCGTGGCTTCTTCGGGGTACAAGAAATAACTTCCGAGTTGCTCCTTTTACTGACTTTGGTTCTTTAAACATTTTCGCTTTTTGCTGGCCAGTGTCAAAGTACGAATGCCGACGCAGACTCTGCAACCCTGCAGGCTCATTGTAAACAAAGGCTACATCCCTCTTTGGCTATTTTGAAAGGAGAAAAACTAACAGCCTTCCCAGCCGGCTGAGATGAAAATCTGTTTCAATGTAACCTTCCTTCCAGCACGATTGAGACATTAGATAGTTTGTGATTATTCCGCTGTAAAATTCTTACAAATTGTAACTTAAAATGGAAAAATTCCACCAACTATGATTGTGTGTAAGGAGTGCATACAATGTCTGCAAAATCTCCTTTGTCCATTGATTGATGTGTTGTCAAATGAACTCATTGTATTATTAAAGTTGTCTAGTTGAGTAAAAGAAGAGATGAATTCACTCAAAAGAAAGCGGCGTCAAGGTCCATTGCTACGTTTCTTTGTCGCCCACAGTGTCTCCTGACTTTACTCGACACAAAACAGCTGTCGTTTGAAAAGGGGTGTTTTCTTTCTGTGAGGAGGGGACAAACTCTGCTGAGGTGAGGTTGAACCAAAGTTTCACATCAAGGCTTATTGTCCCCCCACCAAGAATACACGAGTATTTATTTAGCATGTTCATTATCAACATGTTTTCTTGTGAGCGAGGACCCAATGGAGAGTCCCATTGAGTCGAGAGATGAAAAAAAAGAAGTTTTTCTCTCTTTCTATCCTCATTTTTTTCTGTTACAATGATGCTCCAGGTGCCGTGGGGATCCCAGGGCCCGACGGGGGGGAGCAAAGGCACCATAAACAAAGAGCACTTCAGCTGCACGCCTGTGGTCCCCTCAGACTCCCTCAGGGCCAAACAAAGACCAACATAAATGTGGAATCCTTATTGCAAGAATAAAACTAAACACTTATTTTAAGAAAGCGGAATAATACAGAATGCTGTGCAATGTCTGGCTCTGCAGGATCTCTAATTAAGCTTGCACCAGTGATCCCAGGATTCCTGAGTTGAAGTATTGTCATAAGGCGCATTCAGCACTGGTAAATAGGCCCTTCTGGTACGCCGAACACACTGTTATCACTGGGGACGAGTGGCACCTCACTTATAGCGACGTGAAAGGGATACTTGGGTGGCACACTCAGTGTTATTCTGAGCAGGAAAAAATAATTCAAAGGATGCTTTACACTCAGCAATCAGTTGGAGAGCCATGGGGGATTTAAAAAAAAATCCAACCCACTTCAACCTCTTGTTCAAATCAAGGCTTTGACATTGTTTAGTGTACAAGATGTTATACTACAAACTCATCTCCCATTTCAGAGTGGATGAAGTAAATCAGGGGCCAGCTACCGCACCTTTCGTCCAGCTTCGTTATTATGGAGATTCATGGCTGCCCGAGCGTCCTGCCCAGTCTCCAAGGCATCGACGAACTGTTTGGAGATGGCCTCGCCGAAGCCAACGTTATCACTGCAGCCGCCCCACAACCAGCCGTGGCCGCCTATTAGGACAAGCGAAACAAGAGTTCTACACAAAATCACACTGAAATGTTCGCAGGATGCGGAGTGGTGTCGTTTTCTGACCTCGTTGGCCGTTTCTGCTGTCGTCGCAGCCACAGTTGTCAAAGTCTCCCAGGCTGCAGTTCCTGGTTAAGGTGTACATGACCCCAGCAGAGCTGATGGCGTGGACAAATGCCGCCTCTCGGTTTGCTGTTAGCAAAGCAACTTGTTAGCAACTTTGTTTCATCACTTACATTTTTTATATTAAAAAACATTAGAGCGAATAACTAGTTTGTAACAAAAGCTAAAGATTTTGTTTTATGGTTCGTAGTTTCCGGGGACGTATTGGTTCAATACGCTCTAAGAAATTAAACTGAATTTAATTAACCAAGTTATGTCAACTGGTTCCACTAAACCCAGTTGCTTAAATGCAAAGAGTAATAAACATTGTCATACGTTATTATGTTAAAAGAAAAGTATATTACTCTTTAGATTTGAGCAACTATGTAAATAACAACTTTTATATAGTTTTTTTTTTTTTACTTTTTATTTTTGTTCTTGTGAAACACCTCGTGATTTTTTATCTTGAGAGGCGCCACATAAAAAAAGAGTTTCTTCTTCTTCTTTAGTGAACCAGTTGACGTAACTTGGTTAAGTAAATTTAACAAATCATTTCTTACAGAGTCTGTATCATAAAATGCTTTAAAAATAAGCCGTAATTGGTCAGTTTTCTATGTTCTGTTAAACACAAGTATTTATATTAGAGCCAAAACTTATTTGACTCTTTTTAATGGTTAATCTGTTACTGGAAGTTGATTCTAGCTGATGTTGTGAAGTGTGTTCACGACCATCCTAAATGCACACTTCAAACATACACTGCTTTTTTACTTCCTGTGCAGAAATGTTGGTTTGAGCTTCGTTCTGTGGAGACTTACCGCTACGCAGACTGCTGTGTGTGGTCAGCTGCAGAGCTCTCTCTGGGCAGTTCCAGCGGTCCCATGCAAACTGGTGTTTGCATTCCTCGATGCCACTCTGAGCTCCTGCTGCTACGCTGCTTGAGTAGATGAGGTACGCCTGCAGCAGCAGAGATATAGAGTTATATAGACTATAGTAGAACATTGCTCAGATATTGCACATATTACAGTAAGATTATGTTCTATATCACAATAAGAGGCTATAGTTGAGACAAGATTTCAATATATAAGGAAATATTTCTGGAATTTTTTATGCCAATTTTTTTACCAAGTGATTCAAACCAACAAATCCCAACTTCAAATTAAAATTTTAATGAACTAATATGTTTGTTTCCCACTTTTTTTAAAGTACAATTTGAGGAGGAAAGATCAATTCTTTGAGATTTGATGACAAACTGATATTTAAACTCATGAACACAATGAATGTGGGTTTTCTCAGACCGGTGCGCTCCGTCCTGCTTGTTCAGACTGCATGAATGATAATATAACTAATATGTCTCAAGTGGCCTTCAGGGAGATGGAGTACCACCTCTTTCACTGGGGTCTGGCTCACTAATGATGACCACCCACTACAGCATAGCTGCCCTTGCTTCTTAACACATTCGACCCTTCGGACACACTGAGCCTCTGAATAAGGTCAAGTGTACCGAGGGGGTGAAAGGAATCACAAAAGGCCAAGAATATCGCCGATGTGGTGTCTTTTGTTGCACGCAGACAGGTAGAAGAGCGGAGATAAAACGACACAAGGGCCATGGTTTCTCTCCCTCTTTCTTTCGAGGGGAGAAATGGAGAAGGGAAGATCAAAAGAAAGTTGGCTTACCTTGGGTCCAGTCATCAGGAAATTATTCACTGACCTGGAAAAGGAGACAGCTTATTCACTCGGTGTCCACCTCAAATTCCTCCGCTAACATCTCTCATTAGTGCTCTGGAACATGTGAAACTGTGACACCAGTCTGCATCTAACTGAATCATGCGTTCAAATCAAGGCCCGTTTTGGGGTTTGTGTTTTTTCCACAGTCAAATGCATTAAAAATAGCCAAATATTTTAAGAAAATTGCTTGAATAGCCTCTAAGAAGAAGCTGCTTGAGACTTTTAAGGTAATAAATTTAGTTTTTGATCATATTCTGACATTTTTATAGAAAAAAACAATCACATGACCATTTAAAAGAACATTTGCACAGCCTGACATCCCACATAAAGAGCAAATAATCACTGAAAATTGGGCAAATTATTATTTATATGATTGTTATAAAACATCCTCAAATTCAAGTCAAATGAATGAGATAAAGTCAGGAATACTTTCATTTTCAATGGATTAAATGATCATAGATCAAACTTACCAACTGCAGCACGACCTCATGTGAGTCATGAGAATAAAAGCGTAATAGAAAGCTTCCCAGTGGATGAACATCCTGGCAGGTGAGGGCTCGTCCAAAGCCTGCAGACGGCACAAGGATGGAGAGGAGAGTGCGCTACCAGCACATGGACCTTCACTATCACGACTCGAGGAGGGGGCTCTGAAATGGAGCTGCTCTCGTCCCAACAAGAGATTATCTGCTTAATTAAAGATTTTCCCCCTTCTTAGCCTCTTGGCCAATCAGGAGCATTGCGCCAAGGAGAGACTGAAATGATCAAAAGGGCACCCTGGGCCTTCAGGGCCGGGCAACGGTGGGTTCCCTGCCTCCATCCCAGAGCGAGGAGAGATCTGTTTAATCCCCTGCTGCAGGAAAAGTGTAACACTGATCCCTTAAAAATCAGCTCTGGGAATAAAATGTATTGAAGATACCAAACGTAGAGCTGATTGTCGGGGATTAGTGGAGATAGCGCTCCTGAAGACGGACATAAATGATCCAAAACCCCCTTTTTTTAGATCTTGGGGAAGTTAGTTTTAACAAAAGGTGTGATTAAATCACGCATATCGCTCCTATCAGGGACTATTACTCACAGCAGCTTTATTTGATCACTTAATTTAACTCTGGAAAAATCTGGGGAAGTGCGCGGATCAGTGCGTAAAATGAAACCAACTCCGCGCTGCATGAGTAGATTATCGTGAGTCGCTCTTTTAATCGTTAAATCATTTCAGATGTCGTGATTTCACAATAAAACTCATAAAATAACAAGCCCGCAGTCAGAATATTGCTAAAGGTGGATCGGAAACAGCGCAGAGCGAGCTTTTGCGTGACTAATCCAGACGATGCTCTCCTAACGCTGATGATTCTCCAGTAACCCCGTCTGACCCGCACAGGTCCCTCTCCTCAGGCGCAGGATGCCTTTTGAAAACTTCTTGTGTGCAAATTAGGATTAAACAACAGAAAAGAGTTATTTGGAGGGGGTAAGACTTCCTTGGGATGTTTTTTTGGGATTAGGATTCAAAGAGGAATGAGAAGCAAGAGGAGACGAAAGCAGAAACTGATCTGTTGTTTTAGTTTTGTTTGAGATGCGCACAATGAATTATTCCCAGCATCACCAGGACAGCGCACTAAGACCCGAGGGTTTTAAAAAGTGTTTGCTTCAGAAAATGTTGCACAGAAAACGGGGAGAAAAAAATATTATGCGACTATTAGGTTTTTTTTTTGTCAGAAAATGAATATGCATGCTGTTCATGATAAGAACAATAAATAAATAAATAAATTATAGGGGTGTGCAATTGCAAAGCAGTTAGTATTTGTATCTGTATTTGCTGGGGGGGGGGGGGGGGTATTTGCATGTGCATTTCTATTAGAGTGAAACTCAAAATAGGTGTAAAAATTGCGTTACACTTCTGCACTATAACATAAATTAGAAGTGTAACGCAAAAGAATGGAATTTTACACCTATTTTGAGTTTTACTCGAATACAAATACCTTCCCCCCTCAACAAATACAGATACAAATTCTGGCTGCTTTGCACACCCCTAATAAATAAATAAATAAATAAAAGCTCCTGCAATAAATGATGTGTCATAAAAGACATAATGATTTAAATATGCAGCAGCATGTATGACATAATTGCCTTTTTTTACCCAATAGACAAAAGTATTAACCTGGATTTTTATTTCATTCATGCAGCCTTATTCCTGACCTCAGGCTGACTTCTTTCCCCTGGGGGAAAAAAAAAAAAAAAAAATATATATATATATATATATATATATATATATATATATATATATATATATATATATATATATATATATATATATATATATATATATAAGGCGGTGAGATTGATCCTGCAGCCAATTTAGCATTTTTTTAAAATGGTTTTGCAAACTAAACAATCAAACAGTAGGAAATATTAAACCAAGAGTTGTAGTTTGATCCAAAACTAGTTTAAAACTACTTCTTTTCAAGATTTATTTATTTCCCTTAAGGACTGGTTATTAGTTGTACATTTTGATCAAACATGTTACTAAATAACTTACAAGATTAGCTTTTTAGCCTCATAAAGGGACTTTTAATTTCACAACTCCCCCAGCAACATACATCTAAAGTTAGTTTTTTTTTAAGATCATAAATGTAATCCTGCAGATCACATTCATTAGTCTGATGAAATTGTGACTTCAGATGCAGATTTTCATGCAAAGTGAGCAGCATTACAAACCCACTCTGTACAGGCACCAGTCTGAAACTGTCTGCCCGCTACAGTGAACTGTTTGAGCTTTCACACTGAGATGTTGCACTACAGGAGGAGGATGGCCTGACAGGCAGCAGCCAATGAACAGAGGCCTGATGTCACCGTCAGGGTGACAGAGGTCAGCAGTAGCTCCACTTACAGTACGTTTCAGACTGCAGACAGCACACATCATTCAATTTCCTGCTTACATAGACAGGAAACACACACAAGCACAAGGTTTTCTGCTTGTTCTCAGGACCCAGACGGGATGTGCATGCTGGTGACTTGCATTGCAGTACGTCCCCAACAGAGGGAGCAAACAAGGAATTTGCTTAATGCAAAAAACAGTCAGGGATTAAGACTATGGACTCTTTTCAAGAACCACCAAAAATAATAACACGTGCAGCAATGTCTTATTAAAAGGGAGATCCGTATTCTTTTCATGAAAAAAAAGGTCCATCAAAATAATTTATAAGAACCTTAAAAATGCAGACATTTTGCAACAATTTCATTAATCCATTTTTGTCTGGAACATTTATTTTTTCTCTGAAGGGTCAAATGAGTCCTGGTCGTAAAACCCAAGAGCATCCTGGTGTTGCAATATTCTCATGGTTTACTTAAATTTCTGTATAACACTAAGAAATATCAACATATGTAAAGATTTTATATTAAAAACCTAATCTTTATGTTTACACTGAAATGTTTGAATATTTCATGGCTTCTTGCTGCTACAAACGTTGTTGCATAAAAAACAGCTTGCTGTCTTTACGTGATATGAATATTATCAAACCTTTCTGTACTGACCAATAACTAAAAATACTGGACAAACCATTCGTGACATCACCTATAGGTTTCTGAAGGGCTGAGTTGAAGCTCAATGGGCGGTTCCAATCACCGCCATCTTGGCCATGTCACACGTCTGGACAAGTCCAGACAATCCAAAAATGGGCGAAGAAGTGGAGCTGAGCGAGTCTCTGAAGACCCAAGTGAGCCAATACTCTCTCAGGTGTGAGCTAACTGAGCTAACCGAAGCTAACGGAGGTTTGTGGGCACTTTATGCCAGAAAAACATGATTGAGTGACTCTAATGTGAAGCACGCATCAACTCACTGAGCCAGGTGTTTCTGTAGTCTTCCTCAGAGAGCTCCAAAGGCTACAGCCTCGCATGGCAGTTGTGTCGCATTGCTGCCCCCGGGAGCTGGGAGCAGCAGATTCGCGGATCTCTAACAGGGCTGCTGCTGCTGAAGGGAGACGAGACGTACTAAAACTCAGTCTCCCTCCCTTCTGCAGCGGCGACTTCACGGATCTCTGACCGCAGTGGACCAGTTGAGTTCGAAAACCTCTGTTAGCTTTCGTTGCTCGCCTAGCTTGAGTTTTGGTACCCAGCCAGCCCTATAACACGGGATATTTCAACCCATTTTTGACCAAGCAGTGTTATGTTAAATGCTTTAGCATTTTGCCCCATTCAACCAGTGAATTAAAGCACAGAAATATAATTTTACTTACCAATAAAAATGGCACAGAGACTTCTTGGATGGTCTAGTGCAATCAATACCACAGCTAGCCATCTTTGTCCAATAACTCCATGATTAACATTCAAACATGAATATAGGACATAACTAAGGGTCAAGTTCAAAGAATCGAAAAAACTTTTTGCATATGGAGTCTATGGCTGAGGCTTACCCCGGAGTTAGCCGCTAGCGCTAGCTCTGATGGCTAATGCTACCTGTCAATCAAATCTAATTATTCATAATTTGAAGCATTTAATTACACCTAAATGGAAAAATTCACTCCCCTCAGAGTTGTCATAACTGTAAACTAGACCTATTAAACCTAAAATGTATTTTATACCAGGCTGTAAACATGTTTATTCCTGCTGTGAAGTTGGCTTTTTTTAAAACATGGAAGTCAATTGGAATTTGCTCTGTTTTGGAGACAGCCCCTAGTGGATGAGGAGGGAACTGCAATTTTTGTCACTTTCTTGTTGGCAGCCTGGGGTTTCCCCTGGTACTGACTGAAAAGTTTACATTTTTTATTATTATATGTGCTTAGCTTTGATAAAACAGTCCTGTTACAACACAAAAAGCAACTTTGAAGCATAAAAAAAATCTTTATTTATAGTTCATTTAATATAGGTACAAAATCATTCTTACTTTAACACAAAAGTATTGTTTGGTAAAGGAGAAAAGGTGACAAATTTTATAAAAATATATTCAAAGTTTGGATGTTGTTTTACAACAATATATATATATTTTTATATTATTTTGTTAACATATTTTAAATGGCAGTAACCCATGTTGTTTTACAGAGTTGTTCATAATAAATAAATGAGGTGTTTCCAATAAGTTCCTGTGCAGAAATGTAAAGTCATCTTTTTATTTCTACATTTTGAATGTCTAAACCTTGGTTTGAGCCAAACATTTCAACGTCATTCATCACAAAACATAAATCCAGCTCCTTCGTGACTCTTACTGAGAACATTCAGATATTCTCTTTTCAGAATTAAGAGGGTTGAGCTTCATAAATATTTCATCACATCAGACAACTTAACTCTTTGCAATGAGACAGATGAACATCGAAGATGTATTTCTATCACCTTTGACCTGAATTAAAAGCTTATTAAAAGCCTGAACTTAAGCTAGGCCTTAAACACGACAGCCTAGGTTTAGTGCAAGCTTCATAATTAACAAATTACGCTTTTAGCTTAAAATCCACAAAGTTAAGTCAGTCCAGCTTCGTCTGTAAAATTTAAATCAAGCCTTTAAAGTGCCAAAGTCATACAATAAATACCAAACTAAAAAATAGAAAGCAGAGAAAACAACTCATCAATTACTGCTGTTACACACTGCTTGTTATTTAATTTGCTTAATGTGTTTTAACCAAAAATATGTTTGTTCTCCTCGTAGTTGAAAAAGCAGATTTTGTTTTATCTCTACTGCTTGCAAATAATCTGTTGAGAGCCACAAACTATGTCAGAAATTCTTTAAATCCAAT
The DNA here is from genome assembly GCA_006937985.1 of Aphyosemion australe. Classification (NCBI taxonomy): domain Eukaryota; kingdom Metazoa; phylum Chordata; class Actinopteri; order Cyprinodontiformes; family Nothobranchiidae; genus Aphyosemion; species Aphyosemion australe. Next base: position 936,197 of record SSNS01000152.1, on the reverse strand, counting down.
ATTGGCAACACAAGAACTCTTTATCATCACCACTCAGTGAAATCTGCTCGTTGCTACATCCCGTCTCTGTTTGGCACGTTGAATCAGTCTAACAGTTTGGTAGCGGAGCCCTCGGACTCAGCCGCTTCTGCAGCTGCTGTCACCCGTGCGCTGAATGCGAGCGTTGATCATCTCCTTTGAAACCTTCTTGCAGTCTTTGGCCAAACCGAGAAAGCACATGAGGTCTATGAAGGCGGTGGTGAGATTGATCTTGCAGCCAAACTCGCTTGTGGAGTAGTCGAAGGGAAAGGTGTGATGGTAGTTGTGGAAGCCTTCTCCTGAGAAGAAGGAAGCACTCATCAGTAACACTTTATGAAGAGAATGCTGTTGATGGCAGCTGTGACTCATAATTAGGAACTTTAAATTTAGATTTTTATTTTTGGATTAGAAAACCCAAATTAGTTTACTAAATGATGCCCCATTCAGACAAGCAGAGTTTTCTTTGGTTTTCTTAGCTCTGCAAGAAGAGCAAAACTGAGACGCAAACGTTGTGGTGCAATTCAAACTCCGACTGCTAGGTGGCAGCAGTTTTCACCGTATTGATTCTGATAGAACAACAAGATCTCTGGATAACACTGGATGTCTTGGTAAATTATTGGAAAACCATAAGTTTTTATTTTAACAATCAGCAGTCAGTGTGCAAAAATTGAGTCAATTTGTCCAGAAAGCTATAAAATCCTACCATATTTGTCAATTTTGTTAAATACTTACTAAATACTTCTACTAATAATAAAAGCATTACCAGCCAATAATGACTCCTTACCTACGGCACAGAGAGCAACCCATGGGTTTTCCCTCGGGTTGATGGTTTTGTCATAGGGCCTGTTGCCCCACATGTGTGCAGCACTGTTGACCAGCCAGGTGGCGTTAAGCACCAAGGTGTACCTCAGGAGTCCAGGGACAAAGTACCCAACAAGAAGGGACTCGCCCCAGAAGTACCAGGGCACCAACGTGGGCAGAAGGAAGCAAACGATCACCACGGAGAGTTTGTAGTGCCTGAAACAAAAGAACAAAACACATCTTATTCTGATCTCTCACGTGATTTAATTTAAAGGTCAGATTTTCTCATATTTAATACATTTGCAGTGGTCTCTAGTAGAAATTAATTCCTTGTAAGTTGTTCTCTGGGGGAAAAAAGCTCCAGTGTATCTGTTTTAGGACGTAGAAGTCAGCTGGAGGAGAAAGTAGCTTCAGATGGCAGGATGTGGAGTCTTATTTCCTGATATTTGGACATTTAGCCTCTGATTGGTTAACAGCAACATGCATCTACCACTGACTCTGTTTGCTCTGCAACGTTGATGTTTCATCTCCACAAATAACACAAGCCTGGAGGAGTTCTGCTGTGTGGAGTTGCTAATGCTAATGGCTAGCATCAGAAAAAGTGCACTTTCTATGGCTCAGACTAAATCTTGAGCAGTCAGAGAGAAAAAGAAAGAAAGAAAAAGAAGAAGAACAGATTTGATCCAGGCTGGATGATGTTCTGAGACTGACATCTCCTCACCTCCTCTGGAACATCACCACTTCATCAGCCTTCAGATCTCCCAGCTCCAGTTTCTGTCCCTTCTCTATGACCTCAGGGTGTTTTCGGACCATCAACCACCCGACGTGAGAGAAGAAGAAGCCCCGTTTGGCGTTGTGAGGGTCTGCGTTCGTTTCCGAGTACTTGTGATGGACACGGTGGTCCCTCGCCCACTCATAAATATCATTCTGCACATGCATTCAGAAGATGAGAAGATTATGTGATTAAAGTTCTTTGTTGGCTGTCAGATTAAGGTCAGGAATCATATGGCTGCCAAAAATGCCACAGAGGTTAGATGTTTCGTTTCAAAACAGTGTTTCATGTTCAGAAAACTGCACAATTCAATGTTTAAAAGCAAAAAACGCTGATTCAAATGTTTTTTTTATTCCAGAAGTGCATTAATTGTTGTGCAATATTTCTGTTTTACCTGAAATGCCATGGAGTTTCCAAGAGCGAGGAAGACTCGCAGAGGGAAAGAACCCTTGTAGGATCTGTGGCTCCATAATCTGTGGGCACCGGCCGTCACACCAAGAGCGCTGAATATGTAGCACGCAACAGCTGGAAAAAATGGAAAGTCTCATCAGTTTAATGTTGGGAACGTTTTCAACCCTTTTTGTAGGTCAAATTTATTCTGGAAGACACGAATCCAGTCCAGATTAGTTTCAAACCCACAAGAAGAGCCACTGGGACACCAGAACACCTCAAAATGGTTTGGTTTTATAAAAAGTGATCTTTGTGAAGCAGGACGGTGTGAATGCATTTCGAGGTGAAGTCCAGACCCGGGGGTCATGAGGCTTCTGATTGGCACCATGCATTCTGCTGCAGCGCCATGCAGCCCACAATGGGATGTTTATAGGAGCGGCCATTGTGCTTTGTCTCCTTCTGTGAAATAATATGCAGCCAAACTCTGCAAACAGAGGGAAAATGATGGCGTGCCAGCGTGGAGACAAGAGCTGAGATTGTTGAGGGATTTGAGTCGCGTCTCGACCACAGACAACAAAATTAAATCATTCTGCAAACTGATCTGTGACGTTAAATAAACTCAGATAGTTTATGTTGTGGGAAAAATATGGTGTTTCTGTCTCTGATGTATTTAGCTCAAATCTGGTTTTCTGCAGCTCGTCTGATGTCACTCTTCTCCGGCCCGTGTGATGAGGGTTCTGGCCTTCTTCTCTCCTCCGAGCTGTTTCAGCATTTGACTTTTTCTCTCCTTTTCCCACTCTCCCGGTTCGTTAAAATCTTCTGACCGAACAAAGAACGAGCCATAAAATACCGCCTCGTTGCAATCAACGTAAACTCTTTATTTCACTCAATCATCTTTTATTGTAACCCGATGTACAGTCGGGGAGATTCTGTCCATCTCCCCTCGTATAATGGCGAATCTGAAATTCACAGCATGCACACAGATTTTATTCCTTCTGCAGAACCTGGTTCCGCCTGGTCCCTCCCTTCCAGATCCTAACTTTCGTATCCTTGGTAACCGACATATTTATGATCTCTGGCTCCAGGAATGAAGCCATCTGGTCTAAACTTTCTCCTGTCTTATCTATCCCTAGGTCAGAGTGTTCTCACCTCCCCCTTTGCACAGTTTTATGACTGAAACTCAAAACCTCCACAGGAGATTAAAACCTTCTTGCTTCAGCTGGAACTCACAGCTTGATGTAAACATGCATAAATCATGGTTAAATGCAGATCAATAAAGAGTACATGAATCATATGTGTATCAATAAACCTGGAAAGAAAAGTGATTAATATATTTGATTCCCTGGATTCTAAGTTCTAAAATTAAAGGTACAACAGGTAAAAAATATTATTTCCCGACATTTAATATCAGGCAGAAGGTGCAGCTTTTAAAGAAATGTCAATTTAAGCTGATTTTTTTCTTATACATTTTGGGAGACTGAAAAAAAAACGCAAAATATTGAATAATGGTAAATAATAAATTTTCCAACACTGCTTTTTCAGATGCAAAAATGATCTGTGGTGAAATGTTTAAATAACATAATATTATGAATCTGTCTATACATTATATTCTAAAAAACTTGGAAAAACGTAAAGATTTTGAGAAAGGAATAATTTTCAAATTCTTTCCTCAATAATTAAAAAAGCTTTCTAGGAAAATGCCACCCAAGCCAAATAAATGTGCTCAGAGCTAAATAAACTTGAACTTTTTGAGGCTGAGTACATAAAAAGTGTCATGGCAGAGGCAAAAGAACATCCAGCTTGTTGACTTTTGGAAAATTAATATAAAGGAAAGCAGAAAATCCCTAGAAATTAGATAATAAGAGTCAAAACAATGCTGCATTAGAAATGAATCAGACATGAATCCTGCTGTAGAATCCACTAAATCTTATTTTTAAATAAGAAATCTTATTTTTCTGTTATTACAGCAGAGATAACTGATGGAGACTAATTCTGTTTTCTTTAAAAAATTTACAAAATGATTGTTTTTAATGCTCATAATAAATGTCAGTGAGTCTCTGGGTGACTCTTGAAGCAGCTTATTCTCATAAATTCAGTCTCATTATAAAAAAAAATCATAATTAATAGCTTATGCATTTACTCAGGTTGGATTTTTCCTGAAAGTCTGACACACTTAAATAACATAATAAATATTAAAAAGAAACACGAGACCAAACTAATTAGGCCAGGTGACTCATTCTGTTTCCCCCAGAGGCTCCAGCTCCTAATGACCACAGCATCATCAGCCCTCTGTCCTCTGATGTCTGATCTGGGGATGAAAAGCTTCATCTCTAAAGCTAATATTTAAATTACAGATGTTTTTAAACACTTACTCCATGCAAGAGTTGAGCGCGAGGCGGCCGGAAGGAGGATGAGTCCATAAAGCGCACCAGCGTGCAGGAGAGACATCAGCGCGATGTTTCTCCACACCAAGACTCTCGGTGCTTTCCCTTCCTTTTCTCTGTAGGTGTCGTCAAAGACATCATCCACGCTCGATGTTTCACAGTCTCCGCGGCTCTTGGTTTCGGTCATCTTTCTAAGAAGAAAGACGGAAAGCGGTGAGGACACACGGGGGTGGAAACGCGCAACGAGTGATGCAGAGAAGCTCGCGCGCTCTGCTGCAGGCAGCAGCTGGCACATCTGTTTCTGGTCATGCACCTCTGCTCCTGTACTTATTCAAGTATTTATACTTTCAGATACATTTTATTTGCAGCTCCTGTCTAGTGTCTGCATCTTTAACTATTTTAACGTCTCCCACTGAGCCAGACTCACCGTTTAACTCTTCCAGTAGAGTTTCTGATCAAGATGCAACACTGGTGTCCAGATTCTGAGTCACCGCTGAGCTCTTGTTGCAGCTTTAAAGCAACTCCTCGGTGTGGAAACACTCGTAATTGGCTGTTCTCTCAAACTTGTGTTCAGTGTGTTCTCCCACATAACCTTTATCTGTTGCCAGATGTTCTCAAACAACCTCTAGATCTCAGCATGACTCAAAAAAGTGAATAAACATTGCAAAAATAGTCTCCTCATCTTACTCAAATAACTGTCCTTCACCTCTTTCATCATCAGTTCCTGGTGACATTATCCAAACTGCTCTTTAGTGAAATTCATACAAAGTTTTGCTGTAACACTTTACAATAAGGATCCCTTTATTAATGTTATTTAGTGCATTATTAAGCATTAGTTAAAAAAGGGGTCCCTTTATTAACGTTATTAAGTGTTCTTAAGGTTAGGACTAAGGGCCAGGGGGGTGTTTAATGCTTTACATAATATGGTTAAGCAGTTGTTAAAACTTTAAGTTTATTAATGCTTAATAATGCACTAAGTCACGCTAATTAACATAAAGTTACCACTTTTGCAAAGATTTCTACCTAAAAAGTGTTTATTTTAAAAAAATGCATATTTTAATAGTAAAGTGTAAAAAGATGAGTAAGTTATATTTGTCAATAATCTCAAATGTGGACAAACTTTTTATTAATGAGCGTGCTTCAATAACTCTTAAGTACACAAATCTTAAAGAAGTCTTAAATAAGCTTTTTGTGGAAAACATGATGTCATGTGAACAATAATAACCCCTTTAGAAGAGATTTTGCCACTCCAGCTCCAAACGCCTGATGTTGTGACCTTTAGTGAACTGGAATAAATGAGATGATCTGACATGTTGTGAAACATTTTATTGTCGTTTAAAGGTGGTCAACAGCACCACCTGCTGGCCAAATGCAGACACTGCAGAGACACATACCAGTGGAACATCCTGTAATCAAACACACCATTTCGGTCACACATTTCAAATTCAAAGTTAATGGTAACAGTTGTGATGGGGAGAAATGGTCTTTAGGGAATTTTAAAGGTTTCAGAAGACAAAAATGATCTTGATCCATAACATTAAACAAATGAGTTTGCATACTGGATACATTTTTTTTATTAAAAATGAGCATTTTGTGTTAATTCATAACTTTTAAAAAATGGCAAATTTAACAGCAGTGCACATCCATGCTATTGTGCATGAATTAGGGCCACTTCATGACTAATTTCTCTTTAGCAATGAAGGAAATTCACCGTTTGCTACCTCTCAAAGAGTAGCACCACCTCACAGTGAGGAGTGTGTGGGAACAAGTCCACAGGCACAGCAAGAGTGGGAGAAAAGGCGTCTCCTACGAGTTTCTTCTGAGGGTCTGGAGGACAACAAAGCTCCCTGAAGTTCCTCATAGCCTCTCCATCTGGTTTACAGGAAACATACACTAGCCTGTGGATGGAGGGTTGGTTTCGTAGCGCTCTGACCACTTTGTGGTGGAGGCCAGCTCGAGATGGGTTGACCACAGCTGTAAGACCTCCGCCTGCAGAACTCAACTGAGACATGAGCCCAGGAAGCACCACCTCTGCCTTACCGGGGATGAACTCACAGTTGGGGATGCCATTAAGAGCTGCGTTGTGTGCAGCGTCCTTCACAGCCTGTTCGATCAGCTCGATGCCGATGACTCTGTCCACTCTGGGAGATGCGGTGATGCCGATGGCACCTGTGCCGCAGCACACGTCTAGAAGAGTACCTCCAGCTTTTGATTCTCGTTCAGCGTGTGGGATGCACAGGTCTCTCACGGTTTCATACAGAACCTCAGCAGCTGACCGGTTCACCTGGAAAAACGCATCGGCTGAGATGCGAAATTTGAAGCCCAGCACCTGTTTATCAGAAAATATGAAACTAGCATTAAAAAAGCAGATGCAAGGTTTATCAAACTTTATCTTAAAGGTGATTAAAACTGTAGAGCTTCTATTTCCGATTTTGTGCACATAAATAAATAAAACATTTATTTTAAATGGGGCATATGATGCAAAAATGACCTTGTGCATCATTTTGTGCTGCCATGTGGGTCTCTACTGTCTCTAGAAACATCCCAAAAGTGAAAAAAAAAGTCCATTCATTTTCTGTCAGTGTTTGGTTTTAGGAATTGTGTACGTAAAACAAGGCGTTTCAGAAAGTCCCCATTTGTGATGTCACAAACAGGGACAATAGAATAGAATCACCCCTCATGTGAAAGAGAAAGCTGCTCCTGGAGAAGCAGCAGCAGCTCTACTCTGAATCCTTCCTGGATATCGGAGCGTCTCAGCTTATAGCAGCCTGTGTGGGGAACGGGTGGGCGTAGCCAGCTCCAGCTTGTTTTCTTAAAGTGACAGAGCCCTGAAACGGCTCATTCTGGAAGGTGCTGAAGCTGTCAAGAATAAAAACCGCAGAACTCGCTTCACGTGAGACAGAATTTAGTGCAAAAAAACATGTTTTGACTATAGAACTACTATAATTTAAGGAAAACAGCCATAATATGTCCCCTTTAAATAAAATAAATGTGCAACTGACCTTTTATACAGTGAAAAGTAGATTTAAATAATAATAATAATGCAGGTAATTAAGGTTTCAACATAATAAATATCAGTGGCACTATTTAGAACATCACTTCATTTTTAATCTGTGACTTTTCAAATCAAAACAGACTCGACTGTCCCTGCTGCAGGCGAATCACGTGAAAGCACCCCCATCACAATGCTGTTTTTAGTTGCGTTACCTCCTCGTAAATGTGTGGCTGACCATGCAGAAGCTGGTAGGGGGATTCTTCATGAGTGCACCGAGTCATGGCGCTCTCCTGGAAGAACAGCGAGTCCAGCTGACAGACCGCTCCAGGACCCTGAGTGAAATAATCCACCAGCTCAGCCTTATGGACAGCCACCTCCTCAGGGGTTAGCCTCTGTGGGTGAAAGTACACTATAGCCATAGTGTGACCCTGGGCGTTGGTCCTCACGGTGACCTCTCTCCAGTGACCCCCAGCGTGGAACATCAGGCAGGGGTCAAGGGCAGAGCAGCGCATGAAGTCCTGGTAGCATCTGGCTACCAGTGTGTGCCTCTCTGGCATGTTGAGCAGATGATCTCCACTCACGCAGACTATGTTCTCATCCCTCCACGTGCCAACATAAAACCCAACTGTTTTAGGATTTCCATCCACTCCCTGGTTGACAGAAAATGTTGATTTGTTGCGGTAGCCTTCTGTGACCGGGGATGGGAGGACGGACAGCACAGGGAAGTGGATTTTCCCTGAGATGTGAGACAGAATCGCCTCCTGGTGTTTTTGTTTGCGCTCCAGCTGCTCCTCATAGCTGAGCCTCCACAGAGGAGTGACCCTGTCCGCCAGCCTCTCCTCCCAGGACAGGTGGCTGTCCACGCCAGGCTTCTTCTGACCTTTTCTCCGCCGTTTCTTTAGCAAGGCTTTCCCTTTGGCAGCTGGAGCGGCGCTGCTGCTGCTGCTGCTGGAAAACAACACGCAGGTTTTCCACAAAGGAAGCAAATTCTGTCTGACGGAAACGGACCTGCAGCATTTCGGTAATAAAGTCATTCTACCGATCAAGAGAAGCTATTTCTGACGCATTTGGATGTAAATATCAATAAGAAAAGTCAACATTCAACCTTCAAAAGAAGCATGACCGAGATTCAAATCTTCGTTTCTTCTTCGTCGTTTTTGTTCTTCTTCTTCTTCGGTTGTTTTAAAGGTTGAAGTGAAATACCGCCACCTACTGGACAGGAGTGTGTGACAGTAAATAGGAAAATATACATCCTGTTTCATTTGCACCTTTTAAGTTTATATTTTATTTTTTATTAAATGTAATGTCAATGACCCCCCCCCATGTTTCTTACTGTGTTAAAACTGTGAAAAAAAATAAATGATTGATTCTGATTGATTGCAGAATAACCTAACTGTTTTTATATTTTATATTTGTGCTTCCTTTATTAGCCAAGCTGTGGCTGTTTCTTCTTACAGATCTCTCATTTAATTTTTACCAACATAATTCTGCAGATTATACTAGTTAATTGCAGTTCCACTAATGTCCCAGTATTCTTTTCAATCCACTTTTCTGGACTGAGATGTCTGTTGTTGTTCCTGGGATCTGCTTTAGCCACTCCTCCAGTTTTGGGGGTCCCTGCCCCGAGTGCCCCGATGACCACGGGCACCACCGATGTCTTCACTCTCCAGGCTTTCTCAAGTTCTTCTTTATATAAAAATTATATTAAATTGTTCTTTAACTACTTGGACTGAGATTTTTGCAGTCAGAAGATGGCTGTTCTGCTTTTGTCGACCACCGGGTTTCAGTTAGTGGCCATCATTTAAAAGGCCAGCTCTCACTTTTATTAAAAAGCAATTTAACAAATCTGTTTATAAAATGTGAAATTTCCAAAGACAACTTTAAATGCATTCAGATTCATGAATAAAACACATACGTTTCTGTGAAGAAAGACAGGCAAAATTCCAAAACTTCAACCTAAAGATTTCAGGCAAATCTTATATAAACAGTCAGCAGACAAAATAAGAGAGGACAGGAGACAGATGGGGAGAGGTTTGCAGCACGAGATTTGTGACAACGGCTCTGAGTAACTAAAGTAAAAGGATTATCTCTGTTGGTGTCCTCCCCAGCTTCATCTGTCAGCTTCTGATCTCAGATCAGCTCTCTTCACCTTAACTCAAATTACCGAGTCTTGCATGACACAAACAAACAAATAATTATTTTATTAGAGATAAACAGAAGGAAAAGGCTGCAAAATGTTCAAAAATTTCTACTGAACTTTGATATTTCTTCATGATATAATCTGAAATGTGGTGTTTTCACTCATTATGTCTATTTATAATCTGAATTTTGTACATTTAGAATCTGACTGTCAGTGCATGAGAAGTTAAAGTAAAACCATTAAAAGCTTTTAGCGTTTTACATGCTTATCCAATTCCAGGTTGCGGGGTTAGCAGCTCCAGCAGAGAGGCCCACACCGTCCTCTCCCCATCCTCCTCCACCAGCTCCACCAGTGGGATCCCAAGCTGTTCACTGGCCAGGCTGGAGATATAATCCCTCCAGACTGTCCTTGACCGACCTCAGGGTCTCCTGCTGGCTGGATATGCTGAAAACACCCACCCTGGGAGGTGTTCAGTCATTCTGATTAAATGCCCTCACCACCTCAGCTTCCTCCTCTCGATGTGGAGGAGCAGCGGCTCTACGCCGAGTCAGTCCCAGATGTCCGAGCTCCTCACCCTATGTCTAAGGCCTGTGCCTAATTACCATAAAGGCTCTAAGGTAATCTTATAAGATTTTCCTGTTGTGTGTGGTGTGTTAAGAGTGCTCTGGTCCACCAAGAAACCCATTGGGACAACTCCAATCACAAATGAGGGCTTTCAAACATGTCGGGTTATCTTAGTCTGATTTTTAAGGGCAAACAAGTGTACTACTGTTGAAAGTGACGTATAGTTTATCAGAAGTGTGCCACGTGTGGTGTCTCTCATGTTGGGAAAGTCGTCTGGCAATTTAAAAATCCTGCAGTGTGAACCACGCCCTAAAGGGGACATATTATGAATTTTTTATCTTAAGTTATAAAAGCTCTATGATCGATATGAAACATGCTCATAGAGTTCTTAGCACAAAATCCCTCTCACATGAAGTGATTTCAGTAATTTGATTCTTCTTGACATTTTCAGTACCCTCCAGAATGAGCCATGTCAGGGCTCTGTCACTTTAAGAAAACAAGCTGGAGCTGGCCACGCCCACCCACCCCTGGTTGGCTACTATGAGGCAAGAAGCTCGGATATCCGGGAGGGGCTCGGAGTAGAGCTGCTGCTCTTCCAGCAGTATCTCTCTCTTACACGTGAGAGGTGGCTCTATGCTAAATTCCCCGTTTGTGACATCACAAACAGGGACATTTTGAAACAGCTTGTTTTAGGCACATAGTTCCTAAACCCAAACACTGACAATAAACAGATGGACATTTTTGTTTTGTTTTTTTCATGTTTGAAGCATTTATATAGGGAGCTGAGACCCACAAGGCAGCTCAAAAAAGAAAATCTTTGCACCAATTTATGTTATGTCATGTTGTTATGAACTAAGTCGCTCCTGTGCAACGTTTTTAGCAACCTTTCCCCTGCAAACTTGCTGCAAACAACAACAGATTGGTTACCGATCAGCACTTGCACTGCACACTCGGATAAAGTCGATCTGTAAACCAGATTGGTCAAATTCACCCTGACGTTCATCTCACTCTGATTAATTAGAGTCTTTGAGTGAAAAGCCACAGAACCATATGGACCATCTGGCTCGAGACCTGACTGGTGACTGCAGAATCACAACCACCTCTGATGCTAAGAGGATAACGCTGTCATTCTGCATGTGAGTGAGGGGGTGTGTTCTAATCTCTGCTGACATCTTGCTCTGATTTAACAAGCTTTTTGTTCAGCGGGTCAGTGTGCAAAGTGAGGTGACTCAGGACACACACGAAGACTCGGCTCTGCATCTGGAGGCTTGAGACGTTTCTGTGTTTTAGGAGAAAATGTATCGATCATCGGTTCTGGAAAACGAGGAGCTGATGGCTCTGTATGGAGAAGAGGAAGAGGACTGTCTCACTGAGGTGACGATTTAAAGTAAAATGTGGATTTGTAACTTGAGGTTGTCACAATATATGATTTGTATTCTAAAAAGTAAAACAAGCTAAACATATTTAAATGACTTTTTAAACATTATTAATAGTTTTATTGTTCAGCAGATTGTCAGAATTAGTGAAAAAATCTGATATTTGTTAAATTATTCAGATAAATGATGGAAATTCTCATTTCATCTTTTCAAAAATCTTCATCTCAGCTCTGCTTTAAAGGCGAAAAGAAAATTCTGCATGCACAGAGCTTCCAAAACAGACGTTACACGGTCTTGCCAAAAATACCCAATATATCTACTTCTGGTGTTATGGTATAGCTTACACAGTATAAGCTAATTACATTAGGTTGACGTTAATGAGCAGTTACATCAAAATGGTCCCTAAAATTCTGTTTACTTGGAAAATAGATTTTTTTATATTTACACTGTAAATACTATTTATTCCACAATATGCACTAACCAAACGCTCCAATGTCTCCAGCTCCCAGTCTTTCAGGACAATTATCTGGATTCAGAAGATAGGAGGAGCAGCAGAGGCGTTCGCAGCTCTCTGTCTCTTGAAATCTACGGCCTGCAGAAAGAAGAGCCCGTCCACTTCTCCAACCAGGAGTACTACAGGAGACTGGAGGAGCTGAAGAACAATCACCTGAGGAACATGGCTGAGCTGGAGAGGATGTACATCAGCCAGGGAAGAGGCAGGCGTGTCAGGGAAGGTGATAGAAGTCTGGAAAGATGGAGAAACAAGGAAGAGAAGGTGCCGTTCAGGTGAGACAGCATCAGACTTACCTGCACTGTAATTTAACCTGAATTGCCTAAAATATACAAAAAATTGTATAAAAAAAATTTTTTTTCATTTCATTTTTCTTGGACTGAATCTTTGATAACTTGATGAATGAAAAATGTTTTCAACACTTTTCTACGCATCAAGTCATTTTAGAATCAAACGTGTATTTATGTAATTTAAGGTGCAGAATACTAATATTATTGATGTAAGTTCTTCAACTTAACTGGCTTGATTGAACTAATTATTCATGTTTTGTCTAATGAACCAACATTTTTTTGTTTTGCCAGATTTAATAATTTAGCTCTTATTGTTTCAGATTTGTTTACATTCATTCAAGAATACAAAAATGTTAAATACAGACCATTTCATATGTACAAGGTTTTTCCATACACAGTTCCAGCTCATATAAGGTAAATTATGAGAATATTGTAAAAATATGAATGAAAAAGTAAAAAATATTGAAGATTTACACCAAAGTAAATAGGCTCGACAACCAACCCAATTTGAATAAATCAAACACTATTAAAGCAGCTGTCCAGAGTATTTCTTTTATCTGATGGCACCATCTAGTGGCTGACAAGCGTATCACACCAAGAGTCGGTCGATCCGGTCTTTTAAGATGGCGACTGCACGTTTCTTGTTTATGAATGTGCTTCTGTAGCCGACAAACAGAGCTAAAATACGTTGTTTTACAATTATTATTCTCATGTCATATTGTGTTTTCATATATTTATATTTTAAAGACTTACTTGTCCGTGAAAAGTTCATCAACTCTGCATCAGTCAAGGTACTTCCTTAAATTTGAAGCACGTAAGCGGTAGTCTAACGCTATTGGTTAGTTCTGGTCGCCGCTCAGTTTCCTATTGCATGGATTTTACGGGGCGGGCTTAGCAAAAAAAAAAAAGATGAATCACTTATATTATATCACACTACTACTTTACGGATTTCTGAAAAATCATACATAATTCCTGAAAGGGGAAAACTCCAGATTGCTGCTTTAAGAAAATTCTAACTCTAAAACATTAGATTAACCAAGATTAATTATATTAAGTCAATTTAGTGGGTTTTATTGTCAAAAGGTCATAAAATGATCTGATTTGTCTACTTTTTAAAGTTTGCTCAACGAGTTCTGTTGTTGAGTGTAATTATAGTCATTCCGTAAATTCGTGATTATTTTATGTGTTAGTAATTTTGACAGAATGTGTAATGGCTCCCTCTCTGGAAGTGGACCCACCAGGAGGCTGCAGAGGATCAACTCCCAAGAAGAACTGGACTTCCATGAAACATCAAGCGGCTCCGACCAATCAGAACTCAGCGGAGAAGAACTGGGCTGGTCGACCAACCAGGAACAGACCTTTGAGAGGTTTGCTTAAGAAGTCACTGTAAGTTTTTCTTTTCAATAAAGAAATCTCGATTATTATCATGATTAATGCTTTTCTTTTTTCATTTAGAGACATGATGCAAAGTCCAGAACAGATCATGACCAAGAAGAACTTTAGGTTCCAGTCAAAAGCTTCCTGCAGACCACAGGGAAGAGTTTCCTATCAAATAGGTGGCAGAGCTCAGTCCAACTCCAGAGTCACCGTCCCCAAACCCTTCCAGATGATGCTGAGGGAGGAGGAGAGGAAGAGGCACAGGGTCAGGACACGCTCTGAGGTCGAGCTGGAGAACTCGCTGCTGAGACGAGAGCTGGAGGAGCTCAGAGAATGTCAGAAAAAGTTCAGAGCATCGCCCGCCCCGGCCCACATCCACCTGCCTCTCTATGACATCATCAGCCGTCGGCACAGAGGCAGAAACGGCGGTGAGAACATCCGAGACAGAAACCAGGAGCGCACCGAGGTCTCTCCACAACCTTTCCAGTTCTTAGAAAGAGAGAGGAGGAAGAGGGAGGCCAAGATTGTAGCAGAGCTGGGTAAGTTCCACAGAGAGGATCGACGCACCTTTAAAGCTAGAGCCATGCCAAGCTCAGTATACGGAAACACAAAGGGGCCAATCCGTCAGCACCAGCTTCAAACTGTCTTCATAATGGAGAGGGAATCTACGGAAGGCCAAAGTGATCAAAGTTCTGACCCGGAGCAGGAAATGCAGCAGTCAGACTTCAGCAGGCCTCTGAGATCTTCATCCTCCAAGCCAGTGAAGAAGCAGATAGAGGTGTCCATCCAGATGGTGAAGGAGGGGAAGTGACCCAGTCAGGAACATCTGTTCACATCTGGAGCCGGGTGGATCTAAGGCTGTCCTCTGAACTGACTACAGTAGGGTGTGAGGGACAAAATGGTACAAGAGTAGCCGCTAGCTCCGTGCTAACCCACTTCATTGTTTTGTAGTTTACATCTTTATCAAACAGCATTATTGAAGAAATACGTGTGAATTATGTTTGTTTTATCTGTTCCATTGAAAATAAATATGATCAGTAAGTTTGATATGCTTTTATGTCGTTCATCTCTTCAACATGTTTGTGTTTTATTAGGTAACTTGCTGAATACTTTTCATATTGAAATAAACCTAACATCAAAGAAAAATGAGGGTCCCAGAGGTTCAAACAAAATGTTATGCTCAAGTAATAAATGGCTTGTATTTATATAGTGCATTCTAGGGTTCTGCAACCCCCCAAGGCGCTTTACAACTAACTACTCATGGTAAATGGCCTGTATTTGATATAGCGCCTTCCAGAGTCCTAGAACCCCCAAAGGCGCTTTACAACACAATCAGTCATCCACCCATTCACACCCTGGTGGTGACGAGCTACATCATAGCTACAGCTGCCCTACATGGGATTTAAAATCTGTGTGGACAAACCACAGACAAAGCCTGTTGCGACCCTACTTTTTGCACATATATATTCCAAACGGGGCCCACCCATGATGCTGGTTGGATAGCCATTTTTGAGTCATGGAAGCCTCCCTGGACTAGTAAAAAAAAGTTGATGCATAAAGTAAAGAATGAACTATTTCTGAATACCAATTTATGACATGTTTTTTTTCTTCTTAATTTTCTGCACATTTGTTCATTGTACCTTTATTTGCGTTGTTTTATTTGAGACTTTTTAAAGTGTGAAATGTTTCCTCAATCACAATGTTTGGTTGACAAATAAAGCCCATTAGGGAATTTAAATGTTTTTGTCCAGCAGATGGAGACAGAATGATGTCTCCTGACTTCTAGTGATGTGACATCAACCCTCATTTTTTTACCTGCATGATGCTTAAAACCACCCGGAACTGGGTGGGAGCATGACAGAAGGAGAGCAGCAAGCCGGTATAGCTTGCTAAACGCGCACCAGCCGCCCTTGTAGAAGGACATGATGAAAGCTCTCTTTCACGTTTTCATTGGTAAGTTTTTAAACCTTCTAATAATAACCTTCTGCAATGCAAACAAAGAGTTTGGCTTAAGTTTATATTTGGTTTGAATGATCAGTGCTTTAAATCACTTGGGGAGAGGTTAGATGGTTTAATGATGCCCGTTTTTCAGCGCACAAAGCTGAGGGGGACATGTGCGCACATTCCCAAGCGCAGCGCGCGCGCGCGCGCGTGTGTGTGTGTGTGTGGTAAGTGAACAAGCTGGATGGATGGATGGATGTCAAACTAGTAAACAGGTTGATTTCAACCACTCACAGACTAGACCCACCTTTCTGGGTGACTTCCTGACCAAGGTTTTTAATAGTTTTGGATTTTTCATTAGTTTTGATTTTTATTTATGATTTCAGATTTTTATTTGATTTGATTTAGTTTCAGTTAGCAGTACCATTTGTTTGCTAGTTTTAGTTTAGCTTTTAATTTTTGCTTAAATTCAGTTTAGTTTTATTAATTTTAGTTTTAGTTTTAGCTTTTGTGTAAAAAATTTACAAAAAACTAGAAATAGTTATCCATCCATCCATCCATCCATCCATCCATCCATCCATCCATCCATCCATCCATCCATCCATCCATCCATCCATCCATGCATCCATCCATCCATCCATCCATCCATCCATCCATCCATCCATTCATCCATCCATCCATCCATCCATCCATCCATCCATCCATCCATCCATCCATCCATCCATCCTCCCTCCCTCTAGGTCTCAGAGAGCTGCATGGTGTTTATCTCCAGCATTCACCAGGTGAGAGGCGGGGCTACACCTGAACAGGTCTAGTCCATCACAGGGACACACAGAGACAAACAATCATTCACACATCACTCACACCTATTGGGACAATTTAGGGGTGGTGTGGGGGTGCGTGCAATCGTGTAATATTCATGGCAGCTTAGAGATCTCATCAAAACACGAGGTTTGAGCTACTGCGGCGCGTCGGGAGCGAGCTTATATGATGCGTCTGCATCTTGCCGTTCTCTTTTATAATTTTGTCCTTCTGGTGGCACCACTACAGATAATTTGATTATTGTCTCGCGATCGAGCGGCACGTTCTCAGCAAGTAAACATTAAAGATTAAATTCCCGTTATTCATCACACACACTGATGTGTGGTGAAATGTGTCTCTGCATCTGACCCATCCCCTGGGGGAGCAGTGGTTTAACCCAATCCAACCCATTAATGCTGAGGGTCAAGCGAGGAGGCATTGGGTCCCAGTTTTTCAAAGTCTTTGGTATGACCCGACTGGGATTTGAACCCTGATCTCCCAGTCCAAGGGTGGACACTCATACCACTAGGCCACTAAGCTGAAAACATCACAGAGCTCATTTCCAGATGTCCCATAAAAACACTGTTAGCTCTGATTGTTGCACTTTGCCAAACAAATTTTCTCAAATAAAGTTAAGACCTCTGTGATAGGCTACATTTTATGAAGAAAATGATTGTTTCATTACTTTATTGTGAATAGAGTGGTTATTATGTTTTTTATTTAATGTAATTTAAATTAAAATTAAATCTTTGGGGCCCCCTGTCAGTCATGGGCCCTTAGAATCGACCTAATCCCCCCCCCCCCCCCCCCCCCCCCCCCCCCCCCCCCCCCCCCCCCCCCCCCTTACAACGCCACTGCCCTCATCACCAGCAGCTGGATGAAGGATTGATTTATCTTTTACTGCTTTTATCTGTTTGTCATAATTAGCCTATAAACAATCCTATACAGAACAAAATCCGCTGAGCGTGTTTTACATTTGTTATGAGCCGGCTATAAGCCATAATAAAAAGGGAAGATTCATGGGAGTATCATGGAAAAAACATTTTATTTCTGCGCAGTCCTCAACAAATGCTCCCTCTGGAGCCTCTCTGAGTGAAAGCTAAAGTAGCTGAGTCAGCATGAGATTTCCTTAGGCTACTCCTTGAGTTATTTATGTCTTACATCAGTCATAGAGCAGCACAGCTGTAGGAAAACATGATAAGCTAGCCTGTAAGTAATTAAAATTTTTGTGTGCAGGCTATACAATATAACAACAACTGATTGGTTGGGGGTTCATTTAGGTACAATATCTGTACAATAATTTAAAAAATATAACTGTTTTGCAAAAAGGATTTTGATATCTTAGTTATCTGTCTCAGCGTGTCTTTGCAACTTCAGATAAATTCATGCTTTAGTTCCACATGGGGCATTAGGTTGAAAAATCTATGACCCATCCCCTGGGGGAGCGGTGAGCTGCAGCCATGGCCGCGCTCGGGAACTATTTGGTGGTTTAACCCCCCCAATCCAACCCCTTAAGGCGGAGTGTCAAGGATGCATTGGGTCCCATTTTTTCAAGGTCTTTGGTATGACCTGACTGGGATTTGAACCCCAATCTCCCAGTCCCAGGGTGGACACTAGGCTACTGGGCTTATTTTGGGTTTGCCCTCAGCGAGGGTGGGGGTTGGCGAGCTCAGCAACAACAGAAAAAACACCCATGAGTTACATTTATCTTTGTTAATACCAACATGACAACTATAGGAGGATCTTTGTTGACTAAATGTAGATATTATACCTACATTAAGCTTTTTGCCTCTTTTTTTTAGGAGTCATGATTTGCCTCTGCAGCTCAAAAGAAATTAAAGTTCCCTGCATCTCGGTGCAAACCTGGAATGAGACACGTTACACCGTCCCAGGGACAACATCATCTGACTGTCAGTACTCCTGGAACAACGCCACTGTAAGTTACAAAAGAATTTAGTTTTATGTAAATCCCAGAGTACAAAACTGTCTTATGCTAATTATTATCATTGGAGAAAAAAATGCTGCTATTAATAACAAACCCTTGAGCTGTTGATCTTGTTCCTCTTTTTGATTCTAGAAACACATTGTAGCGGCTAACGATGCCCAGCTAGAGCAGCTAGTTGTTTCCTCCAATCACACGAATCTTGTCACCTACGACTGCCACGAGAGGATCAATTACACCCGCAACTGCCGTTCTGAGGTTGTAAAATATGTCACTGACGCTCATCCTTCATAATAATAATAATAATAATAATAATAATAATAATGATAAATTAAATTATGTGATCTAATTGTGTTAATGTTCTTTTTGTGAAGGATTATCAAGCAATTGGAGTATGTACCAGTGAGTATATCTGTGTATTATTCTTAAAAGATAGAAACATTGCTCAAAAAATAAAAATAACGGGAACACTTAATACAATATAACTCCAAGTCAGTCACACCTCTGTGAACTCAAACTGTCCACTTAGGAAGCAACAGTGATTGATAATCAATTCCAAATGCTGTTGTGCAAATAAAATAGACAACAGGTGGAAATTATAGGCAATTAGCAGGAAATCTCTAATAAGGGAGTGGTTTTGCAGATGGTGACCACAGACCACTTCTCAGTTCCTGCTTTCTGGCTGATGTTTTGGTCACTTTTGAATGCTGGCGGTGCTTTCACTCTAGTGGTAGCATGAGACGGAGTCTACAACCCACACAAGTGGCTCAGGTAGTGCAGCTCATCCAGGATGGAACATCAATGTGAGCTGTGGCAAGAAGGTTTGCTGTGTCTGTCAGCGTAGTGTCCAGAGCATGGAGGCGCTACCAGGAGACAGGCCAGTACATCAGGAGACGCGGAGGAGGCCGTAGGAGGGCAACAACCCAGCAGCAGGACCACTACCTCTGCCTTTGTGCAAGGAGGAGCAGGAGGATGGTCAGAGCCCTGCAGAATTACCTCCAGCGGGCCACAAATGTGCATGTGTCTGCTGAAACGGTCAGAAACAGACTCCATGAGGGTGGTATGAGGGCCCGACGTCCACAGGTGGAAGTCGTGCTTACAGCCCAACACCATGCAGGACGTTTGGCATTTGCCAGAGAACACCAAGTTTGGCAAATTCACACTCAAAGTATTTAAAGTATTTAATAAAAAATATTTCATTTATTCAGATCTAGGTTGTCTTATTTTTGTGTTCCCTTTATTTTTTTGAGCAGTGTATATAGTTGATTACAGAAACAGCAATGTTATAACTGGTGCACACCAGATTAAACAACAAAGAATTTGATTTAATTAACTATAATTTACGTAAATAATGAATATATTGGTGACATAAGTTGTATTTGTATGTCATTAAAAGAAAAGAAATAGAAAATGAACTACATTATGACTAGAAATGTATTTCATTTTTTACAGTAAACTGTACAACACACAGTCCTCCACAGCAAGGATCAGGTAAGAAGCAGCCGCTACAACCCCCCAACACACATTTCATTTAGATCTGTGTCAGATTAGAGGACATTTCTTATAATAATAATAATACATTTTATTTATAAAGACCTTTCAAGAAACATAAGGACATTATACAGCAATAAAACAAGCAACAAAGAAACCAAATAAAAAAACAGCAATAAGCACATAGAAACCTTAAAAGTACAAACTAGATAATAAAATCAGTGCAATTGAAAAATGTGTCACTAGCAGTAGGAAGTCTGAAATACAGACGTGCACAAAATAGTTGGTACCTTTGGTCAATGAAAGCAAAACCTATAATGGTCACAGAAATAACTTGAATCTGACAGAAATAATAATAAAAAAAAATTCTGTGAAATTTAACCAATGAGAGTCAGACATTGCTTTTCAACCATGCTTCAACAGAATTATTTTAAAAAAATAAACTCTGGAACAGGAACAGGAACATGGAAAATGATGGTTCCCCTAACTTAATATTTTGTTGCACAACCTTTTGAGGTAATCACTGCAATCAAACGATTCCTGTAACTGTCAGTGAGACTTCTGCACCTCTCAGCAGGTATTTTGGCCCACTCCTCATGAGCAAACTGCTCCAGTTGTCTCAGGTTTGAAGGGCGCCTTTTCCAGACACCATGTTTCAGCTACTTCCAAAGATGCTCAATAGGATTGAGGTCAGGGCTCATGAAAGGCCACTTTAGAATAGTCCAGTGTTTTCCTCTTAGCCATTCTTGGGTGTTTTAGCTGTGTGTTTTGGGTCATTGTCCTGTTGCAAGACTGAGACCAAGCTTTCTGACACTGGCCAGCACATTTCTCTCTAGAATCCCTTGATAGTCTTGAGATTTCATTACCTGCACAGATTCAAGATGCAGCAAAGCAGCCCCAGAACATAACATGAGTTTATTTTTTTAATTAATTCCACTGAAGCATGGGTTGAAAAGCAACGTCTGACTTTCATTGGTTCAATTTCATAGATTTTTTATTTATTATTACTTTTGTCAGATTCAAGTTATTTCTGTGACCATTGTAGGTTTTTCTTTCATTGACTGAAGGTACCAACTATTTTGTTCACGTCTGCAGGTCGGTTTTGAGTCTAGATTAAAAGGTGGCGAGCGAGTCAGAGTAACAGATGACTTGAAGGAGAGAATTCTAGAGATGAGGAGCAGAGCAATTGAAAGCTCTGCTCCTCATAGAGCTGAGACGGAGAGATGGAACAGAGAGGTTGATAGAGGATGATGATCTGAGGGAGCAGATGGAAGAGACAATCTAAATGAGGTCAGACAGGTATGGGGAAGGGGGGGTAAGAAGGATTTTGAAATCAATGCATTGTTTTACAGTTTCTTGTGCTTTTATTAGACCTTTCAAGACACCACTGGTTGGTGGTCGCCTGTGGAGTACTGCTGTGCTGTGTCCTATTCTGCCTAATCATGGCTAAACATCCAGCAAAGAAGCCCAAACCACCCTCTCACCATCAGCCTCTACTAACTCCACCAGCAGGACCCCAGAACTGGCACTGTGTCAACCCAGGGGGCCCCTGCCAATACGACATGCCTGAAACAGTGAAGCCATTCCGAACAAATTCCTGAACTGAGGGGTTGGAATTTACCAATGCTGACTAAATGTGTTTTTATTATTTGATTGTTTGTTCCTTGATGTTGCTCATGTCTCCAGCTCTAGATTGTCTCTGTTTAATTAATAAAGTTAAGTTTGTTACTCTTGGATCTTACCTTCATTTGGGTCCACAAATGACTTTGTGTTTAATCATACCATTCTCTCCAAATCTATGCAGCAGCAGCAGCAGTTTTTTTCTGCAGGCCTTGGCATGATCCCTTTATTCTGTGTCTTCTGAGCTTCAGTCCTCTTCTGTTTGTGCAAGAGCAAACAGCTTTTAGCCTCAGTGCAACAGGAACATATGCACACACTAGCATTTGATAGCACACCTTGAATTCTCAGTTTGTTTTTGAATCTGTTACAAAAATTCACCTCATTTATCCACCGTTAACTTGCATGTCTTCATATCTTGTTGGGAATGTTGACTTCAGTCGTTGTACCCAACCCTGAGGGGAAATTTCCATTCACGTGTGTGTGTGGGATATTTTAGTGAGACATTCAACAAGATCTATTACTGAAACCAAGGCCAAGTGAATAAGGAATCAAATGAACACGCGACCTCGGTTTCTGATCTTCTTCCAGCTTGTTTTTAATCACCAGCCAGAGAAGACGTTTTTTTTTGTAGCTGTGCAATGACAGGAATTGTGTCTCCATATCCCTCTCAGCCAATAGAAACAGGTATGGTGGTCAGAAGATTTTACTCTTCTCACCTGTTGACTGTCAGTACAAGTCAGAGTAGACGGTGAACAACACGGTATTGGTTGTTGTATGACTCACTGAGTTATTCATGCAGAAATGTGTTTCTTAGTCACACGACCACGAATTCTGGTTCCGTTTGCTAATTTCACGGCATTAAAAACATGAGTTGTTAAACTGGTTGTGGAATGTGGGGAAACAGTAGCAACAAACCTGTGTGTTTGTTTGCATGCAGAAGGGGGGATTTTTTTTTAGCTGAGAAAAAAAGGCAGTGACATGCAGAAAGAGCAGCATTGCAATGGGTGTGGCAAAATAAATTGTAGAAGGGAAAGATGTTCTCTAAACTGGTTTCAGATTAAACTTTATTGTAAAGTATTGAGTTTTATGTTATTTCTGAGGTAAAATTACATAATTGTTCATAAAAAGTAGAACATGTGTGCTTTAATTCCCCCAATACCAACAATACTGCCTTAAGAACTTCCTCATTGTTTTCCTAGTATTGTCAGCAAGATTAACAGCTCAACTGAGATTAGTCATTGTTACTTAAACTGTAACTGAATTACCCATCCATCCGTCCGTCCATCCATCCATCCATCCATCCATCCATCCATCCATCCATCCATCCATTTTCTTCCGCTTATCAGGTGTCGGGTCGCAGGGGCCGCAGCTTAAGGAGAGAGGCCCAGACTTCCCTCTCCCCAGCCACTTGGGCCAGCTCCTCCGGGGGAGTCCCAAGGTGTTCCCTGGCCAGCCGAGAGGTCCCTCCAGCGTGTCCTGGGTCTTCCTTTAGGTCTCCTCCTGGTTGGATGTGCCTGAAAAACCTCACCAGGGTGGCGTCCAGAAGGCATCCTAACCAGATGCCTGAGCCACCTCAACTGGCTCCTCTCAATATGGAGGATCTACTCCGAGCCCCTCCCGGATGACCGAGTTTCTCACCCTATCTCTAAGGGAGAGCCCAGACACCCTGCGAAGAAAACTCATTTCGGCCGCTTGTATCCGCGATCTCGTTCTTTCGGTCACTACCCAAAGCTCGTGACCATAGGTGAGGGTAGGAACGTAGATCGACCGGTAAATTGAGAGCTTCGCCTTTCGGCTCAGCTCTCTCTTCACCACAACAGACTGATACAACGCCCACATCACTGCAGACGCAGCACCAATCCGCCTATCGATCTCACGCTCCACCTTTCCCTCACTCGTGAACAAGACCCCGAGATACTTGAACTCCTCCACTTGGGGCAGGACCTCGCCCCTGACCTGGAGAAGGCATTCTACCCTTTTCCGTAATAATGCTGATCACACCACATGATGACTAATACTGTGAATAAATTCAATTACATCATTTCTTTAGACCTGTGGGATTCACTGTAGCATGACACGTTTGGAGTCTGTCTGACTCAGAAAAACAACTGCAGCTGATTTTTTCTTCCTTTTTAAATTTGTTTTGAAGCAGCAGCAATGATTTAACACGTATTCTACTCAAACAGCTCCAACAGGTGTGTTTGCCTGAGATAACACTGATGACAGTGTAAACAGAGAGCACTTATCTTAATAGGGCTTTAAAACTTCACTGTGATTATCTGCAACCACTACTCTTCAGGCGTGAACTTTCTTTTTAAGCTCTTATTTCTCCTTCTAGAGCTGAGTTAAGACACTAAAAACCCAAAGCTGGTGTACATGTGGCTGACACTGGATTTCTTTTTATCTCTTTGAAAAGAAAAAAATGTGTTTGTCAAACTGTTCACAATGCCACTCTTTGTTTAGGTATATCTATTTCAGTCTAAAGTGTAAAAAGTAACTCAAGTCATAGTTTATCTGAACCCCTTGAGCTGAGGAGTTGACATTTGCCAATTTTGGCCAAACGTGTCATGATCCCATCTCCAACCATGCATAGCTTCACTGGCAACCTCAGCCTGCTCCTCATCAATCTCATCTCCCACACCTGCTCCTGCTCCTCCTGCTACATATCCTGCCATCACGGCTAGATTATTAAAAGCTCTATGCTAGTAAATTCTCCAGCTGCACATCAGTCTACCTTGTTTGCTGTAAAAAGTAACACAAGTCATAGCTTCTCTTTATTTTTTCATTGTAATGATTTGTTTAGATTAGTTTGAGCGAATAATCCTCCAAAGTTTAACCTCCGAACCTCACAAGAGCCTCTTTTGTCTCACTGTGTGCATGGCTGGGAAGTCACTACTGTCTCTGCGTGTGTGTGGCACACATTTGTGTCATGCTTTCTGCAAGCTGGCTGTTTGCACAGAGACTTTTGAAGGGGCAGTGGCTCAAAGTCAAAAGGGAAGCATAAAACAAGATTTCCCAACACCTTTAAAAAACAATACAACTAACACTACCAGGCTGAATAACAGCAACGCACATTCATTAAGAGTCTAATATGGAACGGCATCATAATTTATCATTGTAACCTGGCGGGGACGATGCCAAGACAAAGTAGCCAGTTTTACCTGCTGGTACATTGTTGGTGTTGCAGCTGGTGAAAGTGCTGGAATAAAAGCCATTAGAAATGCACGTCAGTGATTCCTTGTGCTGCTAAAGTCCAGATAAATGCAGGGCTGTGCCAGAAAAGCATCCAACCTAAAACCTAAGTCAAGTCAAACATTCAAATAACAACCAGGAACTTCATGGTATCGGTCGAGGCTTGATTTAACAACGACCGCCACCGGTACTGTTGACCTAGGTGTCATGGTCTGATGTGAGTGGTCACCAACTAAACCTGTTTGAGTGCTTGATTGCAGGTGGGCGGTGCTGTGGAGTGGGTCCAGCTGCTGCTGGTTCTCTTAACCACCCGGTCTGGCTATTTAAGGAGCTGACAGACAGACGACTTCACATCGCCACCTTTCGAGCCTTAAATACCTTTCAAGCACTTTGCTTTTGAGTTCCCTAACCTCTCTCCTGGTATTCCTGCAATAGTCCACTCCTCAACATTAACCCTCTCAACTTTATATTTAACCAGATCCCATAATTTTAGTCTATTTGCTTTAAAAAAAAACAAAAAACATGCCCTGCCTGTTTGTAAGTTGCTTTTATAAGTTTTGATCAAACTTATTTAGGGTTTCCAGCAGATTTCAGTCTTTTTAGATACTCGTCAATTATATCAGGTTGTTTTTCAAGTAATGTTTTGTCGCACAGTTTCTCAGTGCATATGCGGCATGCTCATTTGAATTATCAGTTGCCACAAGACAACGTAACAGAATGTAACATAATACTCCGTGCACCATGCAGCTTCAGTTTGCATTATCTAATGAGGTGTGTACTTCCAGCTCTGCACATTCCTGGTCACTTCTTTAATGTCATGTGATTTCCAGAAACAGCTCAGGATTCCTGTAAACATGTTTGTTTGGTGGACTGAGATGCACAGTGATAAAAGGAGGAGGGAGTAACAAGGTGTGAGTCATTCTGTCAGAAATTTGAGAGGAAGTACATTGCACAAATGTTTATTTTAGCTCTATTGAAGCGTTTTTGAATTGCTGAATCAAATATTTTACTGAAACAAAATAATTCTGCTTTTTAACCTTCTTTTGTAACTCCCTACTTTTTAATACCTCTTTAATTAATCCAAGCACATGCAAAGCAAAAATAAAAAGTGGAATAGATGACAATTTGTGGCATCTCACTCACAGTTGTGCAGGCTGGAATAATTTCAAGGTGTGCAATCAGACTGTAATAGCTCCAAGAGCAAGATCCTGACAATATCAAACATTATAATTTAGTATAAGGTCAGCTGTGGAATGAGGAAGTCAAAACTGGTGCAAACTGTTGCACCCGGGAAAGTAAAGTTCTTAAAATAGCTTCCTGCAAAGCTAAACAAATTCCCCCAAAATATCTATTAAGGCTTACATAGATGCCTTAAAGCTGCCATCTGATTGGCTGTTGAGCCAGTTGGTCACGTATACCTGATAAAGTTGCCAACGAGCACATATTACATTAAGATCACTGTTCAAACGACATTGTTTATGTATAGTAAACCTGTATTTAAAGGATTATCAGTCTTTATATTCTGAACAAAGAAAACAGAAGAGCTACAAAAGTAAAGTCATCATGAGTCAAGCATCGGCTTTATTAGCCACTATGTGGTTAATCTTCCTTTTGACACTGAGGAAGACGTTTCACCCAAACGCGTAAAATGAAAGTATTCATGGGACAATGGAATTTTCCAAAGCGGAACTTGTTTGTCTTTCTGCTGCATTTATTAAAACTTTCTGCACAAAAATAATCTTTTTTAATGATTTTGTCGACACAGGAGCTTGTTTCAAATCTGACTTTTACTATTTGCGAGACTTGTTTTGCATGAATCAGCTAAACAAGATTAACTACTCTGATTGTTTTCACAAGCCAAAAACAAGTAGGACCTACCAAAGTGTCATGCCATTTGCTAAAGTATTTTTCTGTTAGCAAAACGGTAGTTATTAAGAAAAGGTCCTGAAATTGCTCATAAAATAATGAACTAACTTTTGAATAAAGTTTATGTTTAGAATACAAAAGGGTTACAGGTTTAAGTACATGCCCTTATAAAACGATAGGTGTTTGTTCCATCTAAGAATGACTCACCTGATGGTGAAAAAAAGAGAAAAGTTCTCTGAACTGATTGTCCAATCGAGAGATAACAACTCATCTCCTTGGTAACAGATCAACAAAAATACAACAAAAAAATTAGCAGAAAGGTAAACTCAATGGACACATAACATCTGACTCAACAGAGATTCCAGTTACTGACAGGTGATTATTTCACTCTTCAAAAGATTGGCCTGTAACCCAGAATACACCTATTAAATAAGAACCAAAGCTAAAGATGTATTCAGGATGGATACACAGGCTCTTGTAAACCCAATAACCCATCACCTTCAAAAGGGGAATTTCCTGATCTTCATAAAAGATCACCTCTCCTGCCCTGCTGTCTAAACTGCTTTGGTTACATTTTTAAATAGCTGATTTAATGAAAACACTCTTAAACTCCAAAGGTGTTGTTCAGTAACGTGTAACTGCAAAGACATGGTGAGAGCATCTCAATGGTTTAAGAATCAATTTTTGACTTGAGTTTAAATGTCTAGATGTGTTGGATTTTAAATGTGAATCTATCCATCAGGAAAGTGTCCAGAACCATTAAAACCAGCTGTTTTCATAAGATCATGTTGACCTGCATCTGCATGCATCTCTCTGTCTGTCTTGATCTAAAGCATTATATCCATTTTAGGAAGGGTTTTAAATAGAAAGTCTCTGAGGGATAAAAAAGAAAACTCATGTAAGAGCAGAATTGCATCATGAGGGTGAGCATGGAGCAGTCTGAAGTCAAAAACAATAGCTGGACCTCTCAAGTGTACAAATTTACCATAAAACAAAAGCCCTTAGAAGCTGTTCAGATTCAACATGTAGATGTTAGATTGGGATTTAAACTAGATTATAACATCTGTGTGCAGATTAAAAGCTTAGATTTAGCACATATGTTTGCTAAAATTGTGTGAAATTTAAACTTCTTGGTGTATGACGATTTTTAGATTCTAATTTAAATGTGTCAAAAGTGTGCTGAGTACTGAAAAAACTGCCCTCTAAATTTTTTGCATTAAAAAAAAATTACCCCCAGTCAGCAGCCAGCAGGTGGAGATGGATCCTACCATCCTACCCATCCTTCCCCTCCTCCTCTTAAGGAAGGAGCGCTGTGACTTGGACGCCAGTAGCTGCATAGAGCCAGAGAAGCCACAGCTCAGGAAGAGCTCACTGTACAAACCGGCTCATCGTGCTTATTTTAACAATGAAAAGACTTCTTGTTTTACTACTTATTGGTAAGTTTTTAGACTTCTAATTAATTCTGCAATACAAATGGAGAGCTTTGCATAAGGTTGTTGTTTTGTTTTTTTGGGTGCCAGGATCTGACATCTGACCCTTTAAATGATCAGTGCCTTAAATCATTCTGTGAAGAGAGAGATTTGGAGGTTTTGTTCTGTCAAGATTTCGGTTTTATCACTCAGCGTTTTACAGAGCTAAGCGTGTTTTAGCTTTCTGTAATATTTCATCATCCATGTTTCCTGGTGTCCCCCTCTGCTGCCATGGCAACGAGTGGGAAGTCCCTTGTAAAGCCAGCACGTGGAATGCACTCGCAGCTGACCGACACACCCACATTTTCAGCATCTGGGGGAATGATTGGTTTATGTCCTCTGCATTCCTTTGTCATATTACATAATGCAACTGTCAGGATTGTGTGCATGAGTTAAACGGCTCCTGTGCATTTTTACAGCTAGCTTATATTACTTCCTCATGTGGAGTTTCACTGCCGCATTGCTGCAAGGAGTGAAAGCAGAAATCGCTGCGTCATGATTTCCATTTCATTTTCCTTTCTTTGACGTATGGCTCAGTCATTTATTAGGGTGGCTGTTCTGCAAAGATCCTGCATCAAGAATGCAAAGTGGACTTCTTTGCTGTTTTTAATGGCTTCAAAATGATGTTTAGAAATAGCCACCTTAATATAGACAGCCTGCTAAACACATTATGCTTTATGGGTTAAGAGTTTTTCTCTCTTTGATCAGCAGGTCTGATCCAATTATGCAATTCCAAAAATGTTTCCTGTACACCAAAGATAATCCATAATCGAACATGGTACATCATCTCAGGGACTACCGCGTCTGGCTGTTCCTACTCCTGGAGCAACAATACTGTAAGTTACAAAAGAGTTCATTTTTAGAGATGAAGCCCAAAGAAAAACACTGTCACAGTATATTTATGGAGGAAAATAAACATGCATGTGAAAATGTATATTTTCTGTTATTGTTTAAATCCTTCAGCGTTTGGTCTTGATCCCCTTTCTAATTATAGGATCACAATTTAGCGATTGAGGGTGGCAAGATGGATCAGCTGGTGGATTTCTCAAATATCACAGTTCTTATCACCTACAGCTGTCATGAGAGGATCAAATACACTCGCAATTGTCCTTCAGAGGTAGTAAACTGTCATAATAATAATAATAATAATAATAATAATAATAATAATAATAATAATTGTATAATCTGATCTAATTCTGTTACTTTACTTTGATGCAGAAGGAGAAAACTACTGGCATATGCACCAGTGAGTATATCGACTCAAATAACCTGTGAACGTGGATTCTTTTGACTGCCTGAAATTTTCTTTTTAATAAATGCTTTTTAATATTATCTAATCAGTTTGACTTTTCAGTAAGATCACAGCCCCTACAATGTTACATATTTTAAACAATCAAGGATTTGATCAAATTAGTTATAATTCACCTGATTATTGAGTATGTTGGTAACCTAGGCTTTATTTTTACCCAAATAAAGGAAAAACAAATGAAAATGTAATATTTTGACTATAAATGTGTTTTTATCTTTCACAGTGAACTGTACAACACCCAGTCCTCAGGTTGCACCAGGTATAAAGCAGCCACAGCTACAAAAAAATCATATTTCATTAAAGCATTGTGTCAGATTAGAGGACGTTTGTTGTGCTTTTCTTAGGTCCTTCTGGAAACCGTTGGCTAGTTCCAGTGATCATCACCTCCATTGCCTGTGGATTGCTTCTGGTTGCAGGAATCCTGTGTAAAGTCTTCAACCTTCACCGAAGGTATCTTTATTTTTATATCGATCTTGTAACAAATAAGTGTCGTAATCCTGTAAGTTTTAATGAGGATTGTTTATTATTGTTTATACAGCTGTAGGAGACATCACCACACACCCGTAAATGGAGACGACTTGGATACCAAACTGGGTCTCCTCGAACTGGCTGGAGAAGTGTGATGTTTAACACAATATGTTTATCCCATCAGCATTTAAAGGGGCAGTAGAATTTAAAACCACACTTATCTTGTTGTTGTTGAATATTGGCAGCTTCAGGTAGCATACCAAATGCCTGTACCATCTCTGATCTGCTTTCCTATGTAAATTGGTAATGATGTAATGGCCATAGAGAAACGGTTTCTTCTGAGAAAAACTGATTTATTATGTAAAAAGCAAGAAGTTATCCCTTAAATCTGCATGACCCAACCATGGAACCTAACTGTATTCTACTGAGCCTTTAAAGGTGTCCTAGAATGCAATTAATCAACAATCTAAAATAATAATAATAATAATAATACATTTTATTTAAAATAGCGCCTTTCAAAACACCCAAGGTCACTTCACAAGATAAAACAGGATAAAATACAATAAAATATTAAAACAATCAGTCATAAAAACAATCAAATAAGTCACAAATCATAAGCAGTTTTGAATAGATGAGTCTTGAGTTTTGATTTGAAAAGAGTGAGGCAGTCAATGTTTCTGATGTCTGGTGGGAGTGTGTTCCAAAGACGAGGAGCAGAGCGACTGAAAGCTCTGTCCCCCATGGTGGTGAGGCGTGCAGAAGGAGTAACAAGGTGGAGAGATGAAGAGGATCTGAGTGAGCGTGATGGGGTTGCAATATTAATTAGGTCGGTTAAGTAGGCAGGAGAGAGATTATGTATGGCTTTGAAGGTATGAAGGAGAATCTTGTAGGTGGACCTAAATTTAACTGGAAGCCAGTGAAGCTGCTGAAGAACTGGGGTGATGTGGAGAAAGGAAGGGGTTCCGGTGATGACATGGGCTGCTGAATTCTGGACCAGTTGCAGTTTATGAAGGAGTTTATTGGGGAGACCAAAAAGAAGTGCATTGCAATAGTCAAGACGGGAAGTGACAAGGCTATGGACAAGAATGGCTGCAGCATGAGGGGTTAGAGAGGAGCGAAGACGATTTATGGATCAAAGATGGAAGTGGGCTGACCGAATTATGTTATTGATGTGTGCATGGAATGACAGTGAGTTGTCGAGGATGACACCCAGACTCTTAACCTGTGGAGAGGGGTAGACCGTGGCATTGTCAATGGTTAGGGAAAAACTGTCAGCTTTAGAGATGGTGGACTTTGTACCAACAAGAAGAATCTCAGTTTTATTGCCATTAAGTTTGAGAAAATTTGAGGTGAACCAGGATTTAATATCAGAGACGCAGTGGGTCAGGGATGAGGGCGGGAGAATGGAGTTAGGCTTGCTGGAGATATAGAGCTGGGTGTCATCCGCGAAACAATGAAACTGGATGCCAAATTTGCAGAAAATATTGCCAAGTGTCACATCCACCCCTGGAGCCTCCCTCCGGACTCCATCTCCCGTCAGGCCACGCGCCTCCGGCGCCCTCCGCCATCACCGACGTCATCCATAAAAGCCGGAAGGACTCTCTCAGACGCTCTCAGTCATCAAGGATTTCTACGTCTGATATCGGACTGTTTCTCAATCCCTTTTCGAGCTTATGCTCTTTCTTCAAGCCCGCCGGCTTTCCGGACTCGAGGACGTTCCCCCGAGCCGTCTCGCTCCCTCCGGAGCTCACCTCCCGCTTCCGTTAGGAGCGCACCTCACCTTCCGAACTCTCCGAGCCCTCCGGCTCACCGGATTGGTGGATTTTAACCTCTGGACTTGAGGAAGTTATTCCGGACCTTTTGGTTTATCTTCCCCGAGCCGCTTCGCTCCCTCCGGAGCTCAATTCCCGCTCCCGCTCGGAGCGCCTCTCCTCTCCATCCTCGTCGACGGCCAACGCCAACGGCTGCTCCCCCGCCAGCTGGGGTAAGTCACAACTCGTGACACCAAGAGGGAGAAGGTAAATTATAAAGAGGAGGGGCCCCAGGACAGAGCCCTGGGGTACACCTGAAGTGACTGGGGAGGGTTGTGAAGAAAAAGATTTTAACTGAATGAAATGAGTGCGGCCGGTGAGATAAGATTGAAACCAGCTGAGGGGAGTCTGAGTGATGCCTAAAGAAAGAAGTCTCTTGAGGAGGATGGGGTGTGAAACAGTGTCGAAAGCCGCACTCAGATCGAGAAGTATGAGGATGGAAATTAAACCAGAATCAGCAGCAATGAGAAGGTCATTAGTGATTTTAATGAGGGCTGTTTCTGTACTGTGGTGGGGGCGGAAACCAGATTGAAAAAGTTCAAAGAGGTTATTGCGAGAAAGATGTGTGTGTAGCTGTGATGCAACAGTTTTTTCTAAGACTTTGGAGATGAATGGAAGGTGTGAGATAGGACGGAGGTTATTGAAATCATTGGGATCTGCACCTGTTTTTTTCAGGATTGGAGAAACTGCTGCAGATTTAAAGGGAGCAGGAACAATTCCAGAGGATAACGGGGAATGAATAATGGCCGTTATGAAAGGGAGCAGGGAGGATAGGCAAGATTTAACCAAAACTGTGGGTAGGGGATCTAACTGACAAGTGGAAGGTTTTGACTTAATAATGAAATCAGATATTACTGAAGGATGGGGAAGTTCAAAAGTGGAAAGTTGAGAGAGGGGTTGAGAGAAATCGGAGAAAGGGGGTGAGGAGGGAGGTAGAGAAGGGGGGCCAAGGTGCTGATGAATCCTATGGACCTTATCATTAAAAAACTGCAGGAGAGAGTTACAGGTTTCAGATGAGTAAAGATGGGAAGGTAGGGAGTCAGGGGGATGAAAGATGTTATTATAGATGGAAAATATTATCTTTGTATTGTCAGTGTTGGAGCAGATAAGACCGGAGTAATATTGTGATTTGGCCTGAGAAATTGAGTCCTTATAGAGAGAAATCTGAGCAGTGTATAAGTCCTTATGAATAATGAGACCAGTTTTCCTGTACAGTCTTTCTAGCCTGCGATTTGTGGCTTTCATGGCACGGAGGGCAGGGGTGAACCATGGAGCAGACCGGTTCAAGAAAACAGAACGAGTTTTGATGGGAGCAAATGAATCTAAAATGGAAACCAAGCCATGATTATAGTGACTGACAAGAACATCGGGACTAGCAGAGAGATCTGGGTTCAAGTCGGCTATGCAGGAGGAGAATGAAGCTAGATCAATGTTCTTAATATTACGAAAAGAAATAACACGGGGTAACTTGGTAGTGGAGAGAGAGAGAAACAGAAAAAGAGATGAGGAAATGATCAGAGAAGGGGAGCTGATCAGCAGAGCAGTTGGAAGGGGACACACCGGAACAGCAAACTAAATCCAGAGTGTGACCTTTAATGTGAGTGGGAAAATTAATATACTGACAAAAACCAAATCCATCCAACAATGAGGAGAAATCCTTGGTTAGGGGGAGAGCTGCGTTGTCCATATGTATATTAAAATCACCAAGTAAAATAACATTGGGAGAGAGAGTGGAGAGATGAGTGAGAAGAAAACAAAATTCATTTAAGAAGACAGAGTTAAACTTGGGGGGTCGATAAATTGAGGCAATGACTGTAGGGGTCGGGCCGGATATTTGACAGGCTAGGCACTCCAAACTGGTGAGGGGAGGCAGAGATACCGGGAGAACCTTCCAGGTCTCGCGATGGAGTATCGCGAGACCTCCTCCGCGGCCTGACCCACGAGGTTTGCAGATGTAAACAAATCCAGGAGGAATGGAGTCATTCAGCTGAGAGAAATCACCGGTTTGTTGCCAAGTTTCACTCAGAGAATGTCTAAATTACGGTCTTTAATGACGTCTTGAAGGAGATGGCCTTTACCAGAGAGGGAGCGGATGTTGAGAAGACCAAAGTTAGCAGTGCAGTTATTATTGGCGACAGGAGCATTAGCCGAACTAGCCAGTTGGGCTAACACATTGGAGTCCACAGATCGGCCGGTAGTCTTGGGTAACCGCCGGCGAGACGTGGACCAAAAGGAGGGAATTCCTTTGGAGCCATTATGATGGAATTTCTGCTGTGACCCTCGATGGATATATCGCCGGCGAGGCTGGAAGGCGATGCAGGGGAAAAGGCACAGCACTGCTGTTGGAGATCCGGACTGCTGGAAACGGAGGTTAAAAAGCTCAGCTGCCGAGTACTGGATAAGCCCATCCACGGATAACTGGATGGGAGACAGAATGATCCAGGCCAGTATAAGCCCCACAGCAACTCCATGGGCCTGCATCACAGAGAGAAGCAGAGTGGCGATGATGTTGGACCAGTAGGTGAGCTTGACAGGTAGGTGAAAACAATTTCACCAACACTCAGAGCGAGGACAATTAGGTTAAAAACCGCAACAAAAGTGAACAATCGTCAAAGGAAGAGAAGGCTGGAGGCTAAAGAGATGACTTATTCGAAAAAACAATAACAAAAAACAATAAATTTGTTTGCCGGTGAGCAGCGGCAGCAAGTCGTGCCAGCGTTCACTCAGGACGGCAGTAGTAGTTTTTGCTTTGCAGTTAGTCCTTATGTTTGACCAGTGCTGTTCTATTCCTAACCCGAACCTAAACCAAAAGTTAATTCACATCATACCTCTAAAACCACGTTTTAAGGTATTTTGTCATTGTGTGGATCAGCCAAATGTCCCCACAATGTGAAGATGTCCACACGCTAATAGCTAAAACAGAGCTTTGAGCCTCCAAAAAGCATAAGAAAATTTTTTTTGGCTTTCATCTGTCCCAGGAGCCCTGATACAGGCCATTCTAAACCCCCTTACTCAGGCCTTCAGTGAAAAGAGCTGTTTGCCCCTCCCACTTGGCCAGGACATGCTGATTGGTTGGTTTCCCCAGAAGGCCTCAGACACATGCAGGTTTGAGGAGGTGTGGCTCCCCCTTATGACGTGTTAAGGACAGTTTTCTCAGAACAGGAGGTTTTCTCTCACCTTTATCAACTTTCTAATTTACATAAAAAGTAGATCACACACGGCTTTGACTTTTTGGCATGCTACTGTTGACCACCCAAGCTGTCTTATTCAACAACAAGGTGTCAGGATCTGCTCCACCCCCTCTGACTCCTGGTCTCGTTCTCCCCTCATTAGTTGCTTATTGGAATCACCTGCCCCTTGTTAACCTGCCCATGTGTTCTTGATTACCCTTGTGTATTTATACCTCCCTGTTTTTCACTTGTGTTGTCGGATCATTGTGCGTTTTCACCCTGTTACGTTGCTCAAGTTTGTGTCATCTTACCTGCCATTATTCATTAAAGCCGTTTTTGTACCTCATCTGCTGTTTTGTGCCTCCTGGTCCAGCTCCACCACACATGGGTCCACCACCATCTCCACTGCATCGTGACAGAATGATCCGACCAACCTGACCCTGTGGTGAGCTTCAACACCTGCCTGGAGGAAATTCATTTTGTTTCATCGCAGCAGGAAAAGGAGTTTTGTTTCTGGGGGTTCCGATGCATCCTAGCTTTTTCCGGGTGGTCGAACCCATTCTCCTCACCTCCGCTGCCTTCACCATCTTGTTTTTGTCACAGAGGCTGCTCCTTCCTTCATCTGAGCTGCTGTTGATGGACCTGGTTTCCTGATGTGCACCTCCTCTGACGTGGATCATTGAGTACCTGCCGCTGGTCCTGGGATCCTCGCGCTGCTCCACCGTCTCACCACTCCAGCCGTCTCCAGATCTCCTGCGGATCCAATACTACTTGTGCTCCAGCCGTGCCGCCTGATTGAGAGGCCCCAGCTCGATGCCATGTGTTGGGGATCCTGCAGTGAGGTCTTGGGTTTTCATGTCCCCTCCTGGGAGCTCCAGGTCCTTGGACTTTTGTCTTTTTTTTTTTTTCCTGGACTTTGCCTTACCCTTCCTTCTAGGGGGGCTCCTGTCATGGGCGTCGGGAGCCGCCCTTTGAGGGGGGGGTACTGTCAGGATCTGCTCCACCCCCTCTGACTCCTGGTCTCGTTCTCCCCTCATTAGTTGCTTATTGGACTCACCTGCCCCTTGTTAACCTGCCCATGTGTTCTTGATTACCCTTGTGTATTTATACCTCCCTGTTTTTCACTTGTGTTGTCGGATCATTGTATGCTGTCACCCTGTTGCGTTGCTCCAGTTTGTGTCATCTTACCTGCCATTATTCATTAAAGCCGTTTTTGTACCTCATCTGCTGTTTTGTGCCTCCTGGTCCAGCTCCACCACACATGGGTCCACCACCATCTCCACCGCATCGTGACACAAGGAAAATGTTGATTTACATTCTAGGTCCCCTTTAAAGCTTAATGACTGTTACTAACCTTTGCAGACATCTATACTTGTTATCACAAGGCTTCACTAAATGTTACTGTTGATGTTGAGATGTAGTAAACTGCCTATATTTTCTATAGGCTATGTAAACAGCCAAGAACTAGTATTCTGCTACTATATCAATCATATTTACTTTAAAAACCAGATATAAGCTCCCCCAACTTGCACAACCAGTGCAGTAGTTTAATCATTCCTGCACAGCTTATTGGTGCACAAATGGAAAATATTTTGGCTGTGGAGGCCAACATTAACAAGCTGTGGAAGCTTTTCTTATATACATGAGTCTTGTGAAATTCTGAAGTCACAAAAAACAAATAAATAAAAAAAATTTTGATTTTGCACATAGAATATTGCATGTAGCACAGTGCAAATGTCTTTAATGCTGTAATAGTCCTATAATTTCTAAGCTATGGTCATAAACACATTTTTGTTATTATTCATTAAAAATAAGCTCTATTTTAATTTATAATTTAGAAAATATATCATATTATTTGCCAAAAGTTCCATATTTTATACAATTGACAATATATGTCATGTAATATTTTATATTCTAAGCAATATTTTATATATTTTTTAATTATAAATTCATTTAGTATGTTGACAGTGGAGCAAATGAGCTATTTTTGCTACTTTTATATGGATTTCATACATGAGGAGGTCTGATGTGGGATTTCACTTCACTGGAGAGAAACCTATAGATAAAGATGAATTGTGTCATATATTTTTATATTGTATAATAATAAAAATGTGTTTTTCAAGCTTTACCTTTTCAAACTTTTCGGTAACCTGTTCTCTTTTTCAAAGCTCTGGCTGCATTCCAACTCAACCATGTAACGATGCTTTTTTCTACGGAGAAATAAAAATACATTTATGAAAATGTGTGTTTGTGCAATAAATGGGCTCGATTTAGGTGGGCTGTGGTTCTCTTGAGGGGTAACGAGTCTTTCCTTTAGCTCTCTAAACACATCAACACATACAATACATTCATAGAGTCAACAGATTGTAAAAATACAGAAACACTTTATATTTCATGGTTGAGTCTCATGCACTGGTGTTGAATGTCCTCCTATAGATGGTTAAGGTTACCAGAGGGACCCTACAGCACCTGAGCACACTTCTAGGAAAGGTGTGGTTTGTGTGTGTGTGTGTGTGTGTGGGGGGGGGGGGGGGGGGGGGGGTTGAAATAACCTAAATATAAACAAGCTTATGATAAAAAGTCATTGTTTGAATGCTGGTACAGCATTAAAACTGTGCTCTAGTAAAACTTGTACTTTACATGTTTTAAGGTGTCTAGGCTCGAGACTTTTATTTTGAAGAATTGACATAAGGTGTTTTGAGTTTGGCTGTGAACTCTGTTAATGAAGTATGTTATGGCTGTCAGGTTCCTGCTCCCCCACTAGGGGCAACAGCCAGCTTGGTTGACACTGGTCTGTCCGTGTTCAATTTACGGACTTTGTTGGGGATGCAGGACAGGCGACGGGTGTGGGCTTTGTTGTGCTATCTGCGTGCCTTTGGGGCTTACGAGAGGCTGTGATGTAATTTGGTCGAGTGTGGCTGCTGATGTGGCAGCAATGCACCTTTTGGGCGTCTAGCCTGCCTATTCCAGTGAAGAAGAAGAAGAAGCTCAGGGGCAGCAGAACTGTTTCTGTTTGTTCCCAGATCTGAGAGATCAAGCTATCAGATGGTGAAAATCTGAGACTTAAGAGGTGTTTGTGAATCCCTTGTTCAGATACTTAGGTGATACTTAGAGAAGCTGTGATAGCGCTTTAGTTGTTAAATTGCTGGTTAAAGTTGAGTTTAAGTTTAACTCCTGTTGCTTGGATTACTTGGAGAGTTTGGAGAGAGGCTGTTGTAGCTCCTCTTGTTTGTTTAACTGCTGGTTACAGCTTGAATTTGAGTTAGGTGTAGAGACTTTGTTGACTGGTGTTGTATTGAGTTTTCAGTCCCCTTTGTTAATTACCTTCTGATTTGTCTCTACTAGTCTTTTTTATTATGCAAACCTTAGTTATAGTTAAAACTGATGAGAGGTTTTTAGTATATTACTTTCCTTTTGTAGGTTAGTTTAGTTACCCTATGAAATAGTAGTCCTCTTCCTGCTCAGCTTTCGTCCTTTCAAAATAAAACACTTAACTTATAACTTCCATCCACACTCCAGCGTCTTATGTCAACCCGCTTCACACTCGCCATCTACAAGGGTTGTAACAAAGTAAGTGATCAGCGATCACGATCTTTCCACACGACTCACTCTAAAGGTCAAACAGGAAGTGTGTTGTTCAACACCTCCATTCAGTTCTTTTTTTGCTGTTCTTTATTGATTTGTATTTTTCTGTATTTTATTTATGTGAATTCCTTGATCATCATAGCTGTTTGGTTTTTATTACATATCTGTTTTGTGACCATCAGCTTTCTCCAAAAGCTATTATGAGAATATGAAGCTCTAACAAATGAACTTATTCAGTTTGTATTAAAGTTTTATTAGGAGGTGAAACATTTCCTGTAAGTCTTCACCAGATTTGGACACACTGGCTGGTATTTTGGCTCATTCTTTCATACAAATCTTACCTAGAGCTTGGATATTTTGAGGCTGTCGTACACAGACTTTCAACACCCTCCACAGTTTCTCTATAGGGATTGAAAACATGATGTCATTTCCGGGGTAAAACCACAAAGGATTATAGGTAAGAGTGGCTAGCGAGCGGGCTAATACCAAAACACTCATCGCACGGTAAACAGACAAAGAATGGCAAGAAGCTGATGTATTATTAACTGTCATAGCCGCTCGCATGACAGCCACGGGAGGCCAATAGGTAAAGAGATCAGTTTTTATCGGATTCCTTGGAGGAAAAATTGTTCAAGCCATGTTTCAGAAGTCACAAAGAGGCGACGGATGGCATGGATTGCAGCTATACGAAGGCCAAATATAACCTTCCAAAACACTCCAGCTCACATGTTGGTGTGTTCGAAGCATTTTCACAAAGGTAAGTTACGATATTTTGTAGTTAACGACTGATTCATCATTACATCATTGTTAATACGGGTAGCAAGATGTTAAACGTATTCTTCGCGCATTTATACTTTGTTAGCTGTAGCTCGGCAGGCTGATGTTTTGTTTTTGTCGCTTGCAGGAAAACCAGCCTACAAAATGATGGAATGTGATCCAGACTGGGCACCCACTATCAGCTTGGGTCATACCGAGATTCGAGCTTCTACAACAGCGAGATTGGAACGGTTAAGAGGGAGAGCGAGATCAAAGCATACCCCTGAGCCAGAGGTGGAGATGGCTATTCCAGCCAAAATCCATGCAGGTAAAATTGTTTTTATATTATATTATCACTGTGTTTACTTTTGTTTAGCTATGATATTTTGTTCATTGGCTACTGTGGGTAGTTTTGTTCAATTACAATTACTTGTCACTTACTGTCTTTTAAATTTTGCAGTCAATATTTTTATTAGTTTGTCAGACTTTTTTTAAATCGTGTATCTTAAACCTGTACTTATCAAAGGGCCAAAGCACGTTGTTAATGTTTGATTGCTTGAATAGTGTTAATGTCAAATTCTGTGTTGTGTGTTTTTCAGCAAGAATCACGACTGAAGCTGCAGTGGAGATGCCCCCCGAACAGATTGGTGTACATGATGAGGAAGAGCAGCAGGAGTGTAGAATGTGTTTGTTACGGTTAAAAGAAATCGAGTGCCTGCAGGAAGAGAACCAAAAATTAAAACAGGAACTGGCAAAAAAGACGTTAGACGAAGATTTCCTCAAAGACAACGACCCAAAAGTTAAGTTCTACACAGGGCTACCATCCTTTGCATTGCTGATGGGGGTGCTAGCGCAAATTCAACCCAGCTTACCAAAAACTGACAGAAAGATTTTGCATTTTCAGATGCTCTTGTTGACTCTCATGCGCTTAAGACTTAACCTACCACTTGAACATGTTGCACACCTCTTTGATATAAATGAAATAAGGTTCTGCTGTGAACGCTAAGGAAGTAGCCAAATGACTCAAAAACTTAAACAAATTAAGTTTAAGTGATCAGCGATCACGATCTTTCCATGGATGACTCACTCTAAATGTCAAACAGGAAGTGTGTTGTTTGTTTCAACACCTCCATTCAGTTATTTTTTACTGTTCTTTATTGATTTGTATTTTTCTGTATATTATTTATGTGAATTCCTTGATCATCATAGCTGTTTGGTTTTTATTACATTTGGAATCTGTTTTGTGACCATCAGCTTTCTCCAAGAGCTTACTATCAGGAGAATATGAAGCCCTAACAAATGAACTTTTTCAGTTTTTACTGTAGTTTTATTAGGAGGTGAAACGTTTCCTGTAGGTCTTCACCGGGTTTGCACACTGGTATTCTGGTCCATTCTTCCATGCAGATCTTCTCTAGAGCTGATATTTCGGGGCTGTTGGAGAACTCCCTCACTTCCGGTTCTTACCCTTAAAGCCGGTCGCATCTCGAGCTGAGCTCAGTGCGCTCATCACATCACTTAAGTAATACCGGCTCACCGCTGCGCACCATGCTGATTTTCACCACGATGAGCCCTTTTCTTTTGCTGCTTCTGGGTAAGTTTTAATCTTCTCATTCATTCCACAACGCAAAGTTTTACTCGAGTTTATTTTTTGTTAACACCGGTGTGACATCTAATCCTTTAAATGATCCATCCATCCATTCATCAGTCTCTTCCGCTTATCCGAGTCAGGTCGCGGGGGCAGCCTTCCCTCTCCCCAGCCACTTGGGCCAGCTCTTCCAGGGGGGATCCCAATGTGTTTCCTGGCCAGCTGAGAGACATAGTCCCTCCAGCGTGTCCTGGGTCTTCCTTTAAATGATCATTGCGTTAATTATTCTAAGAAGTTGTGATGTGTCAGTCGCGAACGAAACGGTGTTTTCTTGGAGGAGCTGCTAGTGACTTTACCGCACCCACATCCTGACGCGAATCGCTAATAAGAATAAGAATAATACCTTTATTGTCCCTCAGTGGGGAAATTACAGTTTCAGAAACAACCCGTCCAAGATTAGACATACACAAGACTCAACATGACAAAAGCAGGCTGAACTGTGGGCATGCAGCCTTTATGGCGCTCCCATATGCAGTAACAAAGTGTACGCACGCGCACACACACCGTGCCACTGATCGGCGTGAGGAGGGAGGGAGAGCGGGGTTAGCGTTCATTAACATGACATGATCACTACTACGGTTCGCTGTTTTTTTGCTACCGGTGGGAAATTCCTAGTAAAAACCGCACGTGGCGTGCTGACCGACACGCCCACGCTTTTAGCAGATTGATTTATGCCTGCTGCATTCATTTGTTTGTTATAATTTATAATGCAACTTTCCAGGAGTAATACAACTCCCGTTTTTATTTAGCCTATAAATATTCCCTCATGTGGAGTTTCACTGGCTGCAGGAGTGATTTCCCTTTCCTGTTCCTTTCTTTATGGTTCAGTGTGTGGCTGCGCTGAACAGATCCTGCAGCAAGATGCAAAATGTTAGCCTGCAAGCCATCCTATGTGAATATATAAAACTTTGCAAGGCAAGAATTTGGTCTAGATCACTATAGGCTAGCAAAATGTAGCTTTGCTGTGTTTTTATGGCTTCAAAAGAAAAATAGCCACCTTAATATAGACAGCCTGCTAGAAACACATTATGCTTTATGAGTTAAGAGTTTTTTCTCTCTTTGATCTGCAGGCCTAATCCAACTATGTAATTCCAAAAATGTTTCGTGTACACCAAATAAAACCCAGAATCGGACATATTACATCATCTCAGGGACTACC
The DNA here is from genome assembly GCA_006937985.1 of Aphyosemion australe. Lineage (NCBI taxonomy): Eukaryota > Metazoa > Chordata > Actinopteri > Cyprinodontiformes > Nothobranchiidae > Aphyosemion > Aphyosemion australe. The sequence continues at coordinate 894,354 of SSNS01000152.1, read as the reverse complement.
GCGTCTGACTGTTCCTTCTCCTGGAGCAACAATTCTGTAAGTTACAAAAGAGTTCATTTTTAGAGATGAAGCCCAAAGAAAAACACTGTCACAGTATATTTATGGAGGAAAATAAACATGCATGTGAAAATGTATATTTTCTGTTATTGTTTAAATCCTTCAGCGTTTGGTCTTGATCCCCTTTCTTATAGGACCACAATTTAGCGATTGAGGGTGGCAAGATGGATCAGCTGGTGGATTTCTCAAATATCACATTTCTTATCACCTACAGCTGCCATGATAGGATCAAATACACTCGCAATTGTCCTTCAGAGGTAGTAAACTGTCATAATAATAATAATAATAATAATACAATTAATCTGATCTAATTCTGTTACTTTTCTTTTGTGAAAAAGGCGAAAACTACTGTGATATGCACCAGTGAGTATCGACTCAAATAATCAGTGGGAAAAAGTGAATTTATATTACTGCTGCTAAAAGATTTCTCTATTTTATAAAATGCCTTTTTATTATTTAATCAGTTTGACTTTACACATATTTTAAACTACCAAGGATTTGATTTAATTAGCTATAATTCTCCTGATTTTTGAATATTTTGGTAACTTAAGCTTTATTTTTACCCATTTAAAAGAACAAAAGGTTAAAAATCTTATATTTTGACTATAAATGTATTTTTTTCTTTCACAGTGAACTGCACAACACCCAGTCCTCATGGTTCATCAGGTATAAAGCAGCCACAGCTACAAAATAATCATATTTCATTAAAGTTTTGTGCCAGATTAGAGGACGTTTGTTGTTCTTTTCTTAGGTCCTTCTGGAAACCGTTGGATGGTTCCAGTGATCGTCATCGCCTCCATCTCCTTTGGATTGCTTGTGGTTGCAGGAATCCTGTGTAAAGTCTTCAACCTCCACCGAAGGTATCTTTATTTTTATATCGATCTTGTAACAAATAAGTGTCATAATCCTTTAAATTTTAATGAGGATTGTTTACTATTGTTTATGTACAGATGTAGGAGACATCACCACACACCCGTAAAACGACTTGGATAACAACTTGGATCTCCGTGAACTGGCTGGAGAAGTGTGATGTTTAACACAATATGTTTATCCCATCAGCATTTAAAGGGGCAGTAGAATTTAAAACCACACATATCTTGTTGTTGAATATAGGCAGCTTCAGTAGCATAGCAAATGCCTGTGAGCTGCTGTCCTATGTAAACAAGTAATGTTGTAATGGCCACGGAGAAACGGTTCCTTCTGATAAAAGCTGATTTATTACGTAAAAAGCAAGAAATTATCCCTTAAATCTGCATGACCCAACCCCTCTTCAGCATCAGCATTATATAAACGTGAGCAGTAATGCTAACCGCAGAACAACGCTAGGCCAAACTACTGCTAGCACTAGCCCGAGCTACTGCTAACCGTTCACATTCCAGAATGTACTGGGAATATTCAGATTATGAATGAGTGTCAGATAGATCCATAGCTTGTGGTTCTTGTCTCACACACACACACACACACACACACACACACACACACACACACACACACACACACACACACAGGCCGTTTGTGTGCCCCCACCCGGCAGACATTACCCAGGCGGTGACTCGCTTCATCGTTTGCCCCAACAAAGTTTAATTTGCTATAAATAGGTTAATTTGGAACAGCTTCCAAATGGAACCTAACTGTATTCTACTGAGCCTTTAAAGCTTAATGACTGTTACTAACCTTTGCAGACATCTATACTAGTTATCACAAGCCTTTACTAAATGTTACTGTTGATGTTGAGATGTACTAAACTGCCTATCTTTTCTATAAGCTATGTAAACAGCCAAAAACTGGTATTCTGCTATATCAATCATATTTATTTAAAAAATCAGATATAAGCTTCCCCAACCTGTACAACCAGTGCAGTAGTTTAATCATTCCTGCACAGCTTATTGGTGCACAAATGGAAAATATGTTGGCTGTGGAGGCCAACATTAACAAGCTGTGGAAGCTTTTCTCATATGCATGAGTGCACATAGAATATTTAATGTAGCACAGTGCAAATGTCTGCTGTAGTAGTCCTATAATTTCTATGGTCATAAACACATTTTTGTTATACATTATTTTTCATTCAAAATAAGCTCTATTTTTATTTATTTTTAATTTAGAAAATATGTCATATAATATTTTATAATCTGATCAATATTTTATATATTTTTTAATTATAAATTCATTTAGTATGTTGACAGTGGAACAAATGAGCTATTTTTGCTACTTTTATATGGATTTCATACATGAGAAGGTCTGATGTGGGATTTCACTTCACTGGAGAGAAACCTATAGATATAGATGAATTGTGTCATATTATATTTTTATATTGTATAATAATAAAAATGTGTTTTTCAAGCTTTACCTTTTCAAACTTTACAGTAACCTGTTCTCTTTTTCAAAGCTCTGGCTGCATTCCAACTCAACCATGTAACGATGCTTTTTTCTACGGAGAAATAAAAATACATTTATGAAAATGTGTGTTTGTGCAATAAATGGGCTCGTGTAGGTGGGCTGTGGTTCTCTTGAGGGGTAACGAGTCTTTCCTTTAGCTCTCTAAACACATCAACACATACAATACATTCATAGAGTCTACAGATTGTAAAAATACAGAAACACTTTATATTTCATGGTTGAGTCTCATGCACTGGGGTTGAATGTCCTCCTATAGATGGTTAAGGTTACCAGAGGGACCCTACAGCACCTGAGCACACTTCTAGGAAAGGTGTGGTTTATAGGGGGGGGGGGGGGGGGGGGGTGCATGTGCAGTGTTTTATAAATCAGAAAATGCTTAAGGCCTAGAGACAGCTTCCTAAAATCAGGATCACTGATCTATTTGTGAGATCTGACTCCTCAGTGTTGCAGTTTAAAAGTTGACTAAAAGGTGTTTCCAAAACATTCAGCTCCATCTGATGGAGAGCTGAACCGTGTCCAGTTGCTCTGTCGGCAGGATGAAGTGTTAGAATGTTAGAAGTTGATTTTATGGTCCCTTTATTAACATTACTTAGTGCATTATTAAGTATTAACAACTGCCTAATCATATTATATAATGCATTACTAAGCAGACACGCCCTTTGACCTCTGTGGCTGCTGCCTGTCTTGTGCTGGTTAGCGTGAGCTAACAGGAATGTCTATTTCAACAAAAAAGACAACATAAACTCCAAATATTGTTTTCAGTTTTCATTTGTGGCCCAACATGTAGTGTTGCAGTTTAACAAACTATGATGAGTAGTAGGGGGGGGAAAAAAGTTGAAATAACCTAAATATAAACAAGCTTATGATAAAAAATCATTGTTTGAATGCTGGTACAGCATTACAATTGTACTCTAGTAAAACTTGTACTTTACGTGTTTTAAGGAGACTTTTATTTTGAAGAATTGAAATAAGGTGTTTTGAGTTTGGCTGTGAACTCTGTTAAGGAAGTAAGTTTTGGCTGTCAGGTTCCTGCTCCCCCACTAGGGGCAACAGCCAGCTTGGTTGAGGTCCTCCCCTCCTTCCGACTGCAGCTTCAACCTGCCACAGCTGCAGCCCGTTTGCTGATGAGAGGAACCTGGATAAAAAGCTGCTGCGGACAGAAGCTCAGGGGCAGCAGAACTGTTTCTGTTTGTTCCCAGATCTGAGAGATCAAGCTATCAGATGGTGAAAATCTGAGACTTGAGAGGTGTTTGTGAATCCCTTGTTCAGATACTTAGGTGATACTTAGAGAAGCTGTGATAGCGCTTTAGTTGTTAAATTGCTGGTTAAAGTTGAATTTAAGTTTAACTCCTATTGCTTGGATTACTTGGAGAGTTTGGAGAGAGGCTGTTGTAGCTCCTCTTGTTAGTCTGCTGGTTACAGCTTGAATTTGAGTTAGAGACTTTGTTTGTTGACTGGTGTATTGAGTTTTCAGTCCCCTTTGTTAATTACCTTCTGATTTGTCTCTACTAGTCTTTTTTGTTATGCAAACCTTAGTTATAGTTAAAACTGATGAGAGGTTTTTAGTATATTACTTTCCTTTTGTAGGTTAGTTTAGTTACCCCATGAAATAGTAGTCCTCTTCCTGCTCAGCTTTCGTCCTTTCAAAATAAAACACTTAACTTATAACTTCCATTCACACTCCAGCGTCTTATGTCAACCTGCTTCACACTCACCATCTACAAGGGTTGTAACAAAGGAAGTGATCAGCGATCACGATCTTTCCACACGACTCACTCTAAAGGTCAAACAGGAAGTGTGTTGTTCAACACCTCCATTCAGTTCTTTTTTTTGCTGTTCTTTATTGATTTGTATTTTTCTGTATTTTATTTATGTGAATTCCTTGATCATCATAGTTGTTTGGTTTTTATTACATATCTGTTTTGTGACCATCAGCTTTCTCCAAAAGCTATCATGAGAATATGAAGCTCTAACAAATGAACTTATTCAGTTTGTATTAAAGTTTTATTAGGAGGTGAAACATTTCCTGTAAGTCTTCACCAGATTTGGACAGACTGGCTGGTATTTTGGCCCATTCTTTCATACAAATCTTATCTAGAGCTGGGATATTTTGAGGCTGTCGTACACAGACTTTCAACTCCCTCCACAGTTTCTCTATTGGACTGGGGTCTGGAGACCTCCACAACCTTAAAATCCTTGTTTCTTTTTGTTGCCTTAGCGGTTTGTTTGGGATAATTGTCATGTTGGAACATCCATCCTTGTTTCATCTTCAATGGTCTCATTGATGGAAGGAGGTTTTGGCAGCTAAAAGCATGATGTTTCCACCTCCATGCTTCACAGTATGTTTGGTGTTCTTTGTTACGATCCAGACTCGTCTAGGTTGTCTGGGTAACAATAATGGAGACATGTCCAGATGTTAAAAACATGGTGTGATGTTTATTAGCCTTCACAGAAAGTATTATATACAGAACTTGAAGTAAACCGGCGGGAAACAGAGTTAACAAATGTCTCATAAACACAGCAAACCGAATCAAACACTGAAGTGATTGTCTGAGCCTTTCCCCAGCAGACTCTCTCAGAAGACATCACAATACTGTCACACGAATGAATAGTTGACCCAATTACTTCTCAAACAGTTAAGAGAATGAACACCCAAATGTTTGCTTAGAGGGACCTAGAATGTAAACCAACATGTTCCTTGTTGTTGTTGAATAAGACAGCTTGGGTGGTCAACAGTAGCATGCCAAAAAGTCAAAGCCGTGTTTGACCTACTTTTTATGTAAATTAGGAAGTTGAAAAAGGAGAGAGAAAACCTCCTGTTCTGAGAAAGCCTTCCTTAACGCGTCATAAGGGGGAGCCACGCCTCCTCAAACCTGCATGTGTCTGAGGCCTTCTGGGGAAACCAACCAATCAGCATGTCCTGGCCGAGTGGGAGGGGTAAACAGCTCTTTTCACATAAGGCCTGAGTAAGGGGGTTTAGAAAGGCCTGTATCAGGGCTCCTGGGACAGATGAAAGCCAAAAAAAGTTTTCTTATGCTTTTTGGAGGCTCAAAGCTCTGTTTTAGATTGTTGATTAATTGCATTCTAGGACACCTGGGGCGGAGTGCACCAGCTGGGCGTAAGCCCGGGCGTAACCTTAAGTCCGACGTAGATTTGAAAGTTACGTCCAGCTCGTTGTTAAGACGAGTGCACCACTCAGGTGTAAGCCCTTCAGCCGCTGCGCCCCAGTGGGAATATCTAGGCCTAGAGTTGTTTTATGAGCGTGTAAATAAGCAACAGACGGAACGCACAGAGGAGACTTGCCGGGGCTGCAGCGCAGCCGATGAATTTGTTTATTCCTGTGCGTGAGTTTAAGCACTATATTATTAGAGAATTGTGTATGGTCTATAATAATAATAATCCATATGAGCCATTCCGATCATTTTCCTGGATGCAGCGTTCTCGTGTTGAGAATGTGAGCTCAGCGCAGCGCTCATCCTCCTGAATCTCATCGGGTAGCGCGTCGGGCGCTGAACAACGCCATAAAGGTCGATAAAAGCAGGTGAATCCACTTCAAAAATATCTATAATCACAGAGCTGTATGGCGAAGCTTTTGGAAGAGGATCCTGCCAGTCTGGGGATTTTTAAGTGCAGACTGGTGTTTTTTTGCGCTTGACAGGAGATCTTTTATTTATTTTTTTCTCCTCAACTGTACGCACTCAGCCGTCACTCGTTATTGATGCAGCAGTGATCATCTTCCACACAGTATTTTCTTGTTTTGTTTTTTTGTTTTTGTGTCATTAAATTTAATAGAAAGTTGCCTCCCGCTTTCAGCTTTGCTTGGGCCGATACGTTACTAGGCAAAGAGCACAGCAACGCTTGTTTTCTCGTGAACGCGCACGATACGCCCAGGCGCAGCTACGACTGGTCCTAGTTTGTGTTGGTGCACTCGGTCTAATCTCCAGTCTTTACGTCTGACTTAGCTAAGTCAGACGTAAGGGTTAAGACTGGCTTAAGTTACGCCCAGCTGGTGCACTCTGCTCCAGGACACCTAGGACCGAGCTGGAAAAATCACACAAAATACAGAAAATAAACATCGCCGGTGAGACAACAGAACAGACCTCCTCTCTGTCCTGCTGCTCCCAGGATCTTCTTCAGTAGTTAAGGCAGGCTGGACGCTCAAACGGTGTATTGCTGCCACAACAACCCAATCACAGAGGCCAAGGCTAGTCACAGCCTCCCGTACACACCGATCTTCCTAAGAAAGCCCAAAAGTGCCCCCACCCTCCACCGATCATGCACATCCAGCAAGGTCCACTGACTAAACACAGTCACACCCAGTGCCCCCAAGCAACCAAGCAGGGCCTGCTGTTCGACCGCATACAAACGACAGTGTAAAAGAACATGACCCGCCGTCTCCTGCTCCCCACAATCACACCGGCGGACTGCTCCCAGAATCTGAGGAGTGGCTGAGCTTTAAAGCAGAGTTTGGGCTGATTGGAAGTTGAGGCAGCTGGTGCAGGTTTGCTCCTCACAATCACTCAGGAAGGAAAGCAGAAGAGAAGTTTAACAAACAAAACGGCCAGGGGCTGTAAAACATTCTCGAGATTCAACTCAACATTCTTCCCCCTTCAAACAGAAACAAACACTTTCATATTAAAAAATATATAAGTGTTGCTTGAGTAATAACGTGACTTGTTTGTTTCTTTTAGCGGAGGTGATAGATCCGATCACAGGAAGTGACTAGAGGTGTTTGTTTCATGACTACGGTGATTTGCAGCTCAAGAACTTTTCTCTGGTTAATATTTTAGTTTGTGATCAACAAAGAAAAAAAATAGATATTTTAACTAAAGAAATATTGAAGACTAAACCATTAAGATTATGAAATAATTCATACTTATTTTATAAAAATAAAATAAATACAAGCTCAAGAAAAACAGAAATCAGAAACTAAAAAGGAAGGATGTTACAACTCATAACAACTTCCTGTTGACAGTCATTGGTCTATGAATCAAAGAGTTGTGGAACAAAAGGGGACTTTCTCAAATTCCCATTCATGAAAAACAAAAACAGTTTTTTTTCTTTAGTACTTCAAATCAATGTTTTATAACTAAAGACATCTAATTTTATGTCTAAGTAATGTTGATGGTTTTATACAGAACCCATCAAAAGTTCTCCTCATTCAACTATTTTACCACATAATCTTGTTTGGGTTAAGACCTTTCCATCACGCTGCCTCCTCCATGCTTCACCATGAGAACAGTTAGAAGCCCTCTCAATTTCTGTTAAGACTCACAAAGACATGAAGGTTAGAAGAGGGTCTGATGTCCATTCCTCATGTTCCTTGGCACAAGCCACGTCCATCCTGGCCTCTTTGCAGCAGTTTAACTATAAAGACCTGATTCATGTAGTTGATCCTGACATGCGTCTACTGTTTGAACCCTGTGAGCCCTTCATGTATGCTCTAATCTGGTTTCTGGTTCTTTGTGGTTTCCAAGGCTGATGTATGAATGTAGGCTGACTAATTCTCAGTCTTGGAGAAAGTTTCATCATAGTGTTTGATGGTCCTTCACAATCCTTAGTAAAGTGGTGTTTTATTGTTAAAGTTTACGCCTGTGCTACCAAGGTGTGGTCTGGCTCTGGGTCTTCTTTGCAGTAGAATAGACTTTATTGATCCCACAGTGGGGAAATTTACTCGTTAAGGCCGCACATATTTAGAGAATGGGAAAAATAATACAGGTAAATACACAAAGGCAGTAGGCTATTATTGTAACCTTCAGCAATCAGAATAACAAATAAAAATGGAAAAAATTGAGTTTCCAACAAGAAACAGCATAAAGAACGCAGACATACAAATGTGCATCTGGGTATTGCACACGTACTGAATGTAGCACTGATGTTAGTGTATATAAGGATAATACCAGTAACAGTTAAACTGTGGAGTTATATGCTTTTACTGCAGTGGGAATGAATGACCTACGGTAGCGTTCTGTTTTACATCTTGGATGTCTCAGTCTGCCACTAAAGGAGCTGTCCATGGCCTCCTCAGTGGAATACAGTGGGTGGGAGGGGTTTTCCAAGATGGAGGTCAGCTTCACCAACATCCTCCTTTCACACACATCCTCAACTGTATCCAGTTGGCAGCCCAGAACCGAGCTAGCTTTGTTAACTAGCTTATTCAGTCTCTTCCTGTCTCGGTCAGAGCTGCCTGCACCCCAACAGACCACAGCAGAATGAATAACAGAGACAACAACAGAGTGGTAAAAAGCAGCTGGGAATTAACTCCGAAGGACCTCAGCCTCCTCATGAGATGGAGGCGGCTTTGGCCCTTCTTATACAGAGCATCTGTGTTGTGGGACCAGTTCAGTTTACTGTTGAGGTGAACACCCAGGTACCTAAAGGTGTCCACCACCTCAATGTCTGCTCCCTGGATGTTTACTGGTGAGTGAGGAGGGGTGTTTCTCTGGAAGTCAATCACCATTTCCTTTGTATTACTGGTGTTCAAGCGAAGGTGGTAACGCTCACACCAGTCCACAAAGTCCATGATGACTGACCTGTACTCCTGGTCGTCCCCCTCAGACACACAGCCAACAATGGCCGAGTCAGAACTTCTGGAGGTGATAGCTGCTGGTGTTGTAGGTGAAGTCCGAGATGTAGAAGGTGAAGAGAAAGGGTGAAAGCACTGTACCCTGCGGAGCTCCATTACTACACAGAACCACCTCAGACATGCAGTTACGCAGCCTCACATACTGTTGGTGAGGTGGTCCATGCAGACAGATCCATCCACTCCTGCTCCCCTCATCTTCTGCAGTAAAGACGGCTGGATGGTGTTGAAAGCACTTGAGAAGTCCAAAAACATTACTCTCACAGTTCTTTTATGCGTCTCGAGGTGAGTCAGCGCCCGGTGCTGCAGGGAGATTATGGCGTCCTCCACCCCAATATTTGGTTTATATGCAAACTGCAGTGGGTCTATCTCTGGGCTCACCACGGAGCGTAGGTGGGTAGTCATCGTTGGCAAACATCTTTAACTGAATTGTGGCTGCCTATCAGTCTTGAATGTTGTCTGGCACTTCTCTCACCTCCCCTGTTAAGTCCTCCTCCCCACCCCAACACTGCCCCAACACACTCATCACTTCCCTCTTTCCTTAACATTTCTCTAACTTCCTTCCCACATCCCTCTCTCCTCAACTCCCTCTCTAGCCGTCTCCTCTCCCCCTCATATCTCCTCCACCATCTCAGTAGCCCATTGTCTCCCATTCCACAGTGTTTACACTCAATCTGGTTACTGAAATATCCTCTCTTCTTCTTCTCCTCGTCCTCCTTACCTCTCCCGCACCCATCTTCCCATCTTTTCCTCCTCCCACCTTTGCTGCCATATTAGCTTCATGACCTGTTTCTTCAGGTTTCCCCATATCAACCTGTAAATCAACCTGAGGTCGCCTTGCTGTACCTTTTACCATTTTATCCACCACTTCATCACCCTCAGCCCCACTACCCCATCTGGCCTCCTGTATACGTGTCTTCTTCTCAAGCTTTGGCTGAACTCGAGTCAGAGCGCGGCTCTGGATCTGGAGAAAACTGTAGTTTAAGTATTTTAGGAGAACTTGATTGTGAAATGATCTGCAGGTGTTTTTATCATGGAAGGTGGGTCAACCCTGTTCCAGGTGCAGGACAGGGTTGGCAGCTCTAGCCCAGTGAACTTAGCCTGGAGGGAAGGACAAATGGCAAGAAACAGAAATAGGGAGGGGGGCGGGATGGTAAAAGAAACATGAAAAAAGAGAAATTTCTCCAAACACCACAACTAGCGAGGTGTTCTCAAATGTAATGTTCAATTTTGATTTCTAAAGCTGAACCAGACTGATGTTTTGATTGAGTAGGGGTTCACTTCTGCACTCATTAATTCTGCACAAATTACACAAATAAGACCAGGACCAAGGCAAATTACATTTCTCCATTCGCTTTTCCGCTCTTTTCTTTGTACATTTTGAAAATGCCACAGTGATGTGACAGAAGACTGTTTTCAACATGGTTTCACTGAATACACTCAGAAAAGGGTCCAGGTTTGGGGCCACTATTATATTTTAAGCCAGTTGCAGATCTTGTTGACCGTTGGGAAAGTGCTTCCTCTTTAGTGTTGAAGCTAAACATTTTACCATTTGCTTGTTTTAATTTTAAAAAGCCACTAGAAGGGTCTGAAAACTTTCAAAGCTGCGAAGTTTAGAACACTGCCATGATGCTTGCAGGACTGAATGACTTTTAGTCCTTGGCTGACCTGCTAATCGATAGCTTCATACATGCACCACAGTGAAGATTCTGATCCAGATTTTAATCTTTGCAGCAATGTGGATCAGACTTTTTGCAAAAATCAAAAACATGTTTTTCTTTATCAAAAAACGGATTCTAAATAATGCATGGACACACTTTATTACATTAAAACTTAACCTAGGGAGCGGGCTGGGTCATCTGGATCAAGTCCAGAATAGACACCTCTGTACCAACCCTACCACTGCACAACATAACTGGTGTTCTAAAGTGCATGAAGAAGGGAAGACGTGGTAAGAAAGGCAAGAAATGAGGTCCACCCTTAGACAGAAACCATTTCAGGTAATTACCTCATGAACCGACAGAGAACAATTTGCAAAACTGTCATCAAGGCAGAAGGTGGTTTAACTAATTTATAATGTCATCATTTCCTTTATAGTTTGGATGTCTTCTCTACAGTGTAAGAAAATAAATGTTGCAACATCTATTTCCTGTTTGTTTTTTTCAGGTCTTTGTTCCTAAATCAGAGGGCAGCACTGACTCACAACTCTTCCCTTTTCTTAAATCTTTTCTTCTAGTCACACGGCTTTCCTGCAAGTGACATTTTTCAAATGAACTATAGTTTGTGCAGTAAAAGGTAAAAGTTCAAAAAGTAACGGTAAAAGTCTCTCGTGATTTCTTTCTGAAAAAAAGGAGAACTTTGATGTTTCCTTTCTAATGGTTTTCTGGAAGTGACTCAGAGTTCGTATACCACATGTTTGTGCACCTCTGCATCAGGACCTCTGATGCATGAGTTTGTCTTGCTTAAAGTAAAAAAAATTAGCTCTGAAACTCTTTTGTCTACTGTGCTCTCTGCCTTATTTCCTGTTACGTTTTATGACAAGATTAGGAGGGTCGAAACTGACTCACTTTGATGTCTGTGACGGCGAAGCAGCTGAACCTGCACAACAACTTTTATATTTCTCACCAAACGATCACCATTCCAGCAGCAGCACTTTTTTTTATTTGACTGCTGGAAATTCCACCAAAGATAATTTCTCTGTTCTTGTGCCAAACGGCTTTTAGCCCAAATGCACTGTAGAAAGATGCCACTCCTCTCTTTGTTATCATTTGCCTCACTTTTCACCGTTTCCATCTCTCCTTGTTTTGTCATGTTTGTTAACGCAACTTGTTGCGCTTCTATCTGAGGGGAAGTTTCCACTCACGTTTAGCTGTGACGTTTTAGAGGGGGAATAAACACGATTCTGCCTTCAGGTGGTTCCCAAAAAGTAAGGGAACTTGGGGGAATTCAACTAGAAGTTGCCTCATCAGAAGAGCAAATAATCTGCAGGACAGTACAATATAGAATGACTGCAAGGAGTTAAGCTTTTTCTGCAGAAGAACTCGAAGTGACAAAAATAACCTCCAGAGTACAGGAGGTTATAATCTCTTGTCTGCAGGTTGATCTAAATGTAATTTTGTGACAGAGTCTTTTCAGCTGCAAACGTTTTCAGACATCAGGGTCAGACTTTATTTTGATTTACTTATCACCCCTGTAACATATTGTTTGTGTATTTTGCATCTAAAGCATTTTGTTTTCAGTTACAGATAAGATCAACAGGATCACACCCTCATTTTTCATCCTTGACTCATTCTAGTTTAAAATACTTCCTTGTTTTATTGAGATCTTCGTTTTTAAAAGTGGCAACAGGTGAGAGTGGATAACATCTGGTTTATAAACAGCATCCTAATGCACTTGTGGCAGAAAGATTGAGTGGTGTTGTTGGGCAAATATTGTTTCTCACATTAGAAATACATCCACCGCTGATTAACCTTTAGCCACCAAAGCTAACCGATCTCAGAAAACACAAACGTCCATAACTCGGTTCATTTTACAGAAATTGAGCAACAATTGTTTAGCTGAGTCAAATCTTATTTTTATAATAATTTTTCTAAAGCAAGGCAGTAACATTTCTAAAATGTGCTCCAACTTTAGTAAATTTTAAATCAAAACTGAAAACTTTCATGCATTCATCAGCCTTGATTGTTTCTTATGCTGCACCTTCTGCACTGTAACTGCTCACCCTTTAGTTTAGTCTTTAATCTGATTCTTAAATCAGAATTTTATTTGTTCTAAATTTATTTGTGTGTTTTAATTATGCAGTCACATTAATTTTGCTGTTCTTGCTCCTGGAAAGCACATTGAATTTCCTCTGTGGATGAAATGTGCTACACAAATATAGCTGCCTTGCCTCATAAGAAACTCAGTCACAACACAACCTTTGTCCAGGCTAGTTATGATTCAGATAAGAATCACACCTAAAGGTTATTGCAGGTTACATATCTGAACTTGAAAGTAAATCTTGCATAATAAACCTCATTTATTATACACTGCTCACAAAAATTAAAGGAACACTTTAAAGAAACACATTAGATACATCAGATCTCAATATGAAGTTGGATATCTATACAAATAACGACAGGGCAATGTCTTAGGAACAAAAGGATGCCAAGTCTTTTAATGGAAATAAAAGTTTTCAGCCTACAGAGGGCTCAATTGTGTAGACACCCTAAAATCAGAGTGAAATGACGATGTGGCAGGCTAGTCCATTATTTCAAAAACTTAATTTCTGCAACTCAAAATGCTTTTCAGTATCTTGTGTGACCCCCACGAGCTTGTGTGCATGCTTGACAACGTCGGGGCATGCTCCTAATGAGACAACGGATGGTGTCTTGTGGCATTTCCTCCCAGATCTGTGTGAGGGCATCCCTGAGCTCTTGTACAGTCTGAGGAGCAACCTGGCGCCGCCTAATGGACCGAAAAACATAATGTCTCACAGACGTGCGTCCCTCCATGGATATGCCTCCCCAGACCATCACTGACCCACCACCAAACCTGTCATGTTGAACGACGTTGCAGGCAGCATAACATTCTCCTTGTCTTCTCCAGACTCTTTCACGTCTATCACAGGTGCTCAGGGTGAACCTGCTCTCGTCTGTAAAAAGTACAGGGCGCCAGTGGTGGACTTGCCAATTCTGGTGTTCTTGAGCAAATGCCAGTCGAGCTCTACGGTGCTGGGCAGTGAGCAAAGGGCCCGCTACAGGACGTCGGGCCCTCAGGCCATCTTCATGAAGTCTGTTCCTGATTGTTTGGGTAGAGACATTCACACCAGTGGCCCTCTGGAGGTCATTCTGTAGGGCACGAGCAGTGCTCAGCCTGTTCTGCAAACGGTATCGGTCCTGCTGATGGGTTGTGGACCTTCTACGGCCCTGTCCAGCTCTCCGAGAATAACCGCCAGTCTCCTGAAATCTCCTCCATGTTCTGGAGATTGTGCTGGGAGACACATTAAACCTTCTTGCTGCAGCATGTGTGGATGTGCCATCCTGGAGAAGTTGGACAACCTGTGCAACTTCTGTAGGGTTAAGGAATCGCCTCATACTGCCAGTAGAGATAATTACTCAAGCCAAAACTAGCACGAGTGGAAAACCAGCCAAAAAAGATCAAGAGGGAGAAACTTGAAATGACCTCCACATGTTAAACCAGTCTTGTTTTGAGGGTTTTGTAATTGTTGCCACTTTAGTGCGCCTGTCGTTAAGTCCATGAACACCAATACAGCTGAAAGTGATTAACAATGCCCTCAGCTGCTAGCCTGGCAAGCCATCCTATATATGTGAATATATAGTCTGGCCACGAACCATTGACGGCTCTCAGTCGTGAGGCGGGATCTACGGTTGTCTTTCAAAATGTCAGCACGCAATTGGATAGCGCTAGGACCAATCAGAGTAACGAACAACGTGACGTAATCACAGCAACGGAAAAGCGAGAGGCAGCAATGGCGTCTAACATCAATGATTTCTGTCGTTTTTGTATAAAAACATGTGAATATCAGGTGTACTGGGACATTGCACTACTTTGTTTGATAACAATAAGAAGCCGCTAAGTATATCAGACAGACTTACGCACGTTGGAGTCTAAATAATCCAATGTTGATGACAAAGCCGTTTCAAAAGAACGTGGCTCCGGCGTTGGCGCCATGTTGCTTGGGTTCGCGGCCGCAGCGCTGACGTCATCGGCTAATCCCGCTCTGTGATTGGCCCAAAATATAGAGCGCTGTGATTGGCCCAACCAAAACTATAGCGAGCTGTGATTGGACAGCCACAGGCTGCGAGGATTCCAATGAAGCGTGCCTAGACCAAACTCTGCAAAGCAAGATTTGGTCTAGTTCACTAGGCTACTCAGCTGCTTAATCAACCAGAAAATGATCAGACAGGTTTAATTGATTTCATGCCAGGCCCAATAAAAAAAGTGTTCCTTTAATTTTTGTGAGCAGTGTAGATTTACTCATATAAAGACAATAAAGTTTATCTTACTAAATAAAATTCCTACTAA